>JAGXJF010000177.1:0-290862 GCA_019208055.1 Stipa capillata
TGTGAGAGTCTAGTTTCAACTACTAGGCCCCCCTGTGTATATCCTCGTCAGTCCAGTATCACGCTGACGATACACAGGTGAAATGAATAACATTGCATGCATTCAAAATTTAAAATCTTAACTTGAGTACAGTATGCCACATGGCTTACAAGCTCCATGTCTTAATGACATTATTACATCAGAGGAAACAACGGAAATAAAAGCGAAGCGGCTCCATCCGTGCCACAGGCAATTGACGGAAGGCACGCGACCTACTCTTCGGGATCATCATAAAAGCAGTCTTCATCAGCTCCTTCTTCAGCATACTCCTCTGCACACCACCACAACAAAACATGCACGATGAGTACTTCGCGTACTCAGCAAGCCACCTGGCGGCAGATGGTCCTACCATACTATATGCAAGGCTTCAAAGGAAGGCTTTAGGGTTTAGTTGTGTAAAGTAATCTTTTAGTTGAAATATTAGGGTAGATTCGAATGCATTATTTTGATGTAAAACAATTTATTACCAGGGGTATTTTCCAGCGTGTGGTCCTCGACCAACACATTCGAGCAAGGAACTCCTGCCTTAACTCGACCATAGGTTCCATCAGCATAGGGGTAGAGGGAAGTAGCAAGGGGGAGGAGGACAGGTCCTTTTCATCAAGAATGAGTCATGTGCTGTCCATAACCGTGGACACGGCTAATCGATTAGTTTATTACTCTGCAGAGTTTGTACAGTTTACCCACATGACACAATCTCGTCATGATACCACTGGCCGTCACCAGCATAGTACACAGGGAGATTGTAACGAGGTCTTTTAGCTAGATCCCCCTAAGATGTGACATGCCCACCGGGTCTGGTTCGGAGTCGAGAGTATGTCCCCGTACTCCGGTCCCCCCATCTGTGCCGAGGGTCCTCGTAGCTACGTCCACCCCTTCTGCGGTACGGCGACATCGGCACCAAAGGCTGACTAACCTACTTGACCAAACCATTGCCCATATAGCATGTGGTTGTACTGTTGTCACAATTTCTCCAACTTCAAGACTTCGGTCTTATTCGATACGAATGACTAATGGCTTCTTCATCACATGAAGAATGACCATTGCTCCTTCATCACATGATCCAGCTGTCGCCTGCACCTTTTAGATGATAAGTTTCACCCAGAGTAGAATAGGAAGAATAGAGAGAGAGAGGGAAAACATTGGGCATCCAGCCCTAGCTCAGCGAGCTCATTGATCTCTTGCTGTATAGCAGTGTCTTTCTCTCCACAGGGATTGAAGTATAATTATCAAACAAGTTCTCAAAGCTAAACTAAACAGGACAGTTTTGATGATATTTTCTAAGCCTAATAATAAATCTGACAACGCAACAAGCAATCTGACTAAGATTGGGAAAGAAGCAGGATCTAGCAAGGAAAGCAAGGAAACAAGACTGGGAAGAGTTGTTTTCAGATTACATATCATAGCAAAGAAAGCAAGGAAACAAGACTGGGAAGAGTTGTTTTCAGATTACATATCACAGCAAAGAAAGCAAGGAAACAAGACTGGGAAGAGTTGTTTTCAGATTACATATCACAGCAAAGAAAGCAAGGAAACAAGACTGGGAAGAGTTGTTTTCAGATTACATATCACAGCAAAGAAAGTAAGGAAACAAGACTGGGAAGAGTTGTTTACAGCAGGGATCGGAGAGAGGTTGATGAAACTCAGCAGCAATCCAGCAGGAGAAGCAAGGTATTTTAGACTGGGAAGAACTATCTCTGGCCGAGCTTTCTTCTCTTCCTCTCTCTTCGTTCCTCCCCCATAACCAACCTCCGGAACCCCCTTTGTTTTGGATCTGGAGACCTCCTTTTATATCCTGGGTACTTTGCTCTTTACCCCTTCAAGTTCTTTTTTTTACTTCTCGTTGCCTCCGTACCTGTCTCTCTCTTTCATTGAAGCTCTGCGTCACCTGCCTGTGACACAGCTGGTTGGGAAAGTTGTGAACTTGGCGATCTGAAGCACGGCTGTGTCAGCTGGCTGTGACACAGGTGATCTGAAGCAGCTGGTGAAGTGGCTCCTGTGTCAGCTGGCTGTGACATAGGTGACTAGGGCAGTTGTGGACTTGCATTCTGAGGCATGGCTGTGTCAGCTGGCTGTGACACAAGTGAATGAAGCAGCTGCGGACTTGCTTTGCCTGAGTCAGCCAGCTGTGACACAGCTGGTAGACATAGCTTCTGCTTTGAATTCTTAGGAGCCTCCTATTTGCTATCCTTTGTCGAAGAATTGTGCGCCTAGTCGCGCATATCTGTAAAATTGTGGTACAACCTGTAAAGGTATTCATGTGAAGATAATCTGCTATTTAGTGATAAGATTGGGGCAAAAGCAATCAAAATCGATGATGATAAACACTGAAATAGCTCAGGGAAATGATACAAATATAGTGTTTATCACTCATCAAGTTTCCATTCAAGGATCATCGATCCGATATTCATTCCTCCATAGAGGCAAATCAAAACACCTAAAGATGTATTTAAGCATGGCTAAGCATATCTCTACTCTATTCAGAATAAAACCTATTAATCTACTTAAGGTTCAAGTAAAAAGGGCGACAAGCGGACAGAGTAAAAGTGTGTCAATCGACACGCTAGCTACTAGATTAAAAACAGTATGCATGTTTGTAAATAACAAAATATAATGACTTCAAAAATATAGGATCAAATATGATCAAGAAAAGGGGGCATGCCTTCGTGGTAGTACTCTCCTTCTTCAGCCGCTTCGGTCACCGGGCCGGTCTCTTCACTCCCTATTGTCGCAATGCAACGAGCAAAGCAAATAAATAACCAACTCTAAAGAAACATTCCGAAAAGCAACACGAGAGAGAAGCACGACGAAGGTGAGATGAGGTGGAATGGAACGATGGCGCGATAGCGTAATCGCGAAGAAAGACTGGGTCTTCTAGGATTGGCCATAACCATACATACATATAATATACATAGAAATAACATAGATATATCCTTTTCCGGGTATTTTAATAGATATTCTTATATACATACAGACAACATACACCTTAACATGCTAGTAATAATGATAAAAGGACAAAACAATTCACAATTAACCACAAATAAATATTTAGGTAAATCCTAAATATTTATAATGGTTAATAACAGTAAAGAATAAATTAACAACATCTAACCATATTTACACATGTTTTTTATTATATTAAAGACTAGAAATTAAGCTAAAAGCTATTCTCTATCATTAGCATAAGCTAATTAAACATGGATCATCCTAGAATATGTTAACAGTAGTGGAACAGTACCAAAAATTATTTAATAATAATTTTTAATCTGAACATTAATTAATTAAGGCAATTACTAGCATTTCTAGTGTAACAATTAATTAGAAAATACTAATTAACATCAATAAATCATAAAATTGGATTAACATGATTTAATAGCAATTCCAGAGACACTTCATGTTTGGCAAAGTTCTGGAAATGTAATTTAAGTTATTAAAACTATTTTTCTAAGCATGAAATCTACCCTAAAAGCATGTTAAAACATTATTTAATTATGCTAAATGGGTTCTCATGACTTGACACCCTTCCTAGAATATAACATGATTTATTGGGTACTGGACATGAATTTTTAAAGGCTAAAACAGATTTATAAAGGCATTAATGCCAATTCAGCATTTTAAATATACATTTTAAATCAACCTAAAGCACATCCTGATTTTTATAGCTCAAACCATTGCAGAAAAAATGTTTTGATTCACATGGTAAATTATGTTTAGGGTTCTCTGATCCTAGGAAAAAATTGGATATAAAAAACAGGGAGCATTTCTATTTTTGATAATTAAAATAAAGCTTATTTTAATTCCAGAAACTTCTACACTAGTCCAAAAATTATGAAAATTTCTAGAGGTACTTCTTAGCATACTAGTCATATACAGAAAAAGAAGTACTTCAAAATAATCATCCAGTACAAAGTTATCCTTGAATTTGCTCAAATTTCATGCAATTTCAAATATAATTCAAAATCCAGCGGTCGGATTAATAATCCGATCGCACCATTGGACTCGTGGGGTTCTACCGATTCCATTTTACTACTGAGATCAAAGATCGGACCTAGATTGCATGGATCCAAAAATTAGGCAAAAGGGTGACACGAGGGTTTAATGTGGATGCTGCAGCACCACGAGAGTACTATTCATGCTACAGTACAGAGAGCAAAATAGATGATTCAAAGATTAATGGCTGCACATATAGATGAATATTGGGCAAAAATTGGTGGAGGGGAAATGTTGCACGGGTTGGTGGGAGTCTACCTCGGAGAGGAATTGGAGAGACTCACCGTGGGTGAAGAAAACGAGGAGAGAAGGGGATCACCGGAGTGGGGGAAGAAGCTCGCGGTACGGTCGATGTCGTGGAAGAAACTCGCGATTTGTTGCGGTAGGAGATGCGCATCGGTGTAGGGAAGCTCCTAGTAGCAGCTCCTCGGTGTGGGGTGCGTCGTGGTGGCCGGAATTGCTTGCCGGAGTTGTCGCCGGAGTTGAGGAAGAAGAGATGTGGAGGAGGGAAAATTTTGGAGAGGAAATCAAAGGGGAAAACCACAGGGGAGAGGGGATTTTTATAGGAGGAATAGGGGAGGGGAAGGGGCACGAATTAATTGCAATTAGGGTCGGATTAAAGGGAGCAAATCATTGAAATTTATTAAAAAAAACGAATCGGCGGCGACGGGCGTTACGCGCGGCTTGCATGCGTTACCGCGGCACAACACACGGCGCACGCGCCGCTTGGTTTGGCTGCCCAGGCGCCCAACTGGCCGGCCAAGCCTTGCCTGGTGCGCAGCCCAGCAGCAAGGGGAGGGGGAGGCGGCCTGATGGCGCGCGGCCCAGGAGGGAGGAGGGGCATGGCGAGGTGGGCCGGCCCAGGTGGGAGGGGAGGGGTGGCCTGCTGGGCCGGGGCAGGCCGGCCCATGAGTAAGGGGGGGCGGCCCAAGCCGCGGGAGGAGGAGGCAGGCCTGAGCGGGCTGGGGCGGTCGGGTGGGCTAGGCCGCCAGCCCAGGTGAGGCCCAGGGGAGGGGGAGATGGGCTTTTGGCCCAGAAAACCCAAAAAAAGGGAAAAATACATTTTTTGATTTAAAAGAATTGCAGAAAATCCATAGAGGCTTTTAAAAATACCGTAACACTTCCAAAAATTCCAGAAAAATTCCATTAAATCAAATTGAGCATGGAGAACTCAATAAAAATACTTTTGGGATAAATTTTCAAATGATGATCCAATTAAAAATCAAAAACACTCTTATTGCTCTCAAATTAATTCATAAAGTTGAATTAATTTGAAATAAAATCCAATAAAAATACATATAAATATATTACTCAATTGCACATCCTCTTCTCTTTTTTTAAATTTTTTTTTAAGCCCTCAAAAATCGAGGATGTTACATAGTTTATCCAACAATTAGCATTAAGATGACCAAGCTAACCTTGCATGCACAGCAAACTCTAGCGACGTCGAGGGGAGAACGGCGGCCTCCACCGGCGCCGGCGCTGCTGCAAGGTGGAGGAGCAGTCACCGACCTCGAGGAAGAGGCGGCAACCAGATCTAGGCTCGGGGGGCTTGGGGGGCTCGGGAGGAGGCGGTGACCACAACACGGTGCGAAAGAAAGCTAGGGTTCGAACGAGGTGAAAATGACTAGGTCCCGCATTTATACATAGAAGAAGTCATCACAGACGGGCCAAAATTATGCCCGCCAGTGCTAGTTTGGTCATCTTTGACGGGTCAGTTTTCTACCCGTGCGTGATGACATTGCAAGTCATCACTGACGGGTAGTTTTCCTACCCGTCTGTGATAAATGATGTTATCACTGATGGGTGGAAAATCTACCCATCACTGAAAGTCATCACTGACGGGTAGTGTTCGTACCCGTCAGTGATGAAATCCTTGATAATAGCCTTGAGGCTCATTGCATATTCATCACTGACGGGTAGTTTTCCTACCGTCAGTGAAGTGATTTCACCACTGACGGGCACGGGCTACCCATCAGTGGTACCGATCCTAGATGATGTTGTTTGTAGTAGTGACAATCTGATTTAATTAAACAAAATCCAACATCATATTCATATGTAAATTATGTAAAGTACCAAGAAATGAAAATGTCTGATAATTAAGTTGTCATGCACGAGCTCTGGTTATTAGCCCTTTTGTTTCTGGCACTTGAGGAGTGGTAACTTGAGTAGGTGTAGGGACTATTGGTGTAACTATAGTAGATTTCTTTCAAAAAAAATTGTACTAGGGATGTCCTCACCATCGGTCTAGTGCTAAACATGCCTGACGACAAAACAAAAAAGGGTCTCAACGCACATCTTGACAGGGAAAATATGAGAATCAGTCTGGAGTTAGCACTGTAGAAAACTGACAATGGAAAGGTGTTCCTTCCTCCTGCTTGTTAGACCCTTTCCAAAGCAGAGATAAGAGAATTACGTGAGTGCTTCCATGGTATCACAGTTGCATCCGGCTACTCCGCCAACATTAAGAGACTTGTTTGAATGGAAGATTTGAAATTAATTGGCATGAAGTCTCATGATTGCCATGTGCTTATGACATAAATTCTCCTAGTCGTAATTAGAAATATTCTACTACCGAACGTTCGACATACTCTCAAGAAGTTGTGTTTGTTTGTTTAACACTTTTTTCTAAGAAGGTAATGATCTTTGGTGAACTAGATGCTCTGTAAGAGGGGGTGGTGAAGACTCTATGTGAACTTGAGATATTTTCCCTCCATCGTTCTTTGATATCATGGTCCATCTCATTACTCACCTAGTGCAGGAGATAAGGATGTACGGCCCTGTGTTTCGACATAGCATGTACCTATTCAAGCACTACATGGCCGTAGTGTCTCTGTATATGCAGGAAGATAGGGACTGTACAACAACAAAATCCGACGCGGTCAGATCATTAGATCATGAAACAACACAATACCGAGTTCAACGAATGGTTCAAAGAGCGACTCCATGATATCCCTTCAAGTGATACACTGACATGTTTATCAAGAAGCCCAACATGGTTGGTCATTGTATGGAAAGGATACCAAATCAATGGGTGCACTTTTATACCAAAGATCAAGATATGAAAAGCATGGTGCGGAACGATAGTGTCTGCATAGATGCTCTTCAAACAAATGGTATGAAACAACTCTACTATAGGTACATAGATGAGATTTGAGAGCTGGACTACGGGGATAATTTGAAAATCCCCTTGTTTCGAAGCCGTTGGGTCAATAACAAGCATGTGATACCATACGATAAAGGCTATGTTACCATGAACCTTGCCTACAAAAATGAACTAGTTCATCAAGTCTTCTACATTATCGACCCTCGAATAAGAAGCGGCACGTAGTTATGAACTCAGAAAGGAGTATTTCTAGAAATAAAAATATAGTGGATGATGATGAATACAATAAAATTGATAAGTTTCCTCCTCCTGGTGACCAAAGAAGGATCGAGGATGAAGTGTAACTTGACCCGTCTACCTACAAACGCAACGATCATCAAGAAGAAAATTTTCTGTTTGAATTTGTCTGAATTTTAGGAATTTTGTAAGTATGTATTTCTTATGGAAATGGCAAATTTCCTATGAAGCTTTCCTTTTTTAAGAAATTTTATTGCGAGTTGTCGTAATTTAAAATGAGTTCTATATTTTTTGAATAACTTTTGCAACAATTATCCAAATTTTATATCAATTCTACAAATATTAAGTCAATTTTCCAAATATTAATGAATTCTACAAAATTTATATAAATTGTACAATTTTTGGAAGACTTGTCCAATTGATAAATGAATTCTATAAATATTATATGAAAATTCCAAATACAAATAGAGTTCTACAAATTTTATATGTATTATACAATATTTGGAAGAGTTATCCAATTTGAGAATTGAATTCTATAAAAATTAAATGAAATTTAAAAACATCAATAGAAATGTACAAATATTTCATAAATCTCTATGGTTCCACGTGTCAAAATATTATCCCAGTTGGTTTCTGCAATGTAAACTGACTGCGATGGTCAACTATTATAGTCGATTCCACAAGTCTAAGCGACTTTGGTAACGCAATATTAGAGTCGGTTTTCTGGTTGAACCGACCGAGATAGTTTATTATCACAATCGATTCTTGCTGTCGAACTGACTAAGGTGTATTATCCAAGTCAGTTCTTCCTATGGAACCGGCTAGGATATGTTATCCCCCATAAAATCTAAGGCTTTCCCTAAAAAATTGTTCCGTCTTCCCGCCCGCGCTGCCCCGAATCTCCTCGAATTGTTGCCGCTGTCTGCTAAGTTGGCGTTCCCGAGGAGAAGATGAGTGCATTCTCGCTGTTCGCTTTGTCACATCTACTCCATCTCTATCTGTGCTGCTGCCGTCCGCTCCCGGCCCCGCGGTTGACGAGGAGGACCTCTCACCGCCACGCTCGAGGACGAGCCGCATCGCCGCGGCCGTCCACACCCGAGGGCGAGCATGCCGCTAGCTAGCTGGACTCCATGTAAAGGACTATTTGGGTGAATTGTGGTCAAAACCCTAGGGACATAATCATTTGAATATTGTGAGGCCGATTTTGTGACCTAGATGTGGTGATAATGTAGTGAAATTAGAAAATGCTATGTTGATTTTGTGACCTGGACTGATTCACTCAAGGACTTTGTAGAGGGTTAAATAAACCCTTAACCTTGTGATAATGCCATGTTGGTTTTTTTCCTGTAAACAGTGGTTCACTAAGTTTCTATGAATACATTAAATGTAGAGAAATTAACAAAATGTATGATGAATAGTGAACTTGGTACTTGTTGAAATTTGGCTAAGTCTTGGTTAAAAGACTAATTCACTTAAGGACTTTGTAGAGGGTTAAATAAACCCTTAACCTTGTGATAATACCATGTTGGTATTTCCCCTGTAAACTAGGATGTGTATATGAGCTTTTCCAAGTGGTGTCACTGCCTTTGTGTGAATAGATTAAATGTAGTGAAATTTAGAAAATACCATGCTTAATAGTTAATTTGGTACTTGCTGAAATTTGGCTTAGTGTTGGATAAAAGACAAATTCACTTAAGGACTTTGTAGAAAGTTAAATGAACTCTTAGCCTTGTGATAATGTCATGTTTGCTCGTGACAGAGTACATGGACGCCGAGGAGGATCCCTTTCAAAAAGTTTCGGATGATTACTCCTGCGATTTGGGCTAAATTTGTGAAGATAAAGACATCAGAAGAATTTTGGCAAGAGAGTGAACAAAACAAGGCCCTCTCTAAGAGAAACAAGCACCCCCACTGTATGGGGGCTGCCGGGTACGTGGTCATGTCGCATAAATGGGAAAGGGAGGATGAGCAGGCATCTTAGTTGAGCACCCCCACTAAATTTGCCAACATCAATGATGTGAGGACCAGCTTGGGGTAGAGCAAGTGCATTAGATACCACATTGGCTTTAGGCGAGCCCAAATTCGATAACTCTATTGACAAGGCAGGTTACAGACACTTTATGAGATATCAAGGAGCCTAACTACTATTAATTACAACTTATCATTAATCTCATATCAATTAAATTAACAATTCTGGATGCTGCAGCTTTTCGGCACCTTTTTGGGAGATATAGGCTTGGGAAACCTGGAGCATCCGGGTCGCATATGGGGTGTAAAGGCCCTCTGTTCCTGAAAATATGGACATAGCCAGGCTTTGGAGGCACAACACCAATGCAAGAGAGCCAGGCAAGTGCTTGAAGAACAAACGCAAGAGGCAAGCGCTTAAATAAGAGGGACTAATGATCTAAGAGAGGATTTTCAAGGTGTGCAAACAGAATCAACCGTTTAGGTCAGCCCTAGTGGCCGTCGGAGTACCTGCGTGTCGATTGACCTCCCTAGTCGTGGCGAACATATGGATGCCACATTTCCATGCGATGAGATCGAGGTAAAAATCGTTATATCTTTGCAATGCTCCAAACAAGATGGTTTTAGACCCCTTGGCTAAAAGTCTACATCGTTATGTAGGTCGCCACAAAATGCACGACTAAAGTTAGGATTCTAGGCTTGGATGAACTGGTCGATGCTACTTGGGGGCTAGTGTTTCCAACATCTAGAGAGCAAAAGGTATAGAATGTTCCTCTAGCCCCTTCATATGCAAAGGTGAACATCGACGGTGTCAACAACACTTTAAAGGACATCAGGCTTTCTAATTCTGCCAAACGACGAGATCTTAACTCTAGAGAACGCCAAGGGAAACTTTATCTAGTGGCCCAAGAGGGACATCTTCCTCGACTAGTCGTGGCCACTAGACCTAACAATGCAACAATCACCAAAAAGAAGCGCTAATGAGCCCAAGGTGGCACCGCCGTAGCATGGCACGGGAAAGCAATTGATGCGGATGACTTCTAGTGAGGAGATGACCATCAAACAAATCCAAGCGCTATATGACGCTAGAGGGAGTCTCTCGGGTACTCTGATTCATCGAACATTCAAGGCCAGGAAACCATTGCTCGAGAATGCAAAGAATATCGCCTCTGACCTGGGGGTGGGCTTGCTCATTGTTGCACATCTATTACATGGCCAACTTTAAGAAACCAAAGAAGTAGCAAAGTAGCAGTATCTCAGTCAAGTTCAAATACGAGCACTTCCTCCACGAACATGGGTGATAGTTCCTGGTGACTTGGGAGGACTTGTTCCTTATGTACAATCTAAACACCATGGACGCGAGCCTCGTGAGATGTTTCACACTATAAGTGCCTACACTTGTGCTCTATGTATATTAGTATAATACCTATACATATCACCAATATAGAACTCTTTGCTCGCGTATATATAGGTTCCACTACCTCAGAAAACACCTTCACTGACGGGTCTCGTGCCCGTCAGTAACCTCCCGTCAGTAGAGGTGAAGTTTCACTGACGGGTGAAACCTGCTCGTCAGCAGAGATGCAGTGTAGCGGTGCCTGGCAACATCGTGACAGTATTTTTCGCCCGTCAGTGGTAAGGCTTTCCACTGACGAGTAAGTTGAGTGTGCCCGTCAGTGAAAGTGTTATCACACATTTTTTTAAAATTATTTCTAGAACGGCAATATGAAGCATATGCAGCAATTAGTATCACAAATATTAAGCATATATAACATTTAATATCACAAATATTAAGCACATATAGCAATTAATATCATAAATATTAAGTACACATATAAAGGCAAGTTTACAACGAATTAAAACGACAAACAAATGATTTAACAATGTTTATTCTCACTAGCCCTACTAATCTACGTCTACGACGCTTGGCTAGTACTTGCAGGGCGGTGGTAAGCGGGTAATTGGACTCCCACGCAGAAATTGCCGCTTGGCCGGATGACTTCGTTGTTGATGACGTACGTGAAGGTCTTCTGGATGCGGGCAAAGTCCTTCCTCCAGTCGTACTTATCGTGAGCCAGGTCGTGTATGAAGTTATTGAATTGATCCTGGCTCCATTGCGGGTTGTGGGATATGACGAATGCGTCTATGTGAGCGCAGACATAGTACCCACATGTAACGCTATTTTCCGGCTGTTGCCTGCAAGGGAAGTTGAATTTGTGGATCAGCTCCTTGCTCTTGCTTTCTACTCCTCCCCCTCGCAAGTTGTATTCCCAAAAGGCGGCTTCCAGAACTTCCTTAATTCCTGAGAAGTCCCGCTTGGCACTTCTTTGGGAATCAAAATAGTATATCATTCTGGAAGGCTTGTGGATGACAATGAGGATCCAGTGGTCGCTGCGTAAAAGGTAACGAAGGAATATAAACAGATGGGGATACGTGCTTAAGAAAAGCAAACTAGGGACGGTAGTAAGTAACTTACGGGGGGTTGTAGGGCATGAGCACGTAGACCTTGTCCTTATGGTATATCAATGACTCGGTGATGAAATTTATTAGGACCGGCTTCGCTTCTCATACATAGTACTCGTTCATAACGACTGGATCCATTATTGCAAAAGCGCAGTTGGGCAGACGCCTAGACTCTTGGGCTCGGTAAAGCGCCCACAGCCTGACGAGCATGGTGTCGAGCCGGAAGAGGTTGAATAAATTAAAGATATCTTCAAAATTGATGTCGAAGGTGTCATGATGTCTGTCCAGGAAGAAACCAAAATCTTTTGGAACCTCGACCTTAAAGTGTAGCTCATAATCGTCCCGATTCCGTGACCTCATCATGATCGTGTCATGGAGCAGTTTCATCTGTGTGGGCAACCTCTGCACCTCATCATCTGGAGCAAGGGCTCGCCTGCCTCGTACACTAATCGTCGAGGCTTCTTGACAGTTTCGGCAGATGTCTAGAAGGATAAGGCCTTTTTCTTGCTCTCCTTGCTTGCCTCCTTCGCAGCGGTGCCACCCCGCCTGTGTGGTCTTTTTCTTTTCCTCTCCGGCTCCGGAGAGGAGGCCCTCTTGCCTCCTGTCAATGCTTCACCCAATGCGGCATTGAGCGTGCTTGGAGAGAAGACCTTCTTTCCTGCTGCCTTCGTGTTGTGGTGATGCTTCGAGCACCTTTCACAGGGCGGCGAGTTCGTCTTGGGTTGCTCCTCCTCCTGGGACGGAAGGATCGTCGTGTGTTTGTTGCCCAAGAAGATCGTCGTCCTGATTATCGAACAAAACCGGCGTATTGCACAGGCCGAGCGGAGACGGGCCGGCTCTGGTTGATGGAGAGGGGATGGCTGACGTACTAGGAGAGGACACCCCGGGGATGGTTATCTGGCTCTTCGGCCACAGGATGTAGTACCCTTTGCAGTCTCCTAGCTTTGTGACATCCTCTTCAGGGGCTACAGGGACTGCAACATCATTGAACTCGGTGATGACGCGGTCCACCTGCACCCTCGCCATGTGGGAAGGTATAGTAACGTTGCGGCATGTCGTGCCCCCTACTGTTGGGAATACTAAGCCATGTGCAACTGTCTTCTTCACGCCGGGCAAAGGGATAGTGAGGTGGCATTTCATAGACCCCTGCATAATAAAGGTACCCATTGTTATCCATACTATGCTGTGAATTAGAGCCCTCATACAAGGGATTCATGGTGGCGAGGAAGCTTACAGCGATGTCTTCGACGGGACTTGGCGACTCAGGGGCGACGTTGGAGGTTGAGGTGCAGTTGCTCCATCCAGCAGGATAGGAGCCCTAATGTCCATGAGGATGCACAGGTGGACGAGATGCATCGCGGGCGGCGTCGTAGCCTCTGGACTCTAAAAATTCTTGCACCGCCAGCTTGCCAGCCTCCTGGGCTGCCCTTATCATCTCTTGCAGAAGAGATGTTTGCCTTCTTGAGGAAGGACTTCATCCTTTGGTGGGCAGCCTCGCGGTCTTGAGGAAGGACTTCATCCCATATAGCCCCGCTCCCGATCCCTCGGACACGCCCTGTCTTCTCCCTCGTTCCTAGAGCCTTCGAGAGATGGTCTTCCCACCTCTCACTATGGATGGAGTCTTGGGAGTTCTCAGGCTACTGGAACAGCTGCCTTTACAAGGGAAACGGCACAACGTACGGGCTGTTAGCATATTGGAAGCACAACAATATATTTGAAGAAGATATTGGGTTTAGATCATACCAAACGTTCAGAAACGACCTGAAGCTCGGGGTCCGTGATAATTGGTGACCCAGTGGCTGGGTCAGAAATAGTGTGCGCCCTCATCCAAATCTAGGCGCGTTCCTGCTCGATATCGGCGAAGGGAACCGGTTTGCCAGCCGCTATCAGCGCGGCGTCCTCTTTCACCCAGATTGGTCTTTTCCCAGGGACACCTCGGCTGCCAAGGTGGTGGGCGAATTTGTTCTTCGCACATAGCTCCTTTCCCCGGCGACTCTTCTCCTTGAATGCGTCACTCTTCTTGTCAGCAACGAACTCCTCCCAGTGTTCGAGTTCTATCTTTGGGCATTTAGTTTTGATAGCAGTTTCAAAATCGGCATCTAGCAGCTTCGTTGCTTCATATCGCGAAGTCCTTAGTGCAGCACACATGATGCTATCGGTTTTCCTCTGCACTCTTTCTTTGTCATCCTCTGGGATAGCGTACTTATCCCAGAGCTTGTCGAACAGGACCTTTTTCTGGGGGTCCGTCATTTTTCTTGAAGTCTCGGCATGTGATCCTGACATTCTCGCGGACAATGCACCCGCAGGTGTTGCTGAACGACCTCGCAGCCTTCTCGGGACTAGCAGGAACACCTGTTACACCGACTCGAGTGATGACGAATGTCTCGTTCGTCAGCTGGTTCCCTCCTCTAGGGTTGAACCGTCTCTTCGGCTTCGATTTTGCTGCTGACGACGGCTCGCGGGGCTCCTGTTCTTCCGATCCCGACTCGCTAGATCAAGAATCGTTAGACGAGCTAGATGCACTCTCTTCATCTCGCACCAAGGGAAGTGCAGGTACTGAAGGTACCACAGCCGGCTCGACAGCAGGTTCACTGGCCAGCTCGGGGCCTGTTTGATCGGTTTGGGGTGGGGCATCAATCGGGGCCACCACGTCTATGGGCACCGCCATGTCATCATCTACGCGGGCTACTTCCCGGGTTGGCGATGAGTCCATTTTCGACTACGAAACTTAAAAAATGAAAACCATGTATCAGAACAAGTAACTAGAAATGAAAACTAGAGAACATGTTTCATTTTACATTCACACAAGTGGCGATGAGTCCATTTCCCAGTCTTGGATTGTTAATTCACACAAGTGGCCACGAAAAATCAAATTCAAAAATGAAAACGATAATATTATGATAATTCCAAGCACTACACCAGACCCGCACACTAAATCTTTCATTCCCCTGTTGCGGTTTTGCAGAAAAGCTCTCAAGCAATACCTCTCCGATGGCACGAATCAATACACGCAGTCCTGCAGAAAAGAATTGTCAACATTTTGCACACTGCTCGACGCATACATACATGACAAAACATTGATGATTGCACATGTCCAAATCACATGATGGAATATCAACGACAACTTAAAACATAACCAGAGTTACATGATCATCAGTGTTCTTCATTGTATTAAAGTTTAGTGCATGTTTTATGAGCTTAGTGCATGTTTTATGAGCTGTTTTATAAAGACATGATGTTACAAGTCCACAACTCCTTGGATCGGTTTCTCTTATCCAACAAAAATAGAGATCCATCACCTTGTAAAACATCCATGCGACATATTTCGAAATAAAAGGGGAGCGTCCATGCTAATCTTTGCGAGACGTGGAAAGAGCGCAACTGAAGAGCGTCCGGCAGCAAGCTGCTCGATGCAAATGGAGTCATGACAATCATCAAAGGCAAGGCAGTGCTATGGGCAATCATCAAATGGAGTCCATGCTAATCGTTGCATGTGATCAATGGCATTAGTAAGAACTAAAGTTTAAAAAGATGGCCAAAGGATGAGGGGATAAAACTTCTACTCTGTACTGGAATGAGAACAAACATGCGCGTGAGTATTTTTCTTGTTGATCTAACGACATTCATGATGGAACATTCGTCGAAACAAGTCTACAAATTCTAGTAGGAGTTCAAAGGAAAACAGGAACTAATCGAACCAAAAATTTTAACGCAATTGAAACATTCATACTGCACTCGCACGTCTCGCAAGCTTTTTCGCCTCACAACCGAATCAAGCAAGGGGAGTTCACAAGAGAGAGAGAGAGGGAGAGAGAGAGGGGGAGAGGGAAAGAGAGAGGACCACGGCTTCTCCTTCTTCGGGGCTTGGACCACGGCGGCAGCACTTCTCTTCTTCGGGCTTGGACAATGGCGGCAGCGCGGGGGCTCAGGTGGCGGCACGGGGAGTCGAGACGGTGGTGCGGGGGCTCGGAGCGGCGCGGGGGCTCGGGGCAGCGGCGCGGCAGCCTGGCGGCGGACGTAGCGCTTCACGGCTGGTTCAAATTAGAATGCGCAAGGACGCCCAAAATTTCACGAAGTCCCCTCTATATAGTCCCGGGCGGGCACCACTGACGGGCGTGCTAACAAGGCCCGTCAGTGGAAGCGTTCTACTGATGGGCGACAAAAGGTACCTGTCAGTGGAAGCAGTTTCGATCTACTGGACTACTGAGGTACTTTCACTGACGGGCGAGTTAAGTGAGCAGGTCAGTGGAAGTTGGTTTCACAGGGCGTTGATATACTTACACTGACGGGCTCTCCTGTATCGCCCCTCAGTGAAAGCACCTCCACTGACGGTCCATGCTTGATTGCCCGCCAGTGGAGTTATTTTAGGGTTTGATGCTTGTTTTCCTTATTTCCATGTTTGCGGAGATTTACAGAGTGAAAATAAAGGCTGATTTTAGGGTTTGCGAAGTGGGCTTATGGGCTAATTTTTGGGTTTGCGGCGTGGACTTAGAGCATACATGCAACACGTGCCTAGCTATTTCATGAAATTCTAAACATATATAATATATTAACCATTAAATTCATTAAAATGATATTATTACATATTGAGGTTCGTTCTGAATTGATTGGAAACCTAGATTTCGTCGTCTTCGACACGCTTCTCAATAGTACTTCTAATCTTCTTGCTGGTATACGTCAGTCCTTCGGCGTGACTGTGTCTTATGTAGGGGCACGCATCCTGAGTACCTTTGCACCTCTTGCTCGTTCGATCATCCACATCTTCTTCTTCTGTGTCTGGATCATCGAATTGGTCGTAGTCCTCTTCGTCAACTACACCATCGACCCCGACAATACTCCTTTTCCCTTTCCTCATGACAACACGCTTCTTATTCTTTGGGTCGGTTATGTAGAAGACTTGGGCGAGTTGTTTGGCTAATACCCATGGCTCATCTTTGGGACTGATTGATTTGACTTGTCGTGACTCCATAAGGATCGGTGGAGGTATGACCATGGTACTAGTGTTCATATATTCGATTTTGACGTCTTTAGCCCATCTGACACGAAATATGGGGATCTTGGTCATGGTGTAGTCAAGTTCTCAGATCTCTTCGATCACGTAGTAGTACCTACACTTCTTGTCCTGATGACCAGTTCTGGACTCCTGCGTTACACCGCAGTTTTGGTACGTACTGCGCCAGTCTTGAGCCTCCGTATAGAATGTGTATCCGTTGATATCATACGATTGCCACGTCACGACTTTGCTATCAGGTTCTTGTGACAACATTCGGACTATTTCTTCTTCTCCATTTGTCGGCTCCCTTTCATACCAGTAGTCCTTTAGCCACCCGGAGAACTTTGCGTTATGCTCTTTCGTGAGCACAACTGTGCCTCTTTTCGGATTAGCTTCGCGCAACTATTTCATGTGGATCTGAATATAAGGCCGTACCACAGCCAAGTGTTGCAGCACCACAAAATGTGCTCTGTTGTAGTCATCTGATCTTTTCGATCGATACATGTGTAAACTTTTATGCCCGATCGCACCTTTACCGTCGAGCCTGCCTGTGTGCCATGAAACTGGAACACCTATAGGTTTTTGATCACGCATGTAATCCGTGCAGAACTCGACGCCCTCTTTGGTAGCATAGTCTTGGATGATGCTACCTTCCGGATGCGCTCTGTTATGAACGTAGCGCTTGATAACCCCGTTGTACCTTTCAAACGGGTACATGTTGTGCAGAAACACCGGACCGAGGTCCAGTATCTCCGAGACGATATGGATCATGAGATGTACCATGACATCGAAGAATGCTGGAGGGAAATACATCTCAAGTTCGCATAGTATGACAGTGATCTCGGTCTTCAGTTTCAGGCAGCGTTGCACCGTGATTGACTTCTGACAGATAGTGTTGAAGAAGTTACAAAGGTCCGTGATCGTCTTGCGGACACCTTGCTCCATGATACCTCTAATTGCGACAGGCAGTATTTGTGTGATCATCACGTGGCAGTCATGAGACTTCATGCCAATCAGTCGGTGAGTCTTCATGTCAACAAGTTTTCGGATGTTTGTGGAGTAACCCGAAGAAACTTTGACACCATGGAGGCATTCGCAAAGGCTATGGAGCTCGTCTCTACTCAGAGTGTAGCAAGCAGCAGGATAACTGGTCTTGACTCTGATACCATTCTTCCCCGTCTTGATCGTTTCTCTGGTTGCCCACAGCTCAGGTCTTATATTCATGTGTTGCATGTCTGCTCGTGCCTTCGGCCCATCTTTGTCTTGTCCGGAATGTTGAGCAGAGACCAAGCAAGCTGTCACAGACATTTTTCTCGACATGCATTACATCAATGCTGTGACGTGTGTCTAGGTGAGGCCAGTAAGGCAGTTCCCAGAAAACAGATTTTCTTTTCCAGACGCCCTTTGCCAGCAGTTGTTTCTTTCCTTTCCTGGCTTAACTTTGTCCATTTCATTCAAGAGATCATATATTTCTTGTCCGGTCTTCTCGCGAGGCTTTGGACGGATTTCTTTTGTTCTGTCGAACCTTTGCGTGTCCTCTCTCCATGGGTCATTCATGGTCAGCCACCTTCGGTGTCCCATGAACACGATTTTTCTAGAGCACTCTAAGAAAACACTTGTGGTTTCTTCCATGCACTTAACACATGCTTCGTATCCTTTGGTGCACTGACACGCGTTGTTCCCGTAAGCAGGATAATCTTGCACCGTTGTCAATAACAGGCCTTTCAGAGTGAAGAACTCTTCTCTGTCCGCGTCCCAGACCTGAGCCCCTTCTTCCCACAGCGTAGCTAGTTCATCCTTCAGTAACTGTTGATACACGTTAAGATCCATTCCAGGTTGTTTTGGCCCTTGAATGAGAATAGATAGGTGCATGTACTTCTGCTTCATGCACAACCATGGAGGGAGATTATAGATCCACAGAACAACGGGCCATGTGCTGTGTCTGCTGTTCATGTTGCCGATGGATATATTCCGTCCGTACTCATTACCGAATCTAATATTCCTCGGATCACTACCAAAATCTGGGGTATTCGGCGTCGGTTGCCCTCCACTAACAAGCATTAGTTGGGTGTCTCAACACCCCGTCCTTTCTTCGCCCCTCTTCGTACCAACGCAGTAGCTTTGCCTCCTTCTTGTTACCGAATAAACGCTTCAGACGGGGGAGGACTGGAAGGTACCATACAACCTTTGCAGGGGCACCACTCGTCACTTCTTCCTCGTCATCGTCTTGGTTTCTGCCCCGTTTATATCGAGATGTGTTGCACGTCGGACATTTGTGCAGCTCTGTATACTCCTTGTGATAAATAATGCAGTCGTTCCGACAAGCATGGAGTCTCTCTACATCCAATCCAAGGGGGCAGACCACCTTCTTGGCTTCCTCGGTGCTCGTAGGCAACCGTTCTCCTTTGGAAAAACCGTCGCAAGGTAAGCCAGTGTCTCATCGAAGCTTGCGTCGGGATAGTTGTGGGCTGCCTTAATCCTTAGAAGTTCTAGCGTGACTGACAGACGCGTGTGCTCAGGATCGCAGGTGGGATATAGCGGTTTTGTCGAGTCTTCCATAAGTTTCGCAAACTTTGTGACCTCTCTTTCATCCTCGGGGTCTTCGACCACCTGGTCCGCCATGTGACTGTCCTCAACATTTCAGCCAAATTGTTCCCCGCCTCTCCCGTCAAGTCATCCCTACATTCAGAAATATGGTCTTCATCTTCTTCTGCGTCTTCGTGTACGTCCTCTTCTTCTAAACATTCAGGACTAGCTAAAATTTCTGCCTCCTCACCGTGACTTGTCCAACGTGTATAACCTTCCATGAAACCTCGAGTCAACAAGTGTAGCTGCAACATGCCTCTCTCCCTGAACATTATCGTGTTCTTGCATCCACAACACGGACAACACATCTTGTTCGCACCCTTTTTCTCCCGATCTTCCTCGGCCCCATCTAGAAACCCATTCAAAGTATCGAGAAAACTCCGTGTTGCCCTTTCGCCGTACATCCAACTTCGATACATCGATCCCTACAACAACAAACTAATTGATTATATTCCAAATTAACAAAATAATACACAAAATTTATTCTTTTCTTCCATGTACTACATCGTATCAAAGAGAGCTAGCTAGCGCCGTCAAGAAGTGGACTCGAGAGCCTTCCGAATAGGGTAAGGAGAGAGAGGAGGGGAGGAGGAAAGAGAAGGGAAAATGGGTGGAGAGGAGGAGGGAGGGTTAAAAGAAATCAAGATTTAGATTGTATATCTAGGAGGAGGAGTGAGGGAGGAGGGGAGGGGGAAAGAGAGGGAAAAAGGGGTGGAGAGGAGGAGGGAGAGGATTGAGAGAGAGAGGGGGAAAGAGAGGGAAAAAGAGGTGGAGAGGAGGAAAGAGAGGATTGAGAGAGATCTAGACCTAGATTATAGTAGATCTAGAGGGAGGTGGGATGAAGGAGGGGGAGGATGGGGAGGAGAACCAGCATGGCGGCCGTGCAGTCTTGGGAGTCGTCCGCAGCTGGCCGTGTAAGGCGCGCGAGCTCAATGGCCAGCTGCGGGCGCCTCCCCTGTCTATATAGTTGCAGAGTTATCACTGATGGGCACAAAACACCGCCCGTCAGTGGTAAGTATGACATCAGAGACATACCAGGAGCAACTTTATGCTGACGGGCCAAGTTTGATCGTCAGTGGAAACTGCATCTTCACTGATGGGCATTGCTTCGTCGCCCGTCAGTGATGAGTATGCCCTCGGAGGCATACCTCGAGTGACTTTACTTTACCCGTCAGTGGAAGTGGTGTCTTCACTGACGGGCGGTGCGGTACCGCCCGTCAGTGAAGATTCATGTCAGTGTAGATTCCAATTTTCTTTTCTTGTGCCACTTCTACTGACGGATGTTTACTGTGCCCGTCAGTAAAAATTGGCCGCCTCGCCCTCTGCATTACATTTACTGACGGGCTTCAACACGCCCGTCAGTGTTTTATCTAACTAGCGACGGGTCTCCGTGTGCCCGTCAGTGATGTTCGTGTAGCAGAAGTGTTTTCTGAGGTAGTGTTCGTTGTTGTTCAAGTGAGAAAAGCAAATGAGTAGATATGATTTGTTGACCCACACCTTGGCTGTAAGCAATCCATGGATGGTTGTGAAAGAGTTGTGGAGAATTACATCCTCAAAGTCATGGAGGCCAGCCAAGATAATAAATTCATCCTTTATCATTTAATAAAGCGTAACTGCTATATACTTGTTCATTTATGATGCTTGTTTATTTTGTACATTCAGTACAACTTTAACTAACTTTGGATTAGTGACCATGTAGTAGTTTCTAGTGGATTATTATTATTATTGTGCTTAATGAGTCCAAGGTCTATTACTTGGATTCTTACTTGAGTGAGAAGACCACCTTTAAAAGGTTTAACAGGTAAACGAATTACCTCATGTAACTCTACTGTTTTAGAGTCATTGGTATAATTAAATGTTTTGCACCACGATTCAGAGCTTACCAAATCTTTCTTGCGTGCTAAGGGAAAAAAGCTAAGGTGGATGGCCCTAATAAGCTAACACACTTCCTCAACTTTCCAGTATGTATTGAGTTGTACACATTTACACTTTATAATATGAATTCTATGGAAATTAATTAAACCGAGTCCATCTATATCTTTTTAGTACCACCAGCAGCCCAGCTTAACCAATTTGTGTGGCTTCTATGTTTGCCACCACATGAACCTTCTCACGGGTCGAGCACAAAGCCGCAATCACTGAGGTATGCAAAATATTTCAATAATTATGTGATATTCATCTTCTTTTATGTGCTAGCAGTATAATCTTCATATTGATAGGTTGCACCTATTACGCTACGGAATTGCCAAAAGCTAGACCTAGCCCGGATTCGATCACAGTTGGCGGGCATAACCGTTTCAAACGTCATAAAACTGAATGGAGAGTTCTACCATGACGGAACTGATAAATGAGTTATTTGGAATGACATATACTTGTGTATTTAAATGTGTTACAAACTCAATTCAAATGTTCTCGATGTACTTGTTTAATTTTTGAATTTCTATGTACTTGAGTTCATTTATGAATTGAAATCTGATGTGAGTGTTAATGTGCATGTGCATATGTATGATATATGTTGTGGGATGTTCTGAGAGAGATCTAGGAATTTGGGATGTATAAACTACATTTTCTGTTTTAGGGCAGGCAAAAAACTGAATATTGCCTACCACTCTGAAATAATATCCCGGTCGGTTCTGCTCTGCAAACTGGTTGGATAATATACTAAGTTAGTTGCTATAGAAGTAAAACTGACTGAGATAATAAATTTTCTCAGTCGGTTCTGTGGGTTGAACAGACTGAAATAATGTATTATCACAGTCGGCTTTGCGCTTTAACCGACTGAGGGATTATTACCCAAGCTGGCTAGTAGAACTAGCTGTGATAATATGTATTATTAGCTCATCTTGTCTACAGCCGAGTCTAAAACCGTTTTTGTAACAGTGAGTGACCGTGACATAGCTCAAGAAAAACATGATGGTGGTGACCATCGGTAGCTAGGGAGAAGTTATGTCATGTGGGGAAATACCTACGGGAAGAGACGTGCATGTACAGTAGATCTAGTCACAGCGGTGGCAGCAAGGAATTGGGTTTGGTCGTCGCGTCCGAGTCGGGTCCTAGGTGGAGTCCGCATTGTTATGGAATTTGAGTTGGTGCTTGTATTAGGCAAGTCGAGTAAGTACGCATGTTGAGCTGTAATCAACTTCATAGCTGAACTGCCATTGAGTTGTCGAGTCGTAGAAGGATCAGCTAGTAAGGTACTATATAAAAAGGGGAGGGCTGTAAGCATCGAGGGTAAGCAATAAGAAATCTATTTTCTCATCTCGTTTCTCTCATCTCATCCCTGCTACCCAAAGCGTACAGCGTCTCAGTGTTACGGCATCAAAACCCCGAGGACGGAAGCCAAGAAGGAGCGGCCGCTGACCTCCCACAGCTACCCATTATGCTCGCTATCGCAAGGACATAACAAATTGGTATCAGAGCCATCCATGGCTTGAGCAAGATGACACCAAGTTCTCGGGCAAACTCTTAAATATCGAGACGATGCTCCAGAACCTACTCAAGGGATTCTTGACGATGAAGCAAGATATCGCTGTGTCCCAGCATGCCATCACCGAGATTAACAAGACCGGAGCAAACAAGCAGGGCATGGCCGAGATTAATCGGCCATGGCAGTCACGATAGCACGTCTCAATACGCTGGAAAAGGAAAAGGGCTTCCCAAGACAAATCGCTGATCTTAGCGCTCCATATTCAGCCTCGCTTGCACCGGGCAAGCCACGGCTCAGCGGTCCCGCATACTGACGATTCAGCAGCCACCTGACAGGACGGTCAACCCGAGTGACCAGAATTTGACACACGGTGGGAGCGTCGTACCCGTTATTTCAGTCAAACAATGAGGTAGATGGGTTTGAGGGAAGATGCTCAATCATCAAACACGGTGTGGCATCGTTACTTTATATAGACAAACAGAATAGGTTACAGATCAGTTTACATATTTACGTGATACACTGATGGTAAGAATAGACACAATCTAATTATACCAAACTAACAGGATACGTATCAATCGCATATTCTATCAGCCTCCCTCAATCTCAACAATCGACAGCATGTTGAGGTTGCGCTTACATTCCTGGAACAAAGGAAGAGACAACGGTTTGGTGAAAATATCTGCGAGCTAATCCTTGGAGGAGATAAACCTGATTTGGAGCAGTTTCTGTGCAACCGTTCTCGCACAAAGTGGTAGTCAACCTCAATATGTTTGGTACGGGCATGAAAGACTGGATTGGATGACAAGAACGTAGCACCAATATTATCACACCACAGTGTAGGAGGTGAGTCTTGCCTAATCCCAAGTTCGTTCATTAAAGCTTCAACCCAAATAATTTCAGACTCCGTACTCGAGCGAGAGACAGTAGCTTGCTTCTTCGCACTCCAGGCGATCAAGGTTGAGCCATAAAAGATGGCATGTCCCCCGGTTGATCGCCTGTCATCAATGTTCCCAGCCCAGTCGGCATCAGAATAAGCGGACAAAGAGCTAGAAGGTGACGGCAGGATACGAAGTCCATGAGCAAGGGTGCACTTAACATAGCGAAGGATACGCTTGACAGCAGACCAATGCACATCATGAGGAGAATGAAGGAATTGGCAAACCTTGTTGACAGCAAAGGCCAAGTTCGGACGAGTCAAGGTCAAGTACTGTAGACCACCAACAATACGACGATAAGTGGTAGCATCATCAGAACTGAGAGCAACACCATCAGCACCCGACAATTTTTTCAGCAGACGCCATGGGAGTAGGAGCCGGCTTACATTTGAGCATACTAGCACGACGGAGAAGGTCAAGAGCATATTTGCGTTGAGTGAGACTAAGCCCTGCCTTATACTGAGCGACCTCAATACAAGAAAATAGTGCAGAACTCCCAGGTCTTTGACAGCAAATTGATCACGAAGACCAAGAACCAGCCGGTCAATAGCAGCAGAGGAGGAACTGATGACAATAATGTCGTCAACATAGACGAGCAAATAGATGGTCAGCTCAGGCTGATGAAGCATGAACAAAGACGAGTCGGTAGAAGATGATCGGAAGCCATGAGCACCAAAAACAGATGCAAGGCGAGCATGCCAAGCCCGAGGAGCGCTTCAGACCATAGATCGCTTTGGCAAGCCGACAAAGATGTTGTGGCCGAGCAGGGTCTTCAAAGCCAGGGGATTGGCGCATGTAAACCTCCTCTTCTAACACGCCATTAAGGAAGGCGTTCTGAACATCCAATTGCCGAAGAAACCAGCCACGATTAACTGCCAGTGACAGGAGCAACCGGATGGTAGTCGGCTTCACAACCGGACTAAAGGTTTCTTCATAATCCAGCCCATAACATTGTTTGAAGCCCTTAGCAACGAGGCGTGCCTTGTATCGCTCAATGGAGCTATCTGCATGGCGTTTGACTTTAAATACCCATTTAGAGTCAATGACATTCACACCAAGACGGGGATCAATAAGCTGCCAGGTATCATTGCGGATTAAAGCATCATATTCTTGCTCCATAGCGGTACGCCAATGAGGAATACTCAGGGCAACACGGAAGTGACGCGGCTCAGATGTCGAGTCAGAGGTCACCTGCGCCATACAAGCAGCAAGCCACGCAACGGTGCCATCAGTGCGTACCTTGGGCACGAAAATACCACGCATACTCCGAGTAGTCCCCCGCAGAGGATTCCCAGCTGGAACAACAGCCAGCACTGGAGCGAGCGGCTCGGGGCCAGGCGATGGTACTTGGGGCAGAGAAGCAGCCATGTCGCCAGGAAGTGGGGAGCAGCACGAGGCGGTGAAGCCGGCTCGGCTGGATCGGCTCCAGTTGCGACGACCGGCTCGGCGGGATCAGCGGCAGCCGCGCCTGCAAGATCGACGTGCGCACCGTGAACAACGTCATGCAGAGGATCGACATGATCATGCAACGCTGGAGCACCAGCGGGATCACCACCCGGAAGAAGCTCAAGTCGGGCACCTCGGCCAACACCTACACCATGGTTAGGGAGTAATAACGGAGCATACGCACGATCTTCAAATTGGTCAAGTGAAACAGGAGGATTATGAAGGAATGGGGAACAATCTGACGAAGATAAATTGGCAAAGGGAAACACATTCTCGTCAAAGATGACATCTCGGCTGATATAAACACGATTAGTGGGAACATGGAGGCATTTGTATCCTTTGTGTAAGGAGTTATAACCCAAAAAGACACACTTTTTCGATCGGAATTGAAGTTTGTGAGAATTGTAGGGTCGAAGGTGTGGCCAACAAGCACAGTCGAAAACCTTGAAAAAGGTATAATCTGGTACCTCACCTAACAGACGCTCAAGGGGAGTTTGCATAACAATAACACGAGAAGGCAAGCGATTGATGAGAAAGCAAGCCGTGAAAAAGGCATCATTCCAATAAGGAAAGGGAACCGAAGCATGTGCTAGCAGAGTGAGGCTTGTCTCAACTATATGGCGATGTTTACGTTCAGCAGTACCATTTTGTTGATGTGTATGGGGACACGAGACACGATGAAGAATGCCAAGCTTTTGAAAGAAGGAGTCCAGCTTAACGTACTCACCACCCCAATCAGATTGGACACGCAAGATTTTGTGGTTAAGGAGACGTTCAACATGAGTTTGAAACTTGAGAAAAACATCAAAGACATCACTCTTGCATTTGAGCAAATAGAGCCATGTAAAGTGACTATAAGCATCAATAAAACTAACATAATAATTATGACAACTAACAGAAGTTTGGGTAGGACCCCATACATACGAAAAAACAAGCTCAAGAGGAGCATGAGTGACATAATTGGAATTAGGAAAAGGCAGTTGATGACTTTTGCCTTGTTGGCAAGCATCACAAACCGCATCTAATTTATTGGACACTAAGGGAAGCTCATGATGACGAAGAACATGCTGAACGACTTGTGACGCGGGGTGACCTAGACGAGCATGCCACTGGGTAAAGGACGCCTTAAGAGTGCTGAAGACTTGTTTGAGAAGTGGCACATCAAGGGAGTAAAGACCACCACAACATCGACCTCTAAGAAGTGTGACCCGCGAATCCAGATCCTTCACAAAAAGAGTGTTAGGATGGAACTCAACAAGGACATTATTATCTTTTGTGAGCTTATGAACAGATAGTAGATTTTTGGTGACTTCAGGAACATGAAGAACATTGGTAAAGCGAAGTGGTTGAGACGAAGGAGTGGGTAAAAGAGCTTGACCAACGTGAAGAATGTGCATACCTGAACCGTTGGCGGCATGAACTTGCTCCTGTCCCTTGTAGCGTTCCTTGATGTGCATCTTGTCAAGCTCCGACGTGAGGTGATCGGAAGCACTAGTGTCCATATAGCAGCTGGCATCAACGGGATAGGAAGAAGTTTGGCCCTGTGGTGCTTGATACACCATGTTAGCCATGGCAAGTTGACATTGTGTGTAGCGTCCATCATTGCCAATGCGGAGGAAATCCTTGTCGAAGTGCTTGAAGCACCGCGACGCCACATGTCCCACCGCGTCGCAAAGCTGGCAGACGGGACAGTCGCCGGTGTTGCGCCCAGCCAGAGCACTAGCCCTGTCAGAAGTATGCGGTTTGGAGTTGTAGGTGGGCTTGGCCGGAACAGGCGTGTTGGAGCGGTAGGATGCCGAAGTGGCGGTGTTGGGACGGTACTTGCCGCCAAACTTAACCGCGTTTGCCGAGTGAACATTGTCACCGTCGGTAGCCCGGCGACCCTCAAGGCGCTGCTCGGTTGACAGAAGTCGAGCGTAGAGATCGCGCAGGGGCATAGGAGTATCACGCCCCAGCACCATCTCGACAAGGGAGTCATACTCCTCATCGAGGCCATTCAGCAGGTAGGATGTAAACTCCTCCAGCCGAAGTGGTTGCCCAATGGACGTAAGCGTGTCTGAGAGGGATTTAACCTTGTGAAAGAAGACGGCGGCCGAAGAGTCACGCTTCCGCAACGCACCAAGTTGAGACCGGATCTGCATGGTTCGGACCATAGATTGGGACGCGAAACTACTCTCAAGAGTAGTCCATGCCTCCCTGGAAGTCGAGGCAAACAGCACCATGCCAACGACCTCCACCATCATGGAAGAAACGATGGCAGACAGAATCGCCTGATCCTGTTGAACCTAGGCGCCGTGCTTCGGATTAGTAGTTTCCGTGGAAGCACCAGCTGCAGACGTGACAAGGATCGTGGCAGGAGGACAGGGATTGGTGCCATCGACATAGCCCATGAGGAGATTGCTGCGCAGAAAGGGAAGAACCTGTGCGCGCCAGAAGAGATAGTTCTCAGATGTGAGTTTGATGGTGATGAGATGACCAAAGTGGATCGGAGAGGAGGACATAGTGCCTAGGGATGGCATCGCCGTGGAAGCGAGCACGCCGTTGGTGGAATCACCGGTGAAAGCAGCGGAAGACATTGCTCAAGAATCGATCCAATCTGATACCATGTCAAACAATGAGGTAGATGGGTTTGAGGGAAGATGCTCAATCACCAAACACGGTGTGGCATCGTTGCTTTATATAGACAAACAGAATAGGTTACAGATCAGTTTACATATTTACGTGATATACTGATGGTAAGAATAGACACAATCTAATTATACCAAACTAACAGGATATGTATCAATCGCATATTCTATCAATTTCATGTTAAGAGTTCCCGACCTTCGACGACAAGAGTGGTATCCTACCTTGGATTAATCGTTGCGAACAATTCTTCCACGGGCAACGCATCGAAGAACGAGAGAAGATCTGGCTCGCAACATACCATCTGACTCGGATAGCTGAGGAGTGGTATTATCAGCGTGAGCGCAATAAAGGCACCCCTCAGTGGGAAGAATTCAAGGAGCTTTGACACCTACGATTCGGTCCGTAGCAATCCGCTCGGTGAGATCAAATAGCTTGTACAGACTGGAACCGTGGAGACATACCAGGAGAAGTTCTCTGCTCTTCTTTGTCGTACAGACCCCTTGGCAGAGAAACATCAGGTACAACTATTCATTGCTGGTCTTGTATAGGACATCCAGTATGATGTAGAAATTCTGGAACCATCCGACCTGGAGAAAGCAATGATTTTAGCACGTGCATATGAAAAGAAGAACAACAGGAGTGGCACAAGCAATTCACGTGGTAATAGGCGCGGGATCCCATAAACCACATGGCAACCGCGCCTAATACCGGAGCAAAGGACCAACAACATGACGACTAATCCGACAGCGCAAGAAGGGACCTTGACGAGGACATTCCGCAAACTCAGCCCCGCCGTGATGACGAAAATGTAGGCGGCTGATGACGAGGATAGCTAGGCAACGACAGAAGATGGCACGGAACCAGTAATCTCGTTGTATGCTGTGTCAGGAATTTCAGCGGGTGAGACAATGCGCGTGAAGGTTGACAGCAATGGGCACAACTTGCTTGCATTGGTCGACACCGGATCTACGCATAACTTTGCCAATGATGAAGTGGCGTAGCAGATCAGGCTTCCGCTACAGTCAGCACGTGATGGGCTTCGTGGTGATAGTAGCCAACGGCGATCGACTCACTAGCACTAGCATTTGTCGCGCTTTGGGCCTCGTCATAGGCGATGCCGCATTCAAAGTGGACTGTTACGTGCTGCCCTTAGGAGGCTTCGATGTGATATTGGGAACACAATGGCTGCGGGCACTAGGCCCAATATTATGGGATTTTTAGCACCTGTCAATGTCATTCTGGCTGAAGGATCAACATATCAGCTTCCAAGGGATGCTAAGTGCAGGCGCAACGGTCCACACAATTTCTAGCACAGGAGATCTTCTTGCTAGCCTTCTCAAGGAGTACGACGACCTGTTTACACCTCTGATAGGTCTTCCCCCAAAGCGGTTCCGAGACCGTAGGATCCGACTTCTCCCAGGCACGTCACCAGTAGTAGTTCGGCCCTATCGCTACCCGCAGATTCAAAAAGACGAATTGGAAAAACAATGCACCGAGATGCAGGAATAGGGGATAATTCGCTGTAGCACTTCTAGTTTTTCCTCCCTGGTTCTGTTAGTCAATAAGCACGATGCTCTTGGAGATTTTGTGTGAATTATCGAGCCCTTAATGCACAAACAGTTAAGGAACAATTTCTGATTCCAGTGGTGAAAGAA
This sequence comes from Stipa capillata, assembly GCA_019208055.1. Taxonomy (NCBI): domain Eukaryota; kingdom Viridiplantae; phylum Streptophyta; class Magnoliopsida; order Poales; family Poaceae; genus Stipa; species Stipa capillata. The sequence continues at coordinate 29,471 of JAGXJF010000177.1, forward strand.
TTTCTCGATGAACTGATGGGGTCACACATCTTCACTAAATTGGATCTCTGCTCCAGATACCACCAAGTGCACATCATCCTGATGACATCGCCAAGATCGCCTTCTGCACACATGATGGGCACTACGAGTTCCTAGTTATGCCATTTGGCCTAACAAATGCACCAGTAACTTTATGGCTCTCATGAACTCTATCCTTGGTCTCTACTTGTAAGGTTTGTGTTTGTCTTTTTTGATGATATTTTGATCTATAGTCTTTACATGGTCGGATCACCTTCGGCACGCACGACTAGTGTTGGAGACACTAGGTCAAGATTTTCTGGTTCTCAATGTGTCTAAGTGCATGTTTGACAGACCATCGCTCTCCTACCTTGGGCACGTAATCTCAGAAAAAGGCGTCGCCATGTATCATCACAAGATCGATGCAGTGAAGGATTGGCCACAACCCTGTACCGTCTATTAGTACGTGGCTTCCTAGGACTCACCGGGTACTACCACAAGTTCATCAGGAACTACGGTACCATTGCAGCTCCGCTTACAGGCTTGTTGAAGGAGGAGGCTTTTTCTTGGACCAAGGAGTCTACCCAGGCGTTCGAGGCTCTCAAACTCGCCCTGTCCAGAGCACCGGTACTACAACTTCCAGATTTTTCTCGGTCTTTCTTTTTTGAATGTGACTCATTAGGATCTGGCATTGGAGTGGTCGTACATCAAGGAGTTGGGGCAGTGGCTTTCTTCAGTAGAGCAATGGCACCACGTCATTTGGGTTTGGCTGCATACGAGAGGGAATTAACTGTCCCAGTCCAAGCTGCGCGGCATTGGAGACCGTATCTTTGGGGCCGCGAGTTTATCATGCACAAAGATCATTACAACCTTAAATTCCTTCTAGACCAGCGGTTGTTAACAATTCCATAGCATGGTTGAGTTAGCAAGCTCATGGTTTCGATTTTTCTGTGGTGTATAAACCTGGGAAGATGAACATTGTGGTTGATGCACCCTCTCGATGTACGGCTGATGAACCAGAACATGCATCACTAGCAGCTTTATCTACTCCGCACTTTGATGTCTTGCAGCCATACAGCAAGAGGTTGAACAAGACTAACTCTTTCTAGTCTACGGACAAGTATTGAAGCAGGCCAAGTGTCATCCTAGTGGGCCGGCCATAGTGGATTGGTTGATCATATTTGACCAACGCATATATTTACCGACAACTTCGCATTACTAGCATGCATAGGATCTATCTTGCACAGGTTTTTGCCTCTGATCATATGCTTAAATATTGTGTAAATATCTAGATGCATAGTTTTGCTTCCTTATATTTTATATAAATCATATAATGCTGTTGTTTTTATTCCTCATTTAGTTCCTGTTGTTTACCAGATTATATTAGGGCTCAGATCTACTATTGTTGATCAGTTTATATCTATGCTATAGCGGATTAGGCATTTTGCTCTAGTATAGGTTAATTGTTTGCATATGATAATGTAGTGGTAGTTTCTGCAAATAATATTTCTGATATGGATTGAATATAAAAGCATGCTACAATAGTTGGATTAGTTATTTTCTAAATTTTCATGACTAGTTTGAAGCTGGGTTTAGACGATGGATTTATTGCATGTGCATGTATAGTAGTTCTGCCATGTCTTTTAATCACTGGGATTGGTTGAGATGAGTGTAGCATGTTAGAACTGTTATTGGCTGTGTTAAATACTAGCAGGATAGGTGATTGCTTGAGGTGAGCGTAGCATGTTAGAATTGTTATTGGTTGTGTTTGGCAATCAATAACGAGTAGGGAGTGACGGGACCAGATAGGGGCAGGATCTAGAAGAAGAAGGAGGCTATAACAATGAAGGAACGTCCTCTTATTCTTTATCATGTTGATCTTATACTCATAAAATTATTATATTTTGTGTCGTTTATACACATGCATGTTGTTTAATTGCTTATCAAATGCTTTAGTCTTGTTCAAAGGTGAATCATAAATTCATATTGCCATGCGTTGTTTTATCTAGAGTAGTTATTCAATTATTATTAGAAGTAGACATGCTTAGCCCTGCAAAGTTTAGTAAAAACTCCTTTTGTGCCTTGATAGAGGTTTACTTATATCATGAATCATGAATTGCGTTCACTAGTGATATCTTTGGGTCATTGAGCATTTACCCTCTATCTACTTCATTCTCAATTCTACTTTGGTTGAAACTTACCACTATGATGTGGGTGGCAAATGGGCTGATGTGGTGGTGGGGAATTAAGATGTGTTGTTATTTCAATGGTTAGTATTAGAGTCACCTACACCATAAGAAACTGAATTATGAACTTATGACATTGTGAACCAAGTGTAACCACAAGTATATTATGGGCATGACTTGGCCGACTAATTTGTTCAAAGCTAGGCTGACACTACGGAGGGGATCGAAGCTAGGGATAAGTTGTGTCAGTGGTCATGAGCAGCATAACATTCTATTCATGATAAGGAATCTATCTTCTTGCTAAGTCTTTTCCTTCTTTCTAATTCCTCCCCATGCCTCCCCTCTAATGCTTTTACTTCTATCTTAATCTTGGATACCGTCGGGGTTAAGACATTGACCTTACTCGAATAGTGTTAGTGGTTAGAACCTTCACTACAATACTTTAGTTATTAAAATTGTTTTGATCTCAAATAAATGTTTTGATCTCAAAACCTGTCTTCGAAACTATCATAGGATTTAAACTAAAAGTGTCATTTATGCAAAAGGGTCAAAAAGCATATTGTTGTTTGAACCTGCATGTAGTGGTATGTTTCCCTAAAAAGGGGGCATGCGGATTACGCAAAGTACTCATTGAGCATGTTTGTTTTGGGTATGTTCAGATAACTTTGAAGCTGGAGAAGAAGAGACTATGGTGATTATTATGACCGTGGTAAGGAGTAGGGTTTACGCTGGACTTTGTCGACTGCATGTGGTTGAGATGGAGATCACCATGCTATCTTTATGTTTTCCCTGAGTTGTAAAGGACATAAGTCCTAAGTACTTTAATAGCCCCGTGGCTTATCGTATTCAACATTTCTTTTGTAATAAACTACGTGATGAGTGCTATGTTATCTATTTCGTCTATTCATTAGCATGTCTTGGGACTGATGAAGAATACACAAGGGGGGGTCCAGGAGTTACCCTTAGGTCCTCATACCTTTTACGCTTTCCCTTCCTGGAAAGCATATTGCCCCTTTTTTTCTTTTCTCTTTACGCTTTCTTCTCCCGGAAAGTGAAACCCTTCCTAACTCTCTCTATCTCAACTTTGAAATGCCGAAGGCATATTCCCCTATATGCCATCGACGTCAGCCCTCCCTCCTCGGCCAGAATACTTCCCCCTCTCTTTTCTCTCCCAGCAAAACTTCGGAAGTCCATTTCTCCTCCGTTATTACTCTGATTGACTCCATTCGTTTTTCTATATTCATCTAAATTCAAAAACTACCCAACATCACCATTTTCATAGTTTTTGAAATATAGTTGAATTTAATTCAAATTTGAACATGAAATATCTCCTTTTATATAGCTCTAAGTGATTTGATTATTTTTCCTAATTTCATATAAAATTTCAAACGTCACTAAAACCAAAATATGCCCTAGAGGTAATCATAGAGATGATTGTATTTCCTTATATTCATGACTTATCACTATGTTGTCCTTGAATAATATCATTAATGTGGATTGATAAGTACGTGACTTGTTTGTGAAACTTCATATTTATCTATATGATAATTATTCTAAAAGGATCCCTAGTTGGTAAACATTTGAGGACACATGCATATAGACTAGCATATGTATTCGTTGATGACCATGTTTCGCAGGTCATAGATATGGAGACATCAAACAATTAATATGGAGACATGTTAGAGAGCATGGGGTTGGATTGACCCACCATGAGGCACTACGGGAACGTTGGTTTCTTCATGTCACCAGTTGGTCTCATATACAATGTGTATACTATATCTTTAGACTTGAGATCGTTGTATGTTCCTGAGATGTGGGATGACTTACTTAGGGGTTACCAAACGTTATTCCGTAACTGGGTAGTTATAAAGGTGGCTTTCAGGTTTGTCACAAAGCATGCTACAAGGCATGATCGATCAAGTGGGATTTGCCCCTCCACACAACAGGAGAGATATCTCTAGGCTTCTTGAGTGATCAGATCTGGAAATGCATGGCCATGCTATGGTTAAAGAGTTAACTATGTTCGGGGATTCCGAGTCAGGGGGATCGAGAAAGAGTGGTTGAGCTATATAAACAAGGATGACACTTGCTCGCCTTGGGTTTGACCGATATCGTGAGGCAAAAGGAAATGCATATGACTAGACATTGTAAAGGTTTATCCGATATGATCTTTATGTATATTTGGGGTCGGCACGTTCTGCTAGGGACCGCTATTGATCATTGGTCGAATAGGAGTATTCAGACCATGTCAAATATATATGAACCTGTAGGGTCGCACGCTTAAATGACCAAACTCAGAAACTGATTTGATCCAGAGGAAAATAGAGAAAGAGGAAACAAGGCGCAATGGCTAAAGAGGGTGTAAATGGGCCTTGCTCCTCTAATGGGCAGGTCTATGCCCATTAGTGGGTTTCCACATAGTTTAGTGCCACCTTGCTTGTGGAAAGAGGAGGGGTCCCTAGCTGCCCCTATATAAAGGAAGGGGAGGGGCCTAGGAGGACACACCTCAACCCCAAGCCACCCCACATCCTAGGGTTTCGGCCACCCCTAGGGTTTCTCCTAGGGCAAGCCTGTTTCTCCTCTCCTTCTTAGTTTTGGTGGGTTCTTCATGAGCTCTGCCTCCTCTTCTATAGATTGGATCTACATATTGGTTTTTCCTCCCTCTGCTGAATTGGTGAGAAGCTAGCACTTCCCTCTTGACGGTTCTGGTCCTGTGCACGTGGATACCTTAGAGGCGTTGTTGCTTTGGTGCTAGGACGATCCGCTCGAACCGCAAGGAGAAGAAGGAGGTAGTACGACTACTCTACACCAATGCGTGACATTGACTCTGCTTCCGCTACGGGTCTGCACGTCTAGTGGTAATCTCGTGATCTATAACTTGCAATAGTTCCTTAGTTATGTGGAAGAAAATTTTGAATTATGCTATCATAGCCTACCCATAACCCTATTGTTTGCATAGATTCGATGTCTTTTACATGTGTAGTTTCCGAAATCCCGATATCTCACGAGGACTCTGAGCTTTTGCAACACCAAGCTCAAGGCCAGAACCAATACTTGCCAAGCAAGCTTCTGCCTTGATCATGTTGGACCCATATGTTCAAATATGTTTATCTTGTTTGCAAAACCTGCATGCTACGTTTATATGTACCACTATTTTATGCTATAAGTAGATATGTCGTAGGATTGCACGTACCTAGTTTCGATGAACATTCCTTGTCACCCTAGAATTATTTTCCACTTGTCATGGTAGCACTAGTGGTAACCTAGGTTAAGATAGATGGGTATACCATGGCTTAGACTTGTGTACAAAAACAATTTTTAATGAAAAGTGGAGGATCACTTGAGCATTTATGGGTTAAATCCTTGGGAGACATTTATTGTTTGCAGGGTGTTTTTGAATATAGTTATATGAAAAAACCCCAAAAATGAAAAGGGAGATGATTTGGATCCGGGTGAAAAATGTATGTGGGTGTATGGAGAAGATGGTTGTAGTAATATATATCATGTTGTAGCATGGCTATGGTGCTGCAATGTGAGATCTTGCTTGGATAAACTAAGGACCGAACCATAGCGTTGCTCACCCAAGTTCAAACCATATGTCCACTAGTCCTAGTGGGAAGGGCTTGACCTAGTATTCTATTTAGTACTAGTGTATAAACCCGTAGGTGATAGGTGGAAAGTGCAAGTTAGTGGATTAAATCCAAGAGAACCTTCTCGTGGTTTACATAAGAAGTTACTCAACACAAAGGTGAGTCTGCATTGCATCGATGTGCCGGGGTGTTTTTGAATTTTTTCTGACAAAACCCCAAAAATAAAAAGGGAGATGATTTGGATCTGAGTGGGAAATGTAAGTGGGAGTATGAAGAAGATGGTTGTAGGAAGATATAGCATGTTGTAGCATGGCTATGGTGATGTGATGCGGGGTCTTGCTCGGATCAAGTAATGACGGAAACTTAGTGCCGCTCACCAAAGTTCAAACCGTACATCTACTTCCCAAGTTGGAAGATATAGCATGTTGTAGCATGGCTATGGTGATGTGATGCGGGGTCTTGCTCGGATCAAGTAAGGACGGAAACTTAGTGCCGCTCACCAAAGTTCAAACCGTACATCTACTTCCCAAGTTGGAAGGGCTTGACCTAGAATTTTGTTTAGTACTGGCGTATGAACCCTTAGGCAATATGTGGATAGTGCAAATGAGTGGTTTGACTCTAGGACACCCTTCTCGTGGTTTAACATAAGAAGTTACTCGACACAAAGGTGAGTCCGCAATGTGTCGACATGCCAGGGTGTTTCTAAAAATATTTTTATGACAAAACCCAAAAATAAAAAGGAAGATGATTTAGATCTAGGTGGGAAATGTAAGTGGGTGTATGGTGAAGATGGTTATAGTAAGATGTAGCTTGTTCTCGCATGGCTATGGTAATGTGATGTTGGTTCTTCCTTTGATCAACTAAGGACCAAACCTTAGTGCCGCTCACCCAAGATGAAATTGTAAGTCCACTTGCCCTATTGGGAAGGGCTTGACTTAATATTCTGTTTAGTAGTAGCATATGAACCCATGGGCGATATGTGAAAAGTGCAGATGTGTGGTTATCTCCAGCAGAGCCTTCTCATGGTTTAACATAGGAAGTTACTTGAAACAAATGTGTGTATGCATTGTGTCGATGTGCCGAGGTGTTTTTGAAAATAGTTATATGACAAAACACCAAAACTAAAAGGGAGACGATTTGGATTTGGGTGGGAATGTAAGCATGTCTATGGAGAAGATTTTTGTAGTAAGATATAGCTTGTTGGAGCATGGCTATGCTGATGTGATGTGGGGTCTTGCTTGGATAAACTAAGCACTGAACCTTAGTGCCGCTCACACCAATTCAAACTGTATATCCACTTGTCCTATTGGGAAGGGCTTGACCTAGTATTTTGTTTAGTACTAGCATATGAACCCTCGGATGAGAGGTGAAAAGTGCTAGTGAGTGGTTAACTCTAGGAGAGCTTACTCGTCATTTAACATAGGAAGTTACTCGACACAAAGGTGAGTTTGCATTTTGTCGATGTGCCGAGGGGCTTTTGAAAATAGTTATAGGACAAAAGCTGAAAAAATCAAAAGGAAGATGATTTGGATCCGGGTGGGACATGTAAGCGGGCGTATGGAGAAGATAGTTGTCGTAAGATATACCACCTTGTAGCATGGCTATGGTGATGTGATATCGGGTCTTGTTTGAATCAACTAAGGACCGAACCTTAGTGCTGCTCATACAAGTTCAAACCGTACGTCTACTTGCCCTAATAGGAAGGGCTTGACCAAGCATTCTTTTTAGTACTAGCGTATGAACCCTTAGGCGTTAGGTGAAAAGTGTAAATAAGTGGTTTAACTCCATGAGAGCCTTCACGTGGTTTAACAAAGGAAGTTACTCGACAAAAAGGTCAGATCGTATTGTGTCGATGTGCCGAGGTGTTTTTAAAAATAGTTATATGACAAAACCGCAAAAATAAAAAGGGGGATGATTTGGATCCGGGTGGGAATGTAAGTGGGTGTATGGAGAAGATGGTTGTAGTAAAATTTGTCTTGTTGTAGTATGGCTATGTTGATGTGATGTGGGGTCTTGCTCAGATCAACTAAGGACCAAACCTTAGTGCTGCTCACCCAAGTTAAAAAAGTATGTCCACTTGCCCTATTGGGAAGGGCTTGACCTAGTATTCTAATTAGTACTAGTATATGAACCCATAGGCTTTGGAAACTGCAAGTGGGTGGCTTAACTCCACGAGAGCCTACTCGTGGTTTAATACAGGAAGTTGCTCGACACAAAAGTGGGTCCTCATTGTGTCGATGTGCCGTGGTGTTTTTGAGAATAGTTATATGACAAAACCCCAAAAATAAAAAGGAAGATGATTTGGATCTGGGTGGGAAATTTAAGTTCATATATGGAGAAGTAAAATATAACATGCTATAGCATGGCTATGTTGATGTGATGTGGCATCAGGAAAAAGAACGGTGTCGATCTGAATTACAGCGTGAGGGAAACAAGGTTCCGAAGTCGTGCCAAAAGAGAAATAAAAGTGGGGGGAACTGTCGTCAGAGAGGGCAATAAGTTGGAGGTGCAAACTAGGGTTACACCTTTGGTGTGGGTAAGGTCTATGCTTTCCAGAGAAGAAAACGTCCAGAGGAAGGAAGAAAAATAGGTTTGGGTCCGGGTCAAGCAGATCTGGCAGAGCGGCAACATTGGTGAGTAGGTGTCGGCGGTATCGGCACTCGAAGGCGCCCTCTGGCATGCCTCATGGCTGCAGAGGAGAGGTAGGGATAGGTCGGGGGCAAGGGAAACAAGGACAACAAGGAAAAGAGGGAAAGAATGCCAGGCACAACAGAGCGCGGGGAGGCCGTGGCAAGGTCTCCGGGGCAGATCGTTGTCGACGGCTGCGGCAAGCGCTCTTCGCCGGTCCTGGAGAAGAGGAGCAGAGAGGATGGGAGAGTTCAGGTAGGGGAGAACTGAGGGAGAACAGAATGGAAAGGGGAAGGGGATGGATGGAGCTCGGAAGAGGGAATGAGCTCGGTTTTAAGGGGAGCAGAGGAGAATGTGGGGAAGGGAGAAGGCGAGTAGACCGAGCTCAGGGGCGGCTTTAAGGGAGAGCTGAGGGGAGTAGATAAGGAGAGGGAAGGGGAGGTGCTAGTGCAACTGGGGTCAACTGATGGTAGCTATAGGGGAAGGTAAGCACCGTCTCGGACGTCGAGGCACGGCACAGTTCACAGGGAAGTAGAGAGAGGGGAGTTAGAGGAGGAAGAAGGGGAGATTGGGGAAGGAGGAGCTGCCCATGGGACCGGGGTCCACTTGGAGGTGAATAAATAGCTATTTGGTTGGTAGGGTTGGTGTAGCACTAGTAGAGTAAGGGGAAAATATCGGTAGAGTTACATATTGAATATCTGAAGTTTTAGATGGATTTTCAAAGGAAATATTGAGGAAAGGGATGGTGTTTATCCTCAAAAATGGGTTCAGTATGAGAAGCTGAAAGAAAATCCAAAGTCCAGTAAATAATTAATGTTGCTCCCAAGCTCACTAAGCAAAGTAGATTCGGAGGAGTCCGACAACCGTACCCACACCCTAACCTAGCCCTAAGGCTAGTAGGTCGCTCAAAAGTCCGGTACGATTGTCCACATCCTGCCTAGCCGGCACTGCATCTCAGCTAGTGGGTCACTCAACCAAGAATACTTCACAAAATGAAACCTGGGAGTAGACATTACTTCTTTACAATCATTTTCATATAATTCAAACATTACTTCTTTACAATCATTTTCATATACTTCAAACATTCACACATGGTATATGGAAAGATCACATATAACAACTTCATATCACAAGTCAAACTCTAATAGAATGCATCACACAAACAACAACTCAAAGGTTGTTTACAAGTCTTTAAACTTCAATAACAGCAGAAAAACAAAAGTCAAACCATGAGATGGCAGCCCTACCATCTCCATAAGAAGTCACAAAACCCACACTTCTTGACCGTTATGGATAAAGCTAAGCCTAAGCATTGGTTTCTGCATTCTCGGCGTCGTAATACTCACCGACACTAGGATCACCTGCAATAAGTTAGGAATGTAATTCCTTAAGTACTTTCATGCTTTCAAGATACATTTGTAGGCTCATCCCAATTTAATTTTAGCATAGCTATTAACAAGAATGAAATACTATCATGGCACATCATCATAACAATGAAATACTAGCATTGCACATCATCATAACAATGTAAACATGGCATGAACATAATTGATAAAGCAATACCTATATGTATCAAACATGACTACATTTAATTTCAGAATTAACAATTTAGAAATTCAACCAAGAATTCCATAACAATCCATCAAATCAAGACAATCAAGTTTGAGGTGATTTAAAGATAGCCCACAAAAGCTATATCAACTGTTTTGAGCAAATCAATCAAGGCTTGACCAAGGGAAGTACTTCCAAGATGTCATTAGTTTGTGGTTGGCCAACCCTAACTACCCAATCATCTCACTAAGTCTTCCATCGTGAGTGAAGGGTAAAGCCCTATGACACCGGTATCGACTGAACGCCTGCGGTGCTTAGGTTCACCTCATTTAGCGATCCATCAGTAGGTGACAGTACTCTGGCTCTCACATTCACCATTAAGATTTCATAGTTCATTAGTCCAATTAAAGATCTTCGTTAATCTTATATTCTAATGAACCTAACCATGCTAGTGATTTCGCTATCACAAGAAATTACATCATCACATGATTACAATCAAGCATTTCATCTCAATCAATAACACAGCATGAAACAAATTAAGGGAATCTTAGTGAGCTTTATATGCTTGGCTTGTTGGGATTGCTTTGGATCACAATAATATTCAGCCTCGGAATACTCGTTGCTCGATTCTACCAAAATTTAATACCGAAATACCGAAATAAAGCAACAAAAAGAGTTTTAATTAAAATTAGCAAGTGCAAAGACCCAAAGATGAATGATATGCATTCTAATAGGTAGAGAATGAATAGATGAAGCTAACGCAACTGGTTTCATTGAAATCGGAGTTATAGAGTTTAAGTTATGCATTTCAGAAATTGCGCATGTCACTATTAGGGTTCCAATGGATCCTACTTTAAATTGAATAACGTGAATAGTTATATAAGTGATATAGGGGGTGTTTGGTTGGGCTTCTGGCCAGCTTTCCATTAGAAAAAGCCGAAGCCCAACCGAACACCCAGCTTCCAGGCTGGCTGTTGCTAGTGGAGCTTCTGAGGGGACATGTTAAATGGGCCATTGTGGGAAGCCAACTGGGAGCAGCTTCCCGCAGTGGTCCCGATCCCCTTCTCCCCCATCTTCCCCGCCCGACTTCCTCACCCATTAGCGCTCCCTTGCTCCCTTTCTCGGATCTAGCTAGCCTCCCGCCCCACCGCCTCCCCACCGGCATCCCGCACACCCCTCCCCGTCTGCCGGAAGCTCCTCCTCTCCCTCCGCCCGCCGCCGCTGACCGGGGTCGCTGGACCGCGCCGCCAACCTCCACTCGCCGCCGCCTAGTCCCCGCCCGGTCCCCGCCTCTCGAGATGCCGCCTGAGCCGACCCCTCCGTCCGCTGCCCCTCTCGGTCGGCCCCTCCCTCCGCCCCCGCCCTCCTCCTCCCCCCGCCGGTGCCGCCCTCCTCCACCTCAGACGGTGCCGCCCTCCTCCTCTCCCACAACGGCGAGGCCCCATGGGCTAGGGGCACTCGGGACAGGGGCCGGGGGTGGAGGGAGAGTGGAGGGGCCGTGTGGGGAGGAGAGGAGGGGTAGGGCGGCGACGGGAGACCAGCCGGCGGCCGCGGGGAAGACCAGGCGGCGCGGGGAAGATGGGCGCCCGTCGAGGAGGGTGGCGGCGAAGTCACCGAGGGCGACAGCGGCGGGATTTGGGGCTGGGGAGGCTTCGGATGCCCCCTGGCCCTTATCCCCATCTTAAAAAAAATATCTTTTTCATTTCTATTTGAGTTTTAGAATTTGGATCTATATGATTAAAAAGGAGGTTATAAACTTACAATGATGAGTGTGAATATATGATGAACATATATGCTTTCCCTCTTATTCACAAAATTATAAAATATACATACTCTCACCACTCTAGGGGCATTCCTCATACAACAGCCAACAGCCACTGTCCAACCAAACACGCACAACCACAGACTCACGTGACAATAGCCACGGCCACTTCTCCAAACAGCCAGCCAACAACCGCTTTTCCAACAGCCACACCCCAACCAAACACGGCCATAATAGGGTCAAAATTATAACACCTATCCTAAGCTAAATTTTTGTACTGAACATATTTTATTAAGGTTGTTAATCATTTTTTAGGAACCATATGGAGTTATTAGGGTTGAAGGGTATTTTGGGCATTTTCAAAATTTTCCAACGGTGTAACATGAATAAAAATTATTCCATAATATTGTACAGATTAAAAGGAAGCTAACAAAAAAATCATCCAATTTGTAGTTCATATGCAATTGTTATGAATTTCCAAAGTTTTGCCTATATATAACATTTATGGCATTTATGTCCCAAAAAGAAAGAAAAATACTTTTGTTACATAGGTACATGCAAGAACCAGCGGCTAAAACTGGGTCCCACAGTTCACACCCCCTTTTCTTTCTATTCATTTATTTTGAATTCAACTGATTGGGGCCCAGGCGTCAGTTGCACAACCAAAGGTCACGGTTTGACCAGTCGATCTCACCGGCTAGGACCTCTGGTCAGATTGACAACGTGTCGCCAGTGAGCTGAGTGGCCGGAGGATGGCGGCGAGCACGCGAGCGGGCTCTACAAAATGGGAGAAAGGGAAATAAGTGCACTACCAGGTCTAGGAGCTCACCACAGTTTCGTTTTGATGTTCAAAAAAGACGGTAGAGGGTGGAGAAAAGGGCAAGGTCAGCAATGGCAGGCGGCAGTGTCGAGCTCTCGTCGGTGGAGTGTTCTAGGGCACGGCTGGGAGAAAGAAAGGGTTAGGGAGGGAGAATAAAGCTTCGCATAACCAGAGGGGTTGGGGATTACCAGAGGGGTTGAACACCTTGGCTGCAAAACATCAAATTAATGATGGCAATGAGTCTTTGGTGAGGTGAAAAGACTAATCGGCAAGGTTGGAGGACATAGAAGGGTCGCCGGACACGGAGACGGCGGTGATGCCAAAAACGGTTGGGCACCGGAGCTCGGAATGGCGACGATTTTCTTCAACAGTGTCAATGGCGAGCTTCGACAGGGACTTTAGGAAGATGAGGTGGAGCACATGGAGAAGCAAGACGTGGCTATCGAGGTGGAAAAATGGGGGAGGCCGGCAGGAAGAAGCCTTAGCAGTGAGATAGAGGGAGGCGCCACAGTAGTGCTCTTAGCAGAAGGTGCCTGACGCTTGGAGGAGGGAGAACGGGAATGGACCAGTGGTTCCGACACGTCGGTGGCTAGGGGAGGAGGCGGGAACTAGAGGGGGCGCGGGCTGCGGAACAGAGGCGGGAAGGGTCGAAGACGTGATTGGCACTGGCGGGAGAAGAAAATAGGCTTTGGCCCAGAAAAGAAAGGGGAGCGGGACAACTACAGCCAAGTTAGCTTTTAGAGTATTTGTTTCTTTTCTTTTTCTGGTCGTATATCCCTAGCTTCAATATTTGAATTGTTAGAAGATTTAAAACATAGTTCCATCAATTCCCAAGAATCACAGTACACCTTTTAAGGTGTATGCTTCTTGTGGTAATTTTTTGAGATCCAACAAAACTCATTTTATTGTTTATTTTGAGTGAACTACGAATAGAGCTCAAATTTAACCGTGTTATTCAAAATGTTGTGAAATAATTTTGGGAAATGTTATTAGAAGTTCAAGAAGATAATTTCGAGGTCAAATACAAGCTTTTATAAGATTTGGCCAAGGGATATTTCCTCAACTAGCAGACTACTTTTTTGTACTATTTTGGACTATTAAGCAAGTATCCATCATTTTGAGGATCATACCAAGTTCAAAATTTTGAAAATTTGCAGGTAAGTTCTTTAAGGTATTTTGGACTCAGCAAAGCACTAGTAGGGGCTTTTAGTTGATATTAGTTCCTGAGTTCGTAAAGATGGTTCTTAGGTCAAAGGTTAAGGGTTTTCTAATTTATGCAACCTAGTCGACCTATATGATGAGATGAAATGTAAGGGTTCCACTTTACTTCCTGTAGAACTCTAAAGGTTCTAATTACATGCTTACAAGAAAGAGGTCATTACAGAATCAAACTTGGCTGAAATCCACTTTTGAATTATTTGAAAATTTTGTAGAGGACATGAATATCTGGGCATGGATTTGAACTCTATATGTCGAAATGCATCTCCTTTGATTTTTTGCAGAATTTTCTGGAGTTTAAAACATTGTGCATTAGCAAATATCAAAAACAGTCCAAACTGAGATTTGAAATATTTGAACTGGAGGTTCAAACATTATTTTACAGATAGACTAGAACTGATGCCAAGAGTATTGTAGAATTTTATGAGAATTTTGGGAGTCAAAGGCTCACATAAAATGATATATTAGGGTTTTGCCTTGATATTCGTGAAATATTGTGTAAAATAGATTTAGGAGAAAGGAGTTTGCTCATAAAGGGGAACAAAAACCAATATACACTTGAAATATCACCTTATCACATGCCACATATTTTGTAAAATCTTGGAAGAGGAAGGAGCATGTGTTGGAAGGTTATCCGTATTAGACTCATTTTCAATTTTGTAAATCAGATGAAGATTAAGCCAAAAAATGATAGACAATATTTTGAAATAGCAAAAAAAATATGGAGTCGGCAAAACTCCTATTTCAAATATTTTAGAACATTTTGGAAATGCATATATATGTTTTTGGTTGAGTGACCGAGGGATAACAGAAGATGCCGAGGCTAGGGTTTTGCCAAAACTGGGTTTTAGGGAGATAAAGGGGATAAAGTTGCAGTACATGATCCCATGGTTAATTGATGACACATAGGGAAGGGAAAAAGGGATTGTTGGGGAAACATAAGAGATAGCAAGAGTAGCCATGTAGAAGAGAGAAAAGTAGAATAGGCTACATAGGTATAGATAGAGATACAACCATGGCATGCATTACATATACCAATAGACGTATCGAAGGAGGTGGGTAGCCAGGTAGCTAGCCACACACGTAGATAGGAAATTGCATGCATTGGTAGGGGTAGGGTTTGGTAGACGTCAAGTAGGTGAACTGAGGGGTAGCCGGTATATAGATATATTGATAGATGGAAATTCGGGGAGAAAAGAGTTAGGGTTTTAGATTGGTGCCAAAATTATGCTTTCATAAGTGTGAGAGCCCGGACTTAACTTCTAGACTCCCTGTATATCTCCTCGTTAGTCCAGGATCAAATTGATGAACACAGGCAAATTGATCCCATTGCACACATCACGAAGCATTAAAAAAATTGAGTTATAGCAACCAAAGGGCTTAATAAGCAAGGACTAATGTCCCTTATTATTCGGAAGCACAACAAAGAAGAGCGTAGATGTCTCCATCTCAACCAAAGACAGTAGACGGAGGCCTCAACATTGATGTGGAGGATACCTCGTAGACTTCATCATCCTTATAGATATCTGAACATGTCCAACAAACAACATGCTTGATGAGTACTTCACGTACCCATTATGCCCCCTCATAGATATCTGAAGATACATGCAGGGTTAAGCAAAGGAAGGGTTTTATGGCTCTTTTGCAGAAAAGCAGCTTGGATTGTAATAGTACAGTAATTCGAAGGCATCGTTTTGATAAAAACCAATTTTAATATTAACGGTATTTCTCATAAATGTGTGGGTCCACGACCAAGACAAACAAGTAAGGCATTCGGCCTAAGCAAGTCCATAGGTTTCGACCACCTATTCACATGACTGCGGTAGAGGGAAATAGCAAGGGCAGAGAGTCATGTCATTTTTCATCAGGAATGAGTTATGTGACATCCATGACCGTGGATATTGCTAATCGATTAGTTTAACACTCTACAAAGTTTCTAAACTTTACCCACACGACACAATCTTGTCTTATTGCCCACTAGTGGCCACTAGCATAGTACACACCCATCGGTGTACTGGCAGGGAGATCATGACAAGGTCTTTTAGCTAATCTCCTCACGATGCAACATGCCCACTTGCTTTCGACACGAAGGAGCATACACTCGCTTACCCTGCGTGACTCCCGTTTGTGTTGAGGTCCTCGTAGTTATGTCCACCCTTCTACAGTAGAACAATGTCGACACCAAGATTCGATTAATCTACTTAACCAAGCCAGTGCCTATATAGCATGTGGTTGTACTGTTTTCACACTTCTCCAATTCAAGACTTTGGTCTTATTCGATACGGGTGGCCAATTGCTCCTTCGAACATGATCCAGCTATTGCCCGCACCTTTTAGATGGTAAATTTCACCCAGAGTAGAAAAGGAAGAATAGAGAGAAGGGAAAAACAATGGGCATCTGGCCCAGCTCTGCGAGCTCAACAATAGTTTCAGTAACAAGTGTCATCGATCCAAAGATTGTTCCTCCGAGAAGGCTAGTCAAAACATGCATCCTCGGGAAAATTTAAGCATGGCTAAGCAATATCTCTAGTCTATTGTGAAATATTAAAATAATCTACTCCAGGTATCAGGTAAAAGGCCGACAAGCAGATTTGGGTACATGTGTGTTAATCAACATGCTAGCTACGGGAATATAACAGCATGCATGTTCATAAATAATAAAATATAATTAATTTAAAAATATAGGATCAACATGATCAAGAAGACACTACTGCAGATTGACCTTCTCCTGAACCCCCTCCACTGATGGGCACAAAAAGGTCCGTCGCTGCAGGGTAACACCGCCGACGGACACCAAAGAGCCCGTCAGCGGAGAAGGCAGCAAAGATAAACGTGAGGAGAACCACTGAAGGGCGGAAAATCGACCCGTCAGTGGAGATGAACGTGAGGTGGCATAGATGATGCGTGAACTCCACTGACAGTCTCAATTTAAGTGCCCGTCAGTGGAGATTACAGATCCACTGACGGGCTCAGATGCGGCCCGTCAGTGTAAATGGGAACATATGACGTTGCATTTTACTGACGGGCCCTGGGAACCGGCTCGTCAGTAGAGACGTTGTCTTCACTGACGGTATAGATCCTCGTCCGTCAGTGGAGATTATTGCATGGTTGGCTGAAGATTCACTGACGGTCCCCTTTTACACGACCGTCAGTGGTGATCTCGCCTATATAACCAGAGCGGGCCCTCGCTGCTGGCCAGTGCTCGCGCGCCCACTGGCCAGCAGCGAGTGCCGCCGTCGCCGCCGCCCCCCCTTCCCCCTCCAACCCACCAACACTTCTTCCCTCTCCCCAACCCTCCTCCCCATGCTCTAGAGAGACTAGATCTAGATCTAGATCTAGATCTAGATCACTCTCTCCCTCCTCCTCTCACTCTCCCTCTCTCTCACTCCTCTCACTCTCTCCCTCCTCCTCTCACTCTCCCTCTCTCCCTCCTCCTCATCTCTCACTCCTCCTCTCACTCTCACTCTCTCCATACATCTCTCCCTCCTCCTCTCACTCTCACTCTCTCCATACATCTCTCATTTCTAGCTCTCTCTCATCTCTCCCTCCTCCTCTCACTCTCACTCTCTCCATACATCTCTCATTTCTCACCAAAAAGATCGCTAGCGCTCGGTAATAATGCTCGCCAGTGTTCTTTTCATGTCGTATATGTATTTGATGTGGTTTTCGGTTATCGAACTGATTAGTTTCGTGTCGTAGGTGTTGATCGATGGATCGCAGTTGGATGTACGACAACCGGGCAACAGAGAGTTGGGCTATGGCTTTGAACGAGTTTCTTGATGTCGCCGAACGAGATATGAGGGCAAAAGGTGGCACGAAGATTTGCTGTCCATGTCGCGATTGCAAAAATTTGGTAATGTTCGATACGAGAGGGAGGGTGACGGTACACCTGGCGCTTAAGGGTTTCATGTCAGGCTATACACGTTGGACATGTCACGGCGAGGAGGAGGAAGATCAGGTGTTACAGCAAGCTGCCGAACACGGAGATGACGAAGAAGACGAGGGGAGCATCGAACCGAACGCCGAAGGAGAAACGGGAAACAATTTGGCCGATATGGTGCAGGACGTTCACATGGTGGAGCAGGTGGTGATAGATCCCGAGGATGAAAGAGAGGCTGCTAAGTTCTCGAGACTAGTTGAAGACTCACAAATCCCGCTGTATACCGGTTCCGATCCAGAGCACACGCGTCTGTCGGTCACGCTGGAACTTCTAAGGATCAAGGCAGCCCACAACTGTCCGGACGAAGGCTTCGATGAGACACTGACTTTTCTTGCAAAAGTTTTTCCGAAAAACAACTTGCTGCCCACGAGCACCGAAGAAGCCAAGAAGGTTGTCTGCCCTCTTGGGTTAGAGGTGCAGAGGTTCCATGCGTGTCCGAATGACTGCTTTATTTACCGCAAGTAGCACGAGAAGCTGTACAAGTGTCCCACGTGCAACACGTCCAGATTCAAGAGGGGTAGAAAGCAAGCCGATGATGAGGACCCAGTGAAGAGTGGCGCTCCAGCAAAGGTTGTATGGTATCTTCCGGTCCTTCCCCGTTTGAATCGTTTATTCGCTAACAAGAAGGAGGCAAAGCTGCTACGTTGGCACGCCGAGGGGCGGAAAACTGATGATGGAGTCATGATCAGATGCATGTACACATATAGTTGTGATGCATATGTATAACAAAACTTAATATTGCACAATTGGTTTAGCACATTATTGCACTCCTGTTTCTAGTTTAATTATTTGTTGGAACATAATTAGGTTGTACATGTTTATCATGATTTTATGTTGCATAATCATGTAGTTGCATATAGACATATATATGTATATGTATTATTAGACTTAATATTTATTAACTGTCTATATTTCAAAATAATAACTCTTTACTGAGTTATTATTTGGCAATATAGTTTAATCACAGCTTGCAAGATCAATGGTTGCTATTGGGTTATAATTACCTTTTAGAATTACAATTGCATAGTCATATGTTATCCTATGCTAGCCCTGCTTAATCTCGATTTCATGTCTAGTCTATCTAGCTTGTTACATGATGTCTAATTATATGTTGCACAATAGTTCATATAGATTGTCATGTTACCTGTTATCATTTCTTGCCGACTAGTATGCTAGGACGTTGCTTGTCTACTAGTATGATAGGTTATGTTTGTTTTACTAGTATGTCGGGTTTCCACGATTGGTGATATGGTTGTGCTATGGTCGTCATCGACTATATCCTATCCCTAGTTGTATATCTATCCCTATTTTGCATGTGGATTAACTTTAGTCCTTTGAAATGCAAATTCTATCCCCCATAAACCTTTCATTTTTCTAGAATGATCCTAATCCGGAAGACCATCTTTCAAGTACATGTACTCTATCTGGTTGAGATACATAATCTCACACATTTCTAGTTGTCCTTCGACAATCTTATCTCTTCACCTTTGTCCTTGACATCTACCCGACCTTGCTAGCCCTATTCTTCTCGTATTTCCATTTGATATTTAATTTGGAGTTATATTTATTTTCTTTGCACTTTATTGCCGTTGCGACGAATAGGAAGTAACAACTCGTCAATGAAGGCATGCCCCCTCTTCTTGATCATGTTGAACCTATATTTTGAATGTCATTATATTTATTGTTTTTAAACATGCACGCTATTTTATTCCTGTAGCTAGCGTGTCGATTGACACACCTGTAACCATATCCGTTTGTCGCCCTTTTTACCTGATACCCTGAGTAGACTATTACTTTAATATTCAGAATAAAGTAGAGATATTGCTTAGCCATGCTTAAACATATCCTTAGGATGTTTTGACTTGCCTCCTCGGAGGAACGATCTTCGGATCATTGATATCACTATTGAAACTTTGTTGAGCTCGTAGAGCTGGGCCAGATGCCCTTTCATTTCTCTCTCTATTCTTCCTATTCTACTCTGGGTGAAACTTACCTTCTAAAATGTGCGGGCGATAGCTGAATCATGAGTTGAAGGAGCAAATGGTCATTCTTCATAAGTTGAAGAAGCCATTGGTCATCCGTATCGAATAAGGCCGAAGTCATGATTTTGAGAAGTATGAAAACAGTGCAACCACATGCTATATGGGCACTGGCTTGGTCAAGTAGGTTAGTCGTGTCTTGGTGTCGACATCGCCGTACCGCAGAAGGTGGACGTAGCTACAAGGACCTCGGCACAGATGGAAGGCGAAGGGTGGGGACATACTCTCAACTCCATGTCAGACCCAGTGGGCATGTTGCATCGGGATGAGATTAGCTAAAAGACCTCGTCACGATCACCCTGCCGACACACCGATGGGCATGTGTACTAGCTTGCACAGCTTGGCATAAGGGGATAATTGTGTCATGTGGGTAAAGTGTACAACCTCTGCAGAGTGTTAAACTAATCGATTAGCCGTATCCACGATCACTGATGGCACATGACTCATTCCTGATGAAAAAGACCTGTTCTTCTCCCCCTTGCTAATTACTTCTACCCCAGTCCTGGAAATGTGAAAAGGTGGTTGGAACCTATGGACGAGTTAAGGCTAGATGCCTTACTCGTATGTGTTGGTCGTGGACCCTCACATTTATGAGAAATATCCCTGATATTAAAACTGGTTTTTTATCAAAACGATGCCTTCAAAATTACTGTACTATTGCAACCAAAGCTGCTTTTATGCAAAAGAGCCATAAAACCCTTCCTTCGCTTAAGCCTACATGTAGTCGTAGGTTTACTTATGAGGGGGCACGCTGGGTACGTGAAGTACTCATCGAGCATGTTGTTTGTTGGACGTGTTCAGATATCTATGAGGATGACGAAGTCTATGAGGTATCTTCTACGACAAGATTGAGGACTAGGTCACGTGGCCTCTGTCAACCGCCTGTGGTTAAGATGGAGATATCTACACTTTATTTTTTGCTCTGTTTCTGAATGGTAAGGAACATAAGTCCCAGTTACTTTATTTAGTCATATCGCTGCTATAACTCAATTGTTTGTGTTTCTAAAATGTGTCATGATGTGTGCAGTGGTATCAATTCGCCTGTGTTCATCAGCTTGATCATGGACTGATGAGGAGATACACAGGGAGGGTCTGGAATTAAGTCCAGACTCTCACACACCCGCTCCACCCCCGCCCCTACGGCGGTGACTACGACATCTCCGCCACCTACGGTGCCATTTTCCTGCCGTCTCCTTCCAAGTGCTACCCCGTCTCCTCCCCCACGCCCTTGCTTCTCTGCTGCCTTCACCTGCGCTTGGTGCTACTACGTCACTACCGTCTTCGCTCTCACAACCTTGGCCGATTTCACCAAAGCCGACGAAGCTGCCCCTACTGCCAGTGCCGGTGGCAGACCCATATTGCTGGCCCAAGCCGCATGACTACCGGGTTGCACCACGGGTCAGCCGATGTACGCCATGCCGGAGGTGTTGCAAGGGTGGCCGTACTTGGTAGGGCCACAATGTCAGTCGTGGTGACTACTGGAGGCATTGGATGTATGGGCTAGATTAGCTCATTGGCCACTCTGATGGATACTCCTCGATCTCCCACACTCTCTCCCACCCATACTCCTAAATCTGGAGCAACATCCTTGGAATTCCCTTACTTTAGTGGCCGGCCATGGAGGCAGTTGTCATCGACGTAAGCTCCAAGCTGCTCAAGGCGGTGGTCGACCAAGAAGAAGTGGAGCTGCATCGGATGGCCGCACGCCGGCTTCTCTCCTGCGAGGACCTATTTGGCCAAGCGGCGTGGTAGGCGGCCGCCAGATCTGATGAGTTATGAGAGGTGGGTCGCAGCAACGGCATGTTGGTAGCACCAACAGTAGGCAGGAGGCAGCGGCAACAGGTCAGCTCACGCGATCACGGGGCAAGAAAGAACGGTGGTGGTGGCAGTGGCCTTTTTTTTATAACCACATCACAGTCAGTTCGTTACAAACCATCTCTGATGATTTTGTCATCACAGACCCTCTGGCACACACGGGTCAAAAAACCATCTGTGATGACAATTTTGACCCATCTGTGAAGATGGTTTCTTCAATAGTGTTTATTCCCGTTAAGACCACTTATGCGGGAGATAAATTGGCAAATCTATATATGAAGAAAATTGTGCGTCTACATGGAGTGCACACAAAGATTGTGTTAGATAGAATAATTAAATGCACTTCTAGATTTTGACCCAGTTTGCATGAAGCTATGGGAACTCACTTGACCTTTAGAACTACTTATCATCCTCAAACTAATGGGCAGATGGAGCGCTTGAATAGTGTGTTAGAAGATATGCTTTGAGCATGTGATCTTACGCATGGAACCAGTTGGGATCAGTGCCTGCCGTATGCAAAGTTTTCTTACAATAGTAGTTATCTAGCAAGTTTGCAAATGTCACCATTTGAGGCATTACATAGAAGACCCCGCAGAACACACTTGAATTGGACATAAATAGGAGAATGCCAATTCTTCAGACCAGATAGAATAAAGGAAGCCAAGGAACAAGTCCAAATAATAAAAGATAACCTCGAAGTTGCACAATCAAGCAAAAGGTAACCTCGAAGTTGCACAATCAAGCAAAAGAGTTATGCCGATAGTCATCAAAGATATTTGGTTTTCGACCAGAAGACTATGTGTACCTAAAGGTGAACCCCTTCAAGGAGTGAAATGATTCCAAGCTAAAGGAAAACTGGCACCATGTTACGTTGGTCCATTCAAAATTCTAAAGAGAATGGGAGAAGTAGCATACAAGTTGGAGCCACCACAATCTTTTGCTAGAATACATGACATGTTTCACGTCTCTTAGTTGAAGAAGTGCCTTCCAGGCACCAATGGAAGAGATAGACCTGCAAGAAGATTTGACTTACCAGGAGTATCCAGTTAAGATTCTTGAAGTTGTAGAGCATATCACCAAAAGCAAAGTTGTTCATTTTTGCAAAGTGCAGTGGGGCCACCACTCCAAAGCTGAAACAACATAAGAATGTGAAGAAGACCTCAAGGAAGAGTTCCCTGGCCTGTTCTCTAGTCAACCTCAATCTTAGGGCCAAGATTCCCTTTAAGGAGTAGGTTTGTAACAGCCCGATTTTCTCAATATTTTGAGAACTCTTAATTATTAATTAAGAGAGAATTTTTTTCTTTTAAATGGAATAATAAGCTTAATATGAGTTTCATGAACTTTGGAGGCTTTAATATGAATTAAATCTAGTTTGAATTAAATTTGGTTTTAATTTGAGTTTTGGATTTTATTTGAATTTGAGGGCAGAGCCTTTTCTTTTCTTCTTCTTCTTCCGCTTTTTCTTTTTCTTTTTGTTTCGCTGTTCTTTTCTTTCTTTTCCTCCCTCTGTCAAGCCTTGGTGTAGTAGCCTTTCTTCCCCTTTTCCTTGCTGCAGCAGTATGCCTCCTCCTCCTTATATTTTCCCCCTGAGGCCCTGCCAGCCTGTGAACCACCTAGCCTATCACCCAACCCCGCGCCACCGCCTCCTTGTCCGGGCCAAACTCAAACCCATGCCTGAGCTGGACTCCACACGCCGCTACCTGCCTTGCACTTCAAGCAAGGGGGGCCAAAACCCTAGGGGCTCGCCTATATGAAGGGGGGGACACCCTCCTCAGCGGCAGGAACCCCACGTGCCTCCTCTTCTCAACGATGCCTTAGTTGCCGTCGCCACTGTTCTGTCACACTTCGCCCTATCGTTGCATGCCACAATGAGCCGCTGCGCCATTATCTCTTTCTCTCTCCCTCATCTAGCCCTGGCCGAGGTTGTGTACGCCATCTACCCTCACCACCCATGCCACCATCGCCCTCTTGCAGCTGACATCCGTTTCCCGAAGCTCCTCCACCTCCCCTACCTTGCCGCCGCCTAGCTACGTTGCCCCTCACTACTGATCGACGTCAGCTGGCTCACCCTCTATTGTTGCATCCATGTTGTGGTAATAGAAACTGCCAAAAACGTTGTAGTGCCAGCTGCGCGGCAGCCATCTTAATCAACCCCTTGCCATATATATGTCTGCCACGACAGCAGCGTGACAAGGTTCGGTACCGCATCCATGCCGCGGCAACGAAAATAGCCAAACCTCTGCCATGGCAACTCCGGAGAAGAGATCCAAAGTCCTTCACTGCCACAACTCTGCCATAGCCGAGAAATCAATCAAAACCGTGGTCATGGCAACTCCGTGGCAACGCACTAAATCTGTCTGCTACCACAACCGTGCCGCATTAGCAAAAACATCAAAAACCATTGCCGTATCAACTCTGCGTCAGGACTATTTTGTTCGTTTCTCTCCGTTGATTGATCTAACCCTAATGTCTTTGACCCAAACCACTTTGGCAAGCCTAGAGGTGTTTTTTGTCACCCATCTACATTACCTATCATCCAATTAGGGCCAAACCCTAGTTCTTCCACCTTGCCAACTCAAACCCTAATCTTTTTAGAATTATAACTTCTTCCTCATTGTCCCAAATCTACCCATTCTTTTTCCACCACCTCGACCACTTTTGTCTACACCTTTATACTCTATTCTTACATAACTTTGATCTTATGTGATCTTTTATTTGGAGTTATTACTTCTTACTTGGATGTTATCTGGAGCTATTGCATACATTAACATGTAGACTCGAACATGTCGGGAGAGTACCAAGAGCAGCAAGAGGGAGAGTACCCAGAGAGCTTTGAGCAAGACAAGTCACCATTGACAATGTTGAACCCAATATTTTTAAACTATGATTTCGGTTGCAAAACTATTATGCATGCATGTTAGTGTAGCAAGTATTAGTAGGGTAGTAAGCCTATTCCCATGATGTTATTACCTCCACTCATATGCAACCAATACCCTATTATTCCACACCTAAAACCTAGGATGGTTAACCTTTTTAGATCATTAGCTCATGCTAGTGCTAATGACAATAACGTCAGTTGTGTCTAATTAACTTTAATTATGCTTAATTTCTTTGAGTACGATGCATCGAAGGGCTGATGATCATTACTTGATTTATAAACTCTTAATTTGAGATCATCGAAGGGATGATAACTCTTTGGCCCAGTGTGTGGTGCCTTTCTTTAATTTGGTTGGAACCAGACTCGAGAGATAATTTGTAAGTTGGTTGGTACTTAGCGATAAAGGGTTGTTCGTGAGTACTTTCCTTTTTGCTCAGCAACAAAGGGCTATTTGTGAGCATTAACCTTATTTCTTATTATTATTTTTGGTTTGTGGAATGTCTCGTTCAATGTCGACCAAAGACTTAACATTGCAAACTTGGTTTGAGCCTTAACAGTACCACCACCAGCACTGATATGGGATGGTCCTGGCCCATCAATTATATGAGCATCTGGAATTGCCAATCACGTGCTGATGGAAAGTTTTGTTAGAGTTGGCATCATGAGAAAGTATTTGTAAAAGCCATGTTGTGACTCCTGGTTGGTACAACATAGCGAGGACCGATGAAAGGGATACATCACATCTTGTGGATAAAGTTGTACAACCTCGCAGAGTGTTAAAACTAATCAATTACCCATGTTCGTGGTCATGAACAAGCTCAATCTAGCAAGTTTTAGGTAATAGCCTCCTATCTTGTTAACTTGTGTTGTTGGTGATAATCTATGGTACCTTTGGTAATTAATTAGTTTTGGTAGATTATGCTATAGTGGCTTTGCATTAATTACTTTGTGTTGTTCAGGATAAGTACATGCCTGTCAATGAGCAGTATCTGACTGTTGTTGCTTTACAAACTTATTTACTGCATTACAACTATGTGTTGGCTTTACGCACTTGAACCATAGTAGCCAGCCTTTGAGATTTTTGCATCATGAATACTCTGGCACACCTCCCTGGTGACTTGCGGAGTACGTTGTGTACTCACCCTTTCTATAACAAATCATACGAGGAAGGAGCTGCCAATCTTTCCTTGAAGTGGATTATCTTGTAGAACACTAAGGTGTGTGTCCCAATTAGATGCTTGTGAAGCTGATTGATGGGCTTATCTATGACAGTTTATCTACTAGTTTTTCCATTGTTGTGAATATTTGTAAAACTTTGCCATAAGGGGATTACATTTTCTAAACTATTATGCTACTTGTTAGTTTGAATATTGTTGCGGTGTTCATCTTTGTATCATGTGTGCACTAGCTTAACCATAAAATAGTGCAAAATACACAAAGAGTTCGGATTTGTGAAATTCGATTCTAACATATATCCAAATGGTGAAGTGGATATCCTACTTTAAAATATTAGTACGTGAATGGTTAAATAATACTCCCTCTATTATCAAGCATATTTTGACTATCCAAATTGAATTTTTGACCAACAGTTAATTCAATATTATATTGGTTATATAGATAAAATTGATGTCGTTGGATTCTTCTTTAAGAATACTTTTTAATTATATGTTGTAACTATTAATAGAATATTACATATAATTTATTATCAAATATCACTACTACAGAATAACTCATTATAGATGGTTTGGAAACCCCAAGGCAGGTGGTTTCCCAAACCGCATGTAAGCAAGGGCCTGTGATGACCGCCCCCTCCCCCATCGCAGGCAGTTATAGAACCGCCTGTGATGAAGGAATATCGTAGGTGGTTCCTATGGAGAACCGCATGTGATGAGGACTCATCACAGGCAGTTCTTTCTTAGATCCGCATGTGATCGTCGTTACAACATACATAATTATTTCATATTGTTGCGTAGCAATAGGAAACAAAACACACAATACATATACATATCTCATTCATTCACAATAATCAGAATTGAATCATATGAAAGAACAGAAACTTGATAATATCACATAAATTGAGTCACAAAATAAACTCTCATCAAACTCATCAACATCACCCAAACATAGTAATTAAACTCTCAATTTCATCCACCTCATGTCACAAAGTTCACAAAGTAATTAACTCTTAGTAAATTCGGCATCCATATAAAAGTTCACAAAGAAATACATATCACATCTTAACTAAGACAAACTCACCTTCCCCCAAGTCATAGGCGTGAAATTGGCCATAAGGATCGATAACGTCTCTAATAAGGAACGTGCCAATGTGTTCTCTTACCCGATCCAGATGAGATAAATCCAATGATGTCTTGGGAATGCTTTTCTGCTATTGATAAGAATGTATATTAAAGCCAAGTACTTATAATGAAGAGAAATACGATAATACTTATCATAATAGCGTCGATTTCATTTTTGCTAATGTTAGTGAGCATGATTTCCATGTTGTGGCAAACGTAGAAGCCACAAACGCTTGTTCCTCCTTGTTGTTGGTGGCACTAGTAATATATACAATTGATTAATAATTGGAGATCGTCATTACGATAATTTATGAAAATTTGTATTGAGTATAGAAGATACATTAATGCCCTTGTCATTTAAAAGGGGCTGATTGGCGCCTTTTCCTCCATTCTTGAGATACCTCTTCCACACCCTACGTGAGTCGAAATAATTTGTTTTCGGCATTACAACACAAAAGTAGTGAACGGTAAATTTGTATATGTTGGAATTATGCTTACTTGCTCATAAATCTTCCAAGTGTTTCCATGTCAAAGTTTGCTTGTAGTAACAAATCCATAAACATGAGCCTTGGATGGTGTGGTATAAGGAGAACAAGAATCCAATGCTCTCTGCATTTAGTCTCAATGGTTAGTAAATTCATGTTATTTTGGTAAAATTACCAATAGCCTAGGATGGTGAAGTAGGTAGTGCGACACTTATGCCTGATTGTACGAAAAAAGTATGAATTTATTATCTTGTTGAGCAAGTAAGGCATTTAGCACGTAGTCGCCAACAAAGTCTTCCCCTTCAACGATCATCCGAGCAGAGACAATGTATGAGTCAAGGAACCCTACTTTTACATGTTTCCTTCTGCATTATTCAATCATCATCCTACATACAAAGAAGGTATGCGGATATAGTACGTATAATATGAATGTTGACCGTGATTGCGAACACTTACAGCATGTAGTATCTGATAAGAGAGACTTTGAGAGATCGGAGGTTGTAAAGTTCCCACAAGTTCACGAAGTTCACAAAGAACTGATAGTTCTCGAAGTCGTGGTGGAAATGTCCCCTAATAAAGTCCACCTTAAGGTGTGGTCCGTTGATTCTTTGGCTTCTTGACCTCCTTGATGTAGTACTCGTGCAACTCACGAGTATATTTTCCAAGGGCATTGAGCACCTCTAGTGATTTGAGCCATGGCTCTCCTTCAACGTATTTATCGGCCAATGACGCGAAGGGGAACTCTTCTTTAATGTAAAGGTGTGCTTCATTCAGCACCTTTGCCTTCAACTTAGCACCTCGCTTTCTTTAACAATCAGCCTCCGATGACTTGGCGGGAGAAGAATAGGCCCTTGTTGGAAGCTCGGGGGCCAAGGTGGTTTCCACCGGCACCGTAGTGATTGAGGTGTCCTCATTACATGCAATATAAGGCTCTAGAATCACGAGTAGGTCTATCTCCCGTAATTCAACTGAGTCGATAGATGGAGGATGCTAGTCTTCCAGTACTACATCCCTCTTGGGCCACTGGATGAAAGTCCCTTCAGTTTGGCCCAATCTCGTAATCTCATCATTTGGTGGATACTTTAGCTTAATGGACTTACATGTGTCATAGACACAATTCACATTGACCTCCGCATTCCCACGCGCCATCAGCACACGGTGGATGAGATCACCTTCATTGGATGGACATGCCATCCCCGTTGCAACCTCTAAAGGCTCGTCGTCAAGAAGCCGCACCAATAGCTTACACCGCGTTGTATCCTTGAAGGTAAAATGTGATAGAAGATAGAATAATTAGCTGCATATGACTTGTGACAGAATTTTAAGTGAAACTTGAGATTGAGGTATAATTACCAGGATCTCATCTACATGATACGAGACGGTGCGATCAATTTCACCTCCGGGGACAGAGGCTTGGCTACTCTTTCGGTTAGCAACAGGGGTGCTTTGCATTTGAACATTGCCTTGTGACGCCATGGCCACCATATCCTCAAGGGCTCTTAAACAAGCATCGACCCTCATTTCCACCGCGGTGGTGATTTCTTCTGTAAGAGCGGCTCTTTCTCTTGCTTCGCACTTGGCTTTCGCTATGCTCTTATTCCTATGCTGATGCAAATCATCGGGGAATCCATCTCTCCAGGTAACGTAAACACCAGTACCCCTCGTGCGACCTGGATGCTCCTTTGTGCCAATGGCCTGGGTAAGAATATCTTTCTCTCTTTGGAATTCACAAGGGGAGGATTGTGTCAACAGGTTTTCCTGTAATAGAAGAACAAGTTACTAAATATAGTATTGAGGTGATGGATATACTGAGAGGCAGGTATTGTAAACGACATATTACCAATCTAGAGTAGACCTCCCGGGTTGCTTCGCTCACGAAGGATTGGGTGTCCGAAGACGTTGCACCTGGATTCCTCCTCGCGTACAACCAATTCCATGTGTGTCGTGATTCTATGTTCGGAAATGGTGGGGGCAGGTCATTCAGGCGTGCCATCTCCTCCTCATCCAACCATTTCCATAATTTGGGTGCGTACCCAGAACTACCTAGCCTGTGATGGTGGGTGTTCCTGGCTACCAGCGCCTTTGCCACTTTAGTCTTCACCCTAAATTCTTCTGTTTCCCTAGATGCCTTAAATTGGGCCCACATCTCGTGGTCCATCCATTTGTGGACGCCGAACGGCTCTTCATCCTTTGCAATGAAGTCACGGCGGAGAATACACTTCAGCTCCTTCCAGGCTTTATTAGCGACCTTCAGGGTTGCGGCATTGGCACGGGCCTTTAACTCTTCTGGGATCATGAAGAAAGTGTTGATATCTTTGATCAGTGTCGTACGAAGATCTCGCCCCACCTTCTTCCATGATTCTAGAGTCAACAGAACCCGTGTCTGCACGACGATCCCGCATGTCGTTCTCCATTTCGCCGCGTTTTGTTCTGGCGCGATCGGTGCCCCGGATGGGCCTAACTCTGTTATGGGAAATCGGCCCTTCGGCCTTTGACTAGGTCCTCTTGGAGCATGTCTGGATTTAGTCGTGGTTTTGGACGCATTAGAACTGTCCCTAGCAGCCTCTGGGAAAGCTGAGCTATCAGGACTCGACATCTTCTAAAAGACGTATAACATGACGAAGAATCGGATGGCTCCCATTTAGAAATGTGTGAAATGATATAAATAGGTAATAAATGCAGCAACACTACAATAATCGAGGCGTCATATATGACGCTTTGAATGCTATTGTACTGCTCCCTTTAAGTCACATATAAATCATTTCCAAAGTTCAATGTCCTAACGCGTATATATCATCTCCTAAGTTCAATGTCCTAAAGCATATATGGTATTTCCTATGCTCAATGTCCTAAAGCATATATAGCATTTTGTAAGTTAAGTGTCGTAACACATATATAGCATTTCCTAAGTTCAATTTTGTAAAGCATATATAGCATTTCCTAAGTTTAATTTCCTAAAGCATATATATCATTTCCTAATTATCCTAAAGTATATATGACTGACCATCAATTTAGTTCAATTTCAATTACTAGTCCATCAATTTCAATTACTGGTAAATAAAATAATTGTGGAAAGGGCAGAGTGAATATAGAGCTCTAAAACAGTAACAACTTGTGGATAACATCCCCAACAATAAGTGGTGGTCCAAACACAAATAATTCAATTGTGTTTCTATTTGCATAAGTCCACGGGATCAAAACAATGGAAAGTAATTGCATGATGTGTCATGAATCTATCAAACTTATTGCTCATTACAATACAATACTTTGAAACCACTTGAGAGCCACAATAAACCATGAACAATTCATGTTTCTATCTTAATTTGAATTGCATCCTTTGCAACAACAAAACTAAATTTCAACACTAACCCTTATCACTCCCAAAAAAACTGAATAGATATTGTAGTATAGTACCTCCGGTCTAATTCAAATCATTCTCAACCCTGCTTACACCTCTCAATGCTATCAAATATACAAATTTCATACACCAATGTGATCTGAGATGGAAAAGCTTAAGTCTCCAATACATATTTGGAGTGGCGTAAATGAATTATCCCCTAAACACAATAATTTATACATCTGATTATAACGTACTTGACCTAAATTTAGGGAACAACGTCTGCTGTCGGCCATGGGAGAAGGGGGGAGGAGGTGGGGAGCATGAGGAGCAGGGGGGTGAGGGGGAGGAGGAGGATGGGGGAGGAGGTGGCCGGCCTATGCAGCTGACGAAGAGAGCAGGGGGAGGAGGTGGGGAGCCGGTTGTGGGAAGGACAACATGGTGGGGTGCCAGCGGTGGGGAGGAGGGGGAGGAGGTGGGGAGCCATCGGAGCCGGGGGAGGAGGTGGGGGGGCCGGCGTTGGGGAGAAGGTTAACCTCGGCGGCGTGGGGATGCGGAGGGCAACGTTGGCAAGGAGACGGGTGATGGCGTCGCAGCGACCGTCAAAGAGGTGGTCAGGCAGCCTGCTAGCGTCGGAGGAGATGGTCCGGCAGCTTGCCGATGTCGAGGAGGAGGTCGGGTGAAGACTGCGGGTGAACGCGGTGGCGTCTGCAGTGTTTGTCTGGAACGGAGAGAAAGGTAAACCGATTGATAGAATATATACGTAGAGTTATTGCAAGTGGTTCTAACCGAAAACCGCCTGTGATATGTTAGTCCCGTATCATAGGCGGTTTTTATTAAAAACTGTCTGTGATATTTGGTCATAACACGCGGTTGTCAATGCAGGTGGGCCTTCTTACAAACCACCTCTCATGTACTACGCTAGAGATGAATTTTTGAAAAACCAGCTATGATATGGGATCTTTGATAAGTTATTCTGTAGCAGTATATGAACTTTAACAATTAAGATAAGTCTTATAATATTGCACCGGACAATATTATGAGTAGAAATAGTAATGATAATATGATTCCTTCTGGGTACGAAGAAAAGAGATCCGGCGCATGTGAGGTGTGAGCGACGGGAACTAGTTGCACGTAGCTACGGAGGGAGAGATAACATGCAGAGGCCAGGGCACGCATGGATGCCTGGCGTAATCGGTCGTAATAATGGACACGGCGACAAGCATGCAGCTAGCTGCAGCTACCAAGCTATGCAGCATACACGCGTATAACTGTACATACATTGGCCCATGCATGATGATGACGCTGGTGCAACTAGCAGCAGCCTGCTGCTTCTGCTGCCGCCGGCCGGTAGTAGTACTGACACTACCCCGGCCCAGATCCTCATGAGCGTAGGTACGTACGCAGGCTGCACTGTAGGTTCGTACGTGCGTACTAGATTCAGCTAGCGTGTTCCGTTGCTTCTGGCGTATGTAATGAGTGCCCCCATTGATTGGAATTTCTCTACAGTGGTGAAGCAACCGTGGCTGTCTGCTGTGCCGAAAGAGCGCACGCGAGGAAAGTACGGTTTCACCTATGTTTCAGGTTTTTTAGTAACAAGCTCACTTCAATTATCAATTTGCTTGTGTCTTTAACATGAGAGCTAGCTTGTGACCCATGCCAATAACAAGCGCGCACGCTCTCTCTCTCTCTCACTCATCTCCCCTTCCTCTTCTACATCAAGGAAATTCCAATATGAAAATCCTTTAGTGATAACTGATGTCGATAAATATAGATGTTCTTTTATTCCGTCCCAAAACAGGCATCTAAGGATATACCGTACCACACATAATGTAACTTGCAATATGCTACTTTAAAAGCTAACCTCTACATATAATGTGCAACTCTAAAAGTTAGATGGTCCATTTATTGCCATTATTGACCTGTCCTCTTATCTTCTTATGTGTCTCTTCCAACGTATCTTCCTACTCCAGAATAATATGCTTGCACTACTGCAGAACAGGTCACCACTGACGGTCGTCAAACCCCCTCTACTGACGGACAGGGGGCCCGTCACCCTGGAAATGTCAATGGAGGGGGTCACTCCACTGACGGGCACAAGGACCGTCAGTACTGTTTCTTACTACTGACGGGCCCACAGGGACCGTCAGAGGAGATATGTATTCCTGCTAACCGACGGGCACCTGGTTGTATCAGTACTGACGGGCGCGTCATAACAGCCCGTCAGTAGAGGTATTACTTCACTGACGGGCTGTCTGTAAGTGCCCGTCAGTAGAGATATGTCGACGGGCACCTGGTTGTATCACTACTGACGGGCGAGTCATAATGGCCCGTCAGTAGAGGTCTTACTTCACTAACGGGCGGTCCGTAAGTGCCCGTCAGTAGAGATATGTATTTCTGCTAACCGAAATGGATTTGTGTTAGCTCATAATCACATTTAGATTATTCATAATAATAGACTATAGTATTACATTATTCCTAATCACAGGCTATACGAACTATTCATTCACAGAGTCAAATCTCTTAATCGCATAAAATTTATAATCACATATATAGTATGTACACTCAAACGACGATCACAAGTATGAAACAATTGTTTATTCAATTACAGAAACAACGATTCTATTGATTCCCGCTTAAGTTTGGCTTCGGAAATTGGGGGCCGGCGTAGAATTCACCCATCGGATTGATGACTTCAAGGTTGATGAGTCTGGCGAAGACTTTTTGGATGCGAGCAAAGTCCTGTCGCCAGTCGTACATATGACTTCCCAGCTCACTCCAAGCCTTCAGTTCTTTCATATCTTTCCAATGCTTGTTCTTGTACCGGACAAAGAGGTCCATATGGGCGCAGGTGTAGTACCCACATGTCACGCTATTTTCCGGCTGAACTCTGCAAGGGAACTTGTAATGGTGTATCAGTTTTGTCGCTTTTACAGGTATTTTTGTATGCCCCGAGAACTTGGCTCTGAAGAAAGCTGTATCCAGAATCTTAGTTTATATTTGTGAAGTCCGCTGTCTTTTTCGACGAGGAGTCAAAGTAAAAAGCCTTGGCCCAGCTTGGAACGATCGCAATTAGGACCCAGTGGTCGCTGCGTAAATGTGAACAACTGAACGTAAGCAGGCGGAGATACGTACGTAAAAAACAAAAATAAACTCCAAGGTGCTAAGTTTAGGACTTACGGAGGGTTATAGGGGGCTAGTATGCACTCCTTGTCCTTATGAACCACGAATGCATGCGACAGGTATTCTTCAAGAAATCCACGACCGTCTGGGGTCCCGGCATAGCCTTCGTTCATGCATATCGGATCGACTATGCCAATATAGGAGTCCCGAAGACGTCTGCACTCTTGGGCTTGGTACAGAGCCCATAGCCTGACCAGCGTGGTGTCGAGCCTATAGAGGTTCTACAAGTTGAATAGGTCTTCAAAGTTGATGTCGAAGGTGTCTTGGTCATGTTGCATGAAAAAATTGTATTCCTTTGGTACCTTCACCTTCCAATATTAGCAGAATGTACCAGGATCTCTGGACATCTTCAGGTAATCTTCATGCAGCGTCTTCATGTCATCCGACAGATTGTCCAGCTCATCCTGTGGGAGCAGGTCCTGACCTGGTTCGTAAATAGTCCGCCAGAGGCCCTTGCTCCGTGTAGATAATTGTACTGACGATATTGAGAAGGATAAGGTTTTCTGCCTCTGCTCCTTTCTTTCCTTCTCGCCAGTGCCGGCCCGTCTCTTTTTGCTTTTCCTCCTATGGTGTACCGGCTCCGGGCTCTTGCCTGCCGCCAACGCTGCTTCCAGCGTCCCAGCTAGTGTGGCGGGAGAGAAAATCTTCCCCCTCCGTTGATCCAGGGGGTCGTCTTGAACCTCGGAGGGCCTTTCCGACACTTCCGGGGACCGCAAAATGGGTGACATGTGCTGGTCCCCGACAAGATGGTCCTCCAAGTCTTTAAAGGACGGAGGTGATTGGCTGAGCCCCAACGGAGATCGTCCGATTGATGGAGAGGGGTTGTTGGACGAGGGGCTCATGCGAGGAGAGGCCGCCGCGGTTATAGTGATCTGGCTCTTCGGCCACTGGATGAAGCAGTTTCTGCACTGCCCTAGCTTCGTCAGCTCCTCTTCGGGGGGGACAGGGACTAACACCTCACTGTAGTCGTTGAGGACGAGGTCGACCTGCACCTTCGCATGGTGCTCCCGTATAGGAACACAGTGCAGGACTGCCCCCTCCGGCGTTGGGAAAACCTGGCCGTGCGCCACCGGGACCTTCATGCCAGGAATCTGCACCGTGAGTGTGCATCTAGTGGCTTCCTGCGAAACAGAGGATAGACGTGCCGTCCGCACTGGAGTCAGGACAATGAGAACAGCTCGTACTATAATGACCCATTTAGCGGACGAGACTTACGGTGATGCTGTCGACGGGATTCACCGAGTAGGGGCCGCCGTCTGAGGTGGATGCGCAGCTACTCCATCCTAGAGGCTGGTTAGCGGGAAGCACGCTCTGCTGGCCTTGCGCTGCGGCCACCTGCATACGTAGCCACGTCTGCTTGGCAATCTCGCGCATTTGCTCCCGCAGATTGTCCATGAACTCCTGGCTGTCTCTCCGGGGGCGGCGGCTCCCCTCGGGGTTTCGGGGAAATACCTTGTCCCATTTAACGCCATCCCCGACGCCTACTACACGGCCCCGATGCTCCAGTTTCTATCGGGCCTTTGCCAAATCGTCGTTCCATCTTGGGAAGCTCGTGACGGAGTCCTGCGAGCTTCCAGGCTGCTGGCTCAGTTCGGCCTGAAAGTTAAATTACGTGATGAGAAGACAGCGTATTTGGATGCAACGTAATGAAGTACAAAAAGAGACTGGGTTGAGTCGTTACCAGCCGGTCGGCCACCACTTGCAGTTCCTCGGACTCATAAATTGGTGACCCCGTCACAGGGTCAGACCTTGTGTGCGCCCTCATGTACTCCCTAGCGCGTGGCTCCCTGAGATGCGCGAAAGGAGGTGCTTTCCCAGCCGCGGCTAATTTTTCGTCCTCTTTGGCCCACTTCGGTCTCTTCCCCAGGTATCCACGGCTGTCGAGCTTGTGGTCTAATGTGTTCTTCCTGCGAAGCTCTTTCCCCCACCGGCTCTTCTCCTGGAATTCTGGGCTCCTTATTTGAGCAACGAATTCGTCCCAGTCTTCCTTCTGTACCTTGCACCATCTTTTACTAATCTTGGTTTCCCAATCCTCGTCTATGACTTTCTGTGCGTCATATCGCCAAGTCTTCAGAGCCCTAGCCATGATTTTTAGGGCTTGCGCTTCGACTCTTTCCTTGTCGGCCGCAGGAATCTGGTACTTGTCCCACAGTTTGCTCAAGAGAGTATCTTTCGTGGACTGCGTCAACTGGCCGAACTCTTTGCATGTAATCTTCACTTGTTCGCGCACTAAGCACCCGCAGGCGTTGCTAAAGGTCTTAGCGGCCTTATGTGGACTCGCCGGAATGTCTTTGACGTCGTCGACACGGGTGATGACATACGTCTTGTCCGGCAACTGGTTGCCTTTCCTCCTATTCAGAGACCTGGTCGGGGCTGGAGTCGGTACCTCCTCCTCACGCGCCTCGTCCCCTTCGGAACTTGACCCGGAGGCAGAGCCAGAGCTGGGCTTCGAGGCAGATTGCTCTTGTCCAGCTGTGACGGCCGCTACGATAGGTTGATCCTCGGTAAGCTCGAGGGCAGGTTCCTTGGCCGCTTCGGAGGCAAATTGCTTGGGTGCCTCCAGGGTCGGTGCATCGATCGGTGCGGCCACGCCGAGGGGGGCCGTGCTCTCATCAACAGGCTCTACTGCTCGGGTTGGGGACCCAGCGGGAGTACTACTGGCGGCCATTTTTGCTAATAGTTCTTACGTCAGACAAGAACCTGGGAATAATTAAGCTCAGAAATAGCATTTGAATAACTAAGCTCAGTAATAGTATATGCGTATACAAGCAAGTAAGGTAAATTAGGAGCAAGCAATCATCTGTTCTTATCATGAGTTGAGCATAAAAGGCTTCAATTTGCAAAGAGATTAGCAAAAGTTGCATAGGAATCACTTCCATTTTACATGCTGCCATTTGAGCTACAATAATCATTGCACATATATGCTCAGTGTACTACATTTATCGCTAAGCTAACGAATCTCCTGACTAAGCTCCAGGTTCATTCATTCATCCTGCAATCTCATTCATTTACTTTTGTTTCTTGTCCTTGTCTTATGCTGATGGTATTGATTTCCGTAGCAACGATGGAGTCTTGTGTTTGAGTACTAAGTTTCTTGACGAATTTATTTGAAGCCATGCATTTTTATTTAATGGACCCTGCTTTTGCTTGTAGACTGCAAATGAGGAATCCAAAGCAGTTACAGAAGCAAGTGCCATGAAAGGTGAGTACTTGTAATTTAACAGAGTTAACTTTATCTAAAATGAATGTGCACTCTTTTGGAAATTTCAGTATACTTATGGTCAGATGCAACAATTCTTTTTTATAGCAATTAAGCAGAAGATGGAGAAAGATATTGATGAAGTTGGGAAAATTGCTCGTATGGCAAAGACAAAAGTTGATGAACTAGAAAAGGATGTCTGTTTTCACTTGACCCTGCTAGTGAATAGCATTCGTCGTAGTAGTATCTGCATAAATCAAAAGATGGACATGTTTGTAGTGGAATTATATAGATACCTCTTGTTTTTTTAATATGCAGAAGATCTTTTGTTTTGAAACACTGCCATCCAAATCCACTGCAAACAAACAATATTTTTCTGAAACCCTATAATATTGTCCAATTCACGCATCTGTTTGCTGATCTGCCCCTATATGAATCTATAGCACTTAATAAAAAATCACCAAGCCATCCAGCGTGGTATTTGCAATAACTTATTTCTTATTGTTTGCTGCCACCGTGAAACAGAACTTGTCGAATAGGTAGAAACATGGCAATGATTTGATGAACTACCGCTTCCGCCATTTCTTACCCTTCTTTGTTCTTGATCCAAGCCGAGTTGCTCGTGATGTGTAGAGCAAAAGTGAAGAGGAAGGAGGGGACTTACCTGGGAGCGGCGGCGGGCTTCGAGGAGGCGGCGGAGGGGGCGGCCGGAGGGAGGAGGCCAGAGGAGGCGGCGGCCGGGGCTTCGGGGGCGGCGGCGGGCTTCGAGGAGGCGGGAGGAGGCGGCGGCCGGGGCTTCGGGAGCGGCGGCGGCAGCCTGGCGGCATCGTGCGAACCGTCGGTCTCGCTGCTGGTTCTTTTGAACGCGCGGGACTTGGCGAAATTTTCGCCAAGTCCCGCGCGTGCTTATATAGTAACTGGGGTACCACTGACGGGCGACTTATAGGAGCCCGTCAGTACAGACTAACCTGCCAGTGCAGAGAAACTTCCACTGACGGGCGCCTTATCGGTGACCGTCAGTAGTGTCACGGCCGGTTAGGGTTAGTGAATCACTGACGGGCCGCTGACTAGCGCCCGTCAGTAGAGCAGCAGTAACCCTAACACGTGCCCCTCTCCACTGACGGGCACATATTGTAAGCCCGTCAGTAGATCCTACTAACAGTTAGTGCCTTATCGGTGCCCCTCGGTGGAGGTTTGGTTTTTATTTTAGGTCTTCGCTTTTAGTTTCGTTTTTTATATATTGTTTATTAAAAAAATTGTTTGGGCGCACCGGCTTATCCCGAGCACAGCGCCCAGGCCCACGAGCCCAGGCCGCGCAGGGGACCAGCCAGAGGCCTATCCCGAGCACAGCGCCCAGGCCCACGAGCCCAAGCCGCGCAGGGGACCAGCGGTGGCCCGATCGAAGTATCAGTGCAAGTTCTAAGGAATTCGAAAGCGGAGAGCTCAGCTGCCCTTTTAAGCTGGTGCGAGCGCTGCTCGCTCGGCGAGGTGGGACTAAAGTTGTGCAGCACCAGTGGTGGTATGTTACCACTGACGGGCCCCACGGACTGCCCGTCAGTGGTACTGTGTTACCACTGACGGGCGTCGTGGACTGCCCGTCAGTGGTGGTCTTTACACCGACGGGCATCTAAAATGTGCCCGTCAGTGTAGTTTGTTTTTAGATCCTACTAACAGTTAGTGCCTTATCGGTGCCCCTCGGTGGAGGTTTGGTTTTATTTTAGGTTTTCCCTTTTAGTTTCGTTTTTTATATATTGTTTATTAAAAAAAATTGTTAAGCACACCAGCTTATCCCGAGCACAGAGCCCAGGCCCACGAGCCCAGGCCGCGCAGGGGACCAGCCAGAGGCCTATCCCGAGCACAGCGCCCAGGCCCACGAGCCCAAGCCGCGCAGGGGACCAGCGGCAGCTCGTTCGAAGTATCAGTGCAAGTTCTAAGGAATTCGAAAGCGGAAAGCTCAGCTGCCCTTTTAAGCTGGTGCGAGCGCTGCTCGCTCGGCGAGGTGGGACTAAAGTTGTGCAGCTCCAGTGGTGGTATATTACTACTGACGGTCCCCACGGACTGCCCGTCAGTGGTGGTCTTTACACCGACGGGCATCTGTAATATGCCCGTCAGTATAGTTTGTTTTTAGTTTTTGGTTTTTGCTGGATAATTTAGGGCACCTTTACTGCTGACGGGCACCTGTGATGTGCCCGTCAGTAGAGTTTCTCTTTGTTTAATTTTAGGTTTCCATTTCTTAGGTGATCTTAGGGTTATTTCTATATGCTATGGGTGTTTTTGTATTTTTGGTTTAGGGCTTTTACCTTTTTTGGGTTAGTGTCAAAGTTCGGCATTTTTCTGAAATGATTTGCTATTTTTCAGGCATTAAATTAATATCTAGTTATTTACTCGGTATATTTCAGATTTGAACTACAACTATCTTAAAGAAGGCATCTAAATTGAAGGAAAATTCATATCTACGTACCTATCTATCGTTTTAGCTCGTATCTAGAAAATATATCAAAAATTCAAACGTTTGCTTCGAGAAATTCAAACTTTTGCATGCGCCTTTCTTGTTTTGATTTTTTATAAAATCTTAATGTGGTCAAAAAAGTTGAAAATTGGCATGGGGTAATTATATAACCTTCTGAGGCTATGTTTAAAATTTCAGACAATTTCGCGGAAGTTCCATTATACATTGCTTTGTAACTGAACTATCTGTGAGAAAACTTCATAGCATTTGAAGGGGAAATATGAAGATTGAAGTACACGTCATAAATTCTTCATCATTTGAACTTGAGATTTGGACTATAACTTTATATTACAATATTATACGTTAATAATTCATCATGTTCCATCTTGTTATGTAATAATTCGAATTTTCTATTTTTTGAAATACCAATTTGACGTACCATGTGTAAAACCTTTAAAAAAAAATTTAGCTACGCTCCAAACTTTTTGTACATGTAACGTACTACATTACACTGCTCGTGTCAAAGTTAGGCATTTTTCTGAAATCATTTGTTATTTTTTACGCATTAAATGAATATCTAGTTATTTACTAGATATATTTCAGATTTGAGCTACAACTATCCTAAAGAAGGTATATAAATGGAAGGAAATTCGTATCTACGTACGTATGTATCAGTTTAGCTCGTATGTAGAAAATATATCAATAATTCAAACGTTTGCTTGTCGAAATTCAAATGTTTGCTTGCGTCTTTTTGGTTTTTTATTTTTTATTAAATCTAAATGTGGTCAAAAAATTTGAAAATTGGCATGGGGTAATTATATGACCTCGTGAGGCTATACTTAAAATTTCAGACAATTTCATTGAAGTTGGATTATACATTGGTTTATAAGTACTTCAAATTCATCCACAATTTACACATACAGAAGTACACACGTTACATGAAATCATTCAAACCAAGACACTTTTGTACACACACATACAAATAACTAGGGTTCGTCATCTTCGGAAATCTTCTCATGAATTGTGATTTTCTTGGTGGTATACGTTAGTCCTTCGGCGTGACTGCGTCTGACGTAGGGCTCAGCATCCTTGGTAGCTTTTCTCCTTTTTATGGGGCGTTTATCAACGGCTTCTGGCTCGGAGTCTGGGCCGTCAAATTGGTCGTAGTCCTCTTCGTCAACAACACCATCGACTCCGACAATACTCCTCTTCCCTTTTCTGACGACATGGCGCTTTTGTGCCTTTGGGTCTTTTATGTAGAAGACTTGTGAGGTTTGTTTAGCTAAAACCCATGGCTCATCTTTCGCACTGATTGCTTTGACCTGTGTTGACTCAATAGATGTCGGGGGAGGTAAAGTCACGGTAGTAAATTTGTCATCATCGATATGGATATTTTTCGCCCATCTGACACGAAACATGGGGATCTTTGTGACGGTGTAGTCTAGTTCCCAAATTTCTTCGATAACACCGTAGTATATGTCCTTACGGTTACCGGTTTTAGCCTCCATCGTCACCCCACTGTTCTGATACGTGCTTTTCCTGTCTTGAGCCTCCGTATAGAATGTGTATCCGTTGATATCGTATGCTTGAAATGTCAGAACCTTGCTCGCAGGTTCTTGTGACAGCATTTTGACCGTCTCTTCTTCGAAATTTGTCAGAGACCTTTCATACCAGTAGTTCTTTAGCCATGTTGCGAACTTTCCATTGTGCTCTTTCGAGAGCCACGCTTCTCCCTTCTTGGGGTTTTCTTTTTTAAGCTTTACCATGTGCATCCAAAGATAGGGATGCACCACCGTCAGGTGTTGCAAGGCCACGAGATGTGCTCTGTCATAGTCATCTGACCTACTGGGTACTGAATTGTAGACATGTAAAGGTCTTTGTCCGCGTGCATGGCCTTCACCATCGAGCCTTCCCGTGTGCCGTGAAACAGGAACACCTATGGACTTTTGATCAGCCAAGTAATCAGTGCAGAACTCGACACACTCTTCGGCAACATAGCCTTGGATGATGCTACCTTCTGGTTGTGACCTGTTACGAACGTAGCGCTTCACAACCCCATTGTACCTTTCCAATGGGTACATGTTATGTAGGAACACGGGACCTAGGTCCAGTATCTCCGGGACGATATGGATCATGAGATGTACCATGATATCGAAGAATGCTGGAGGGAAGTACATCTCAAGTTCGCACAGTATGACAATGATCTCCTCCTGCAGCTTGTGGCAACGCGTAACGGAGATCGACTTCTGAGATATCGTGTTGAAGAAGTTACAAAGATTCAAGACTGTCTTGCGGACCTCCGGCTCCATGAGACCTCTGATTGCAACAGGAAGTATCTGCGTGATCATCACGTGACAGTCATGAGACTTCATACCAATTACCCGGTGACTCTTCATGTCAACTATTCTCCCGATGTTTGCCGAGTAACCGGAAGAAACTTTGACACCTTGGAGGCACTCCAAAAAGCTAACGATCTCTTTTTTGCTGAGAGTGTAACAAGCAGCGGGACAGTCCGTCTTGATTCTGACTGCACCCGTCCCCAACTTGGTCGTTCGCTTCGTAGCCCACAGCTTCTTTCTTATACCCAAGAATTCCATGTCAGCTCGTGCCTTCAGTCCATCTTTTGTCTTTTCTGAAATGTTGAGCAGGATACCAAGCAAGCTCTCGCACATGTTTTTTTCAACATGCATGACGTCTATGCTGTGACGTGTGCTTAGGAATCTCCAGTAAGGCAAATCCCAGAATACGGATTTCCTTTTCCAGACGCCGTCCTGCATGGGAACAGACGGTTGTGTCTTACCTGGCGTAACAGGGGGCATTGTGTTCACGATGTCATAGATTTCCACCCCGGTCTTCTCCCGAGGCGCCGAACGGACCTCAACAGTATTGTCAAACAATTCCTTCTCTTGCCTCCATGGGTCGTTCTGTTTCAGCCACCTTCGGTGGCCCATGAACACGATTTTTTTGGATCCCTTTAGGTGTAAACTTGTAGTAGACTCCAAACACTTCACACATCCTTTGTACCCATGAACACACTGGCAGGACTGATATCCGTACGCGGGGTAGTCTTGGGACCGTCGTGAACAACAGCGCTTTCAGATTGAAGTACTCTTCTTCGTATGCGTCCCAGACCTGGGCCCCTGGTTCCCACAGTGTAGCTAGTTCTTCGAACAATAATTGTTGATACATGTTCAGATCGTTCCCAGGTTGCTTCGGCCCTTGTATGAGAATAGAGAGGTGTATGTACTTTCGTTTCATGCACAGCCATGGAGGAAGGTTGTACATCCATAGAACCACGGGCCAAGTGCTGTGTCTGCTGCTCATGTTGCCGAATGGATTGATCCCGTCCGTACTCATACCGAACCTGATATTCCTCGGATCTTTTCTGAAATCATCGTATTGGGCGTCGATTGCCCTCCACTGCGAAGCATCGGCAAGGTGTCTCATCACTCCATCATCAGTTTTTCGCCCCTCGGTGTGCCAACGTAGCAGCTTTGCCTCCTTCTTGTTAGCGAATAAACGATTCAAACGGGGAAGGACCGGAAGATACCATACAACCTTTGCTGGAGCGCCACTCTTCACTGGGTCCTCATCATCGGCTTGGTTTCTACCCCTCTTGAATCTGGACGTGTTGCACGTGGGACACTTGTACAGATTCTCGTGCTCCTTGCGGTAAATAAAGCAGTCATTTGGACATGCATGGAACCTCTGCACCTCTAACCCAAGAGGGCAGACAACCTTCTTGGCTTCTTCGGTGCTCGTAGGCAGCAAGTTGTTTTTCGAAAAAACTTTTGCAAGAAAAGCCAGTGTCTCATCGAAGCCTTCGTCCGGACAGTTGTGGGCTGCCTTGATCCTTAGAAGTTCCAGCGTGACCGACAGACGCGTGTGCTCTGGATCGGAACCGGTATACAACGGAATTTGTGAGTCTTCAACTAGTCTCGTGAACTTAGCAGCCTCTCTTTCATTCTCGGGATCTATCACCACCCGCTCCACCATGTGAACGTCCTGCACCATATCGGCCAAATTGTTTCTCGTTTCTTCTTCCGCGTCAGGTTCGATACTCCCCTCGTCTTCATCGTCATCTCCGTGTTTGGCATCTTGCTGTAACACCTGATCTTCCTCCTCCTCACCGTGACATGTCCAACGTGTATAGCCTGACATGAAACTCTTAAGCGCCAGGTGTACCATCACCCTCCCTCTCGTATCGAACATTACCAAGTTTTTGCAATCGCGACATGGACAACAAATCTTCGTGCCACCTTTTCTCCTCATATCTCGTTCGGCGACATCAAGAAACTCATTCAAAGCCATAGCCCAACTCTCTGTCGCCCGGTTGTCGTACATCCAACTGCGATCCATCGATCAACACCTACGACATGAA
Organism: Stipa capillata; assembly: GCA_019208055.1. Classification (NCBI taxonomy): domain Eukaryota; kingdom Viridiplantae; phylum Streptophyta; class Magnoliopsida; order Poales; family Poaceae; genus Stipa; species Stipa capillata. The sequence goes on from JAGXJF010000177.1 coordinate 73,225, forward strand.
ACTAATCAGTTCGATAACCGAAAATCACATCAAATACATATACAAAATGAAAGAACACTAGCGAGCATTATTACCGAGCGCTAGTGATCTTTTCGGTGAGAAATGAGAGATGTATGGAGAGAGTGAGAGTGAGAGGAGGAGGGAGAGATGAGAGAGAGCTAGAAATGAGAGATGTATGGAGAGAGTGAGAGTGAGAGGAGGAGGGAGAGATGTATGGAGAGAGTGAGAGTGAGAGGAGTGAGAGATGAGGAGGAGGGAGAGAGGGAGAGTGAGAGGAGGAGGGAGAGTGTGAGAGGAGGAGGAAAAGAGAAGATCTAGATCTAGATCTAGATCTAGTCTCTCTAGAGCTTGGGGAGGAGGGTTGGGGAGAGGGGAGAAGTGTTGGTGGGTTGGGGGGAAGGGGGGCGGCAGCGACGGCGGCAGCAGCTGGGGCGACGGCGGCACTCGCTGCTGGCCAGTGAGCGCGCGAGCACTGGCCAGCAGCGAGGGCCCGCTCTGGTTATATAGGCGAGATCACCACTGATGGTCGCGTAAAAGGGGACCGTCAGTGAATCTTCAGCAAACCATGCACTAATCTCCACTGACGGACGCGGATCTAAACCGTCAGTGAAGACAACGTCTCTACTGACGGGCAGGTTACCAGGGCCCGTCAGTAAAATGAAACATCATATGTTCCCCTTTACACTGACGGGCTACGTCTGCGCCCGTCAGTGGATATGTCATCTCCACTGACGGGCTCTTAAGTTGAGCCCGTCAGTGGAGTTCACGCGTCATCTATGCCACCTCACGTTCATCTCCACTGACGGGTGGATTTGGCGCCCATCAGTGGTGCTCCTCGCGTTCATCTTTGCTGCCTTCTCCGCTGACGGGCTGTTTGGTGTCCGTCGGCGGTGTTCCTCTCCAGCGACGGACCTTTTTGTGCCCGTCAGTGGAGGGGGTTCAGGAGAAGGTCAATCTGCAGTAGTGTTGATCTCCACCATTACTATACTATTACAGAAAGGGTCATACAAGATCCCTAACTACAGGCAGTTCATTAAAAACCATCTATAATAAGACTCTTCAAAGGTGGATTTTATCAAACACATATTACAGACGGTTTTTAAAAAATCACCTGTAGTAATCTACTCGTGGCAGAACATTTTGAAAAAAATTCATCTATAATATCATCAGACAATTTTTTTATTAAAAAAACCACCTGTGAACGATTGTATCACATATGATATTTTTAAATCGTCTATGATCCGGTCTAGCCCAACATGGACCAGCCGGCCGCGCCGGCCCACTACACCTTATTAACTCCCATCCGGCCGCAACCCTAGCTATACTCGTGCTCCTCCCGATCCTTCTTGATCGCTCTCTTCCTCTCTTCTCTCTTCTCTAGAGCAGTGGCGGCTTCTCCCTTCTCCCCCTTTGCCGGATCTACTCTTCACTAGTTGGCAACCCCTACCACCTCGCTCCGCCTCCTTCACACCTCCTCTGACGTCGCCTCCACTAGATCTAGGAGTGCGGCCATTGCCTGGAGCACGCCATTGCCGTCACCTCCTCTACTCAAAGGACGCTGTTGTCGCCGCCTCATCTTCCACCTCGACCAGCTGGGAGGTTGAGTCCGACCAGTAGCGCCACTGCCTCCACCTGATCTGGGAGCTGCCATGCCCAGATCAGAGGATGCCTCGGTTGTCGCCTCAGCTGCCCTTTTCTTCCGCCTCAACCACAGTTTGGAGGTCCAGTCCGACCAGCATCATCGTCGCCTCCACTGGATCTAAGGTAATTGCCATGCCGGATGACGCATTGGCCACCGCCTTGTCTTCCGCCTCGACCACGGTGGAAAGGTCGAGTCCGACGGCGACTGCCTCGTCTTCGCTGGTGCTGCTGTGTGCCACCTCTACCCATAAGTCAATCTCGTGAGATTCATTGTTGTGTGTAGGGTGATTCATTGTTGGATGATTCACTAGATGATTCACAAGTGGGATTTGAGGATGATTCATTGCATACGTTGTTTGTTTGTTCATGTCCAAATGCTTCTATATAATCAATTGAGTTTGTCTATTAGATGATTCACTTGATGATTTTGTAGTATGGATGTTCACCAGATGATTTTGTATTATTGATGCTTAAATGTAATCACAGATGTTGATGGTGTATCATTCTGAAATTGTTTTTTAAAAATGGAAAATAGAAATCGTAGAAGGTTCTTAAGTCTGCTCTAGAAGCCGTTGATGATGACATATGCTCATCACAGACCCTTGCTACAGGCGGTTCAGGAAACCACCTGACATGCGATTTCTGGACCGCCTGTGTTGACGGATTCTGTAGTAGTGCTACTACCTTCGACAAGTAACCCCCTATATGGGGTCTCCAACCCTCAATCGTCATATGTGGTAAGTGACAAGGGCAAAGGGGGAGGGTGGGAACTGGATGATGCTAGGGAAGGAGGGGTCGTTGTTAGAGCTGCTCGAGTGATAGACAGAAAAATAGGCAGTGACGAGATCACCAATGTAGAAGAGGGGAAAAGAAAGCATGCATGTGGTGACAATTTGATACAAGGAGGGAGATGAGCTGGTGATGAGCGTCTATAGTGACGGAGGCGGATGCACAACTGGAGAGAGGATAGGGGATTAGTTAGAGCATGTGGAGGGGGAGAGCAAAAGGGAGGTGCGGAGATGTCACTAGTACAGAAACAAGCATATATGATGCCTAATCCTAGACGGTTCGGTCGAATAGTCTCGGATAAATCTAATCGCAGACGGTTGAAAATAGGAAATAGTCTGAATTTTTTTTGGGCAAAGTGTGGATGCTTCCAATGGATTGCAATCCTAGACCATTTCAGACAAAAATCGTCTGGGATAGTTAAGATTAACCGGCTGGGATGTTTTACACTATTCCAGACGATTATGTACAGAACAACCGTCCGAGATATATCCTAGGCGGTTTTTTTTTAGAAAGAGCTTGGGATAATCCTAGTGTCCCAGACTGTTTCTATTTTAGCCAGCTAGAATATATCCTGCCTTTATTGCCCGTGCCCGACCACCCACCAGACAGATCTGGATCTAGGTTATTTTTTGTGGGTATAGTAAAGGTGATTTGGGGGTGATTTGGGGCGATTTTTGGAGTGGAGAGGGAGGATACGCAAGAGATATTGGAAGATCTCTTGGCTATTGATTTTGAAAGGTTAGTAAAGCTTTGTATTCACATTAGAGTAGGTTTCTCCATTAATTGCATATATTTTTCATTTCATTTATCAAAAGTAAGAACTAGGTGGAGAGAATGTGTTGAATTATTTGATTTAGGGTTTAAATTAGACGAAGTTGCTAGCTAGGCATGGAGAGGAGAGAGATAATATTGAGAGAGAGAAATTGATCAAATAGTCATGACGATTTCCCTAGTGGTAAATTATTTGACTTGGGGGTTTAAGTTATAAGATGAAGCTAGGTTTCTAGGTGTGAAGCCAACAGAGATAATTCAGCGAGGAATGGATTGAATAGTGATGATTCCCGTAGTGTTGGCATAGAAAAAAGAGATAGAGATAATCGATGATTTAGCATTTTGATAATTGATTAATGAAAGATTAGATTTATGACTAAATAATATAAATTATTCTTGTTAAATAGAAGAGTAATAATTATAATTTACATTAATGAATTTAAATATTTAATGTGTAGCATAGATGGATTGAAGATGGATGTACAATTACAACCGTGTGAGTGATGAGTACATTAAGGGCTTGATTGATTTTAGAAGAACCGTCGAAGAGGATATGCTCAATAAGGGGAGTGAATACATATGTTGTCCATGCATTGACTGTGATAACCTGAAGATGTTCAACAACATAAGGCAGATCGAAGCACACTTGATCATATCCAAAGATGTTTCAAAGATGAGTATACATGTTGGACCAAGCACGGTGAGGAGGAGATCATCATACGTGAAGACAGTAATAGAGGCGACGACGGAGTGACTGATATTCCAGATGTAGTTGATTGTACTGCAGATGACGATAATGAGTTATCAGAAGATGATGAAATACACAATTTAGATCAGATGCTTCGGGACGCTGAGGGGAACGACCTTGACGATGATTGTTATAGTAAATTCTGTAGATTGGCGGTGGACTCAGAGAAACCATTGTTCTTGGCATGCAAGCCAAAATTCACAAGGATGTCAACCGTGCTCGAGCTATTGAAATTGAAGGCAAGTAACAGATGGTCCGACAAGAGCTTCACTGTGCTATTAAGCCTATTAGCAGACATGCTCCCAGAGGAAAATCAATTGCCGATAACCACGTACAAAGCTAAGCAGGTTCTTTGTCCTTTGGGATTGGAAGTTGAAAGAATACATGCATGTCCCAATGACATGACTACATACTCTATCGTAAAGAGTTTGCAGACTTGCATTCATATCCTGTGTGCAAAGCAAGAGTACTGAACTAGAGGGCATCGATGATGGTGAGGAAGTGATTAAAGGAACCCCAGCGAAGGTTGCTTGGTACCTTCCAGTAATTCCCCGTCTAAAGCGTTTATTTGAGAATCGAAAGGAGGTTGAACTGATGTGTTGGCATGCCGAGGGAAGGAATATTGATGGAAAGTACAGACACCTCCGCAGATGCTGTACAGTGGAGAAACATTGATAGGAAGTATGAAGACTTCGGTGATGAAGTGAGGAACATAAGATTTGGATTGAGTACAGATGGAATGAATCCTTTTGGCAGCATGAGTAGCCGACACAGCACTTGGCCAGTGCTTCTCTGTATTTAGAATCTCTCTCCTTGGTTGTGCATGAAGCGGAAGTATATTATGATGTCGATACTTATACAAGGGCCACGGCAACCTGGTAATGACATCGATGTGTACTTTGCACCATTGTATGATGACCTGCAAACATTGTGGAATCTAGGGGTACAGGTATGGGATGCGTTTAAAAAGGAGTATTTCACTCTACGATCCTTGTTGTTCTGCACTATCCATGATTATCCCGCTTTTAGTAATACGTCGGGCCAAAGTACGAAAGGAGGCAATGCATGTGTTACTTGCATAGATGATACCGCAAGCGTGTACCTGAAGAACTCACGCAAGACCGTCGACATGCGGCACCGTAGGTTCTTGCGAAGAGATCACCCGTACCACAAGTTGAAGAAGCAATTTGATGGGAATACGGAACACGGTCCAATGCCAAGGCCTTACTGCGGGACAGAGGTGTATGACATTGTTAAGGACATCAATGTTATGCTTGGAAAAATACAAAAATTGATGACCCGTGAGAAGGCGCCCACCTGGAAGAAGAGATCCATATTCAGGAACTTAACTTATTGGAAGGATCTAGAAGTTCGTCACTGCATCGATGTCATGCATGTTGAGAAAAATGTGTGTGACAGTGTGATGAGTCTGTTGCTTAACATTTAGGAGAAAACAAAGGATGGAGTCAAGGCACGACTAGACCTGGTCATATAGGCATTAGACCTGAGCTAGCACCAGTAGTAACCGAGAAAGGGCGAACTTACCTCCCCCCGGCTTGTTACACTCGATCAGAATGAGAGAACCGAACTGTGCAAGCTTTTGCATGGTGTGAAAGTTCCGTCTGGGTACTCTATGAACATAAAAAAGCTTGTTTCGATGGAGGACTTGAAATTAGTTGGCATGAAGTCTCACGATTATCATATTCTGATGACACAGATGTTGTCAGTTGTGATCCGGAGTATTCTGCCAATCGAGGTCCGAGAAACAATTATGAGGTTATGTTCATTCTTTAACAAGATCTCACATAAGGTCATTGATCCCTCTGAACTTGATCAACTGCAAGAGGAGGTGGTGCTCACTCTTTGTCAGCTTGAGAGGTATTTCCCGCCATCGTTCTTTGATGTCATGGTCTATCTTATTATTTACCTTGTTCATGAGATAAAGATGTGCGGCCCGGTTTTCCTTCGTAGCATGTACCTGTTCGAGCGATATATGGGAATTCTCAAGGCTTATGTGAGGAATCGATATCGACCGGAGAGCAGCATCGTAGAAGGTTACGCAGCAGAAGAATTTGTTGAGTTCTGCATGGACTATATGGCTAAAGCCAAGCCTATAGGTGTTCCTAGATCTCACACGAGGGAAGGCTTCAAGGCATCGGGACCATCGGAAGGAAAGCTATCAGTGCCGATCGGGTTGGCCATGCGCAAGCCCGTTTCACTGTACCGCAGCATATGATTTTGGTGTCCCCATATATCGAGGAGAACAAGGCGAAGCAGAGACAAGACTATCCAAAGGCAACGGATGCTTGGAGGACGAAAGAGCACAACAAAATGTTCAACCTGTGGGTTCAAGCATCGAGTGTGTCAGGGGTCATCAACTAATATGCTTACCTGGCTAGCAAAGGGACCAACATTCACAGTTGTGACCTAGCAAGAATATGACATAAATGGATACATATTTTATACAAGAAAGCAGGACACGAAGAGCACAAACAAAAATAGCACCGTCCGTATTGATCCATTTGATACAGCTGGGAAGAGAAGTTTGTACTATGGGTCTATAGAGGATATATGGGAGCTCGATTATGGTCATTTCAACATACCGTTGTTTCGATGTCGTTGGGTCAATCTCCAACATATTCACATCGACAAGTATGGTGTCACCACCGTTGACCTCGACCGCCTTGCATAAAAAGAGGAACCATTCGTGCTGGCGAAGCAGAAGTTCTAGGATCCAAAAATAGGAAGTAACGGTTCTCTTGTTGTGATATGGAGAGCTATACAAAATATTTATATTGATCTATATTTATTCTTCTTCTTTTCTTAAGTAAGGGATGTACTGAAGGACCTAAGTTTGGATGTTAATGTTTATCCATTATTTGTAAATTATTTTATTGTCTATCACTTCTTGTTTCTAAAGCATGACAACTCGACAATATAGAGAATTTGGTAGATATGTCTGCCGAGAATTCATCCCCGTCGGGAGGTCGCCACCGCCTGACATGCCAGACTCTTCGGCAACAACAAAACATAAAGGTTGAAAGTGCTCGCAGAAGCCGGACGGCAGATTTGTTGTGGCTGCGGTTGATGAGTACTTTGGAGCCCCTATTCAACCAGAACAAACAATGAAGAAGTTTAGAACAATCTGTGGCATTGTAGCGTGGGAGCGAGTTAACATCACGTTAACGTCATGGAAGTAGCTTAGTAAGGCGCAGAGGGAGGGAGTGGTGGATGAAATCTTACTATCATTTGAAGTCCCCTCTGAACTTGAAGCTGAAGTGCGAAGAGCTGCAGGTCTAGCAGCAGATAAGTCATGGAAAAATTTCAAGAGCTTCTTAGTCAAAGAGTTCGTTGAAAAGGATAAGAGCCATTTGAGAAGTATGGGTTCATTAATCCCAGAGACTGGGAACATTTGTGGAGATGAAGAGGGCGGACGACTTCCGACTTAAGAGCGAAGCAAACAAGGCCATTGCCGCCAAAAACAGACACCACCATTGACTTGGCACGTCGAGGTATGTAGCCAAAAGGAGCCAATGGGAAAGGGAGACGAGGAGGCATGACTGGCGGGCACTGAGCCTCCTTTCTCTAGTGTCAACAACCCCAGGGGCCGAGACTAGCTTCGGGCTAGGGCAAAGCTTGATTGTAAGGGCGCTTTCTCCTTCCCTAATCCGGCTGACTAGGAGGTGTACCAGCGAATGGTAAGAGAACTACCTCCTTCAAATTGTGTGATTACTACGCAACTTGTTAGTAAGAGATCTAACATGTAAGCCTTCTTGCAGGAGCTGTTGAGCTCAGAATCATCCCAAAGCTCCTTCGTGAGCGATAGAGAGAAAGATATACTCTCCCAGGCTTTGGGCAATGCTGAGCATCCAGGTCGTACGCAGGGGTAGGGGTTGTACGTCCCTTGGCAGAAAGATTTCCCGAGCGACCTAGAGTCTCGGAAGGAGAGGAAACAGGCAAAGGCTGAACATGATGCTCAGGAGATGAAGAAAGCTATAACGAGTTCACTCAAAGCAGAGATGGCTCAAATGTTTGAACAGCTAAAAGCACAACACATGGGTGAAGGAGATGTAGGCAGTCCCGGTGGTCGACGGAGCAGCTGCGCATCTGTTGGTGTTGTTGATGATAGCAGCGGCACAAACCCAGTTGATGAGATCCAGCATCCCACGTCATGCAAGCTATACGTGAAGTTAAATAACATGGATTTCGCATTGGAGGTAGCTTATGGGATGGCGTATCCGCCAGTGGAGGGAGATGTGGTCAACAATATCCCGTTAACACCAGGGTATGCAAAAGTCAGCGTGGACATGGTCTCCAACTTCCAGTACAACAATATCCCGCTTTTCCATACTGATCCCGATGCCGAGATAAAACATCTTGGACAAGCCATTGGAAGTTCATCCAGTGGCTTAAGAAAGACATTGTGATCGAGACACGATGATTTGAGCCGTCGTGTCCAGTTGGGATCGTGTTGATGTTTTGTTCACCGCTAAATATACCTACCCATTCGGCGCCAGAGCATCTAGCTAGTGAGCCCCAGCAAGAAAGCCAAGCTATGGTACCTCCTGTTCGAGCTCCTTCGGTGCTGGAGCAATTGGCTATTGAGCCCCACCAAGAAAGCCATGGTATTGTACCAGTGCGGCCTGCAAAAAGTGTTCCAGCAAGGACTACAAAAAAGAGGGCCAAGGGGAAAGCGAACCAGACATATGAGGATGTCCCTTTCATGGAGGTAGCTTGCAGGTTCGTGCTTGGAGAACCAATGTTATCATGAAGATCTTAGTTCAATTGGGGTTATTTGTCAGAGGTTGCATGCTCACTACATGGAAAGATCTAATGCACCGGGCGTGCAAAGGGAATCTGGTATAGTAGTGCAATTCCAAGCTGATCATTTCAAACATAACCCGTCATTCTTCCCAATAGACTACGAGGACTTATTCGATCTCTTTAACCTCCAGGAATTGGACGCCTCCTTGATGAGATGCTGGACACTGTAAATGTTTACAACTTTTGTCTACGTTCACACAATACCCTCACATTCGTACATTCATATAACTCATTGTTTTCTTATGTGTGTCTACATAGATACATGATACAATTATCAGAAAAAAGAACCTCCCGATAGGTTACCTCGACTCACACTTGGTCTCTGCGCAAAGCCTAGCGCTAGATAAGGATCTTGTCGAGCAATACTTCACTAACGCATTACGCCAGCTACAGGACAAAGAAATAATATGTCTTGCCTGGAACCAGGAGTAAGTGATGCATGCATTCTTCAACTCATTTTGGCTTTCAACTAGGTGTAAATTACTAAAAGTGAAATCATTTTCTGTAGAAGACATTGGATCTTGATCGTGAGCAAGAAGGTATGGAAGAAGGTTTATTATCTTGATTTCTTAAGGTATAAAAAGAGAGACTGGTCTGTAGTCAATGGTTTAATCGACAGGTTAGAAAATAATCGTCTGTACATTCTTCTTTTTTTTACTTTATTTTTGCAGATCCGTGCTGAGCAAGATTTGCTCCTACCACATAGGGCATGGGCAGCATCTGCAAATCAAGGTGGCTCTGACACTCTGAAACACTGTTTTGCTACAAGGTACTGCCTAACTTTAAAAAACAAGCTCTTATCTCATCAAACATCAAGTTATGTCGTGTACATAAATCTGGATTTTTTTTCGCAGTGCCACCAACAGCCAGCTGGAACCGGGCTTTGTGGCTACTACGTAAACCACCACATGAAGCTCATATTGTATGGGACTAAGAGCCTAAAGCATAAGGTTAGCTAACCTATCAATGATGAATCTAAAATTTCTAATTGACAATTATTATTGAATTTAATCTTCATGATTACAGGATGGGTTCAACATTGGAGTAAAGTCCTTGACTCCCGTAGACATATGACAAATCCGAGGGGACCTCGCCTTGTTCATACTATCTGAAGTTATTGCGAAAGAAGGCGAGTTCCACTAGAAGATGTGTTCTTTCTAATTCTATGACTATATGTTTACTTATGCAGTGAAATTGAGTGCACTTTTGATCCCTCTGTTACTTATATTTGTAACTGTATGTATGTTCAGATCTGTGAGATGTGGAATATGCAAATCTGTGGAGATATCAAATTACTTACGTTTCAAATATATTCAATTATATATGTGTAATGTGATGATGATATCCAAGAAATTTTTCATGTACGTGAGATTGTGATTCTGCTACTTGATGCATGTGATAATTGGATCTGTTTCATATTTGTTATTCTATTGTTTTCAGAGAGCAAGGCTAACAATTCCTGAGGCTAGCCGAAAAACAAGGAAAATTCTAGTGCTATGGATTGATATCTCAGACGGTTCTTTCAATTAACCGTCTAGGATATGTGAAACACTAGACGGTTCTAATGTAGAACCGTCTTTCGTCTGATACATATCCCGGGCGATTGATTAGTCAAATCGGCTGGGATATTTTCATGTATCACAGGCGGTTCTCTGTTCGAAACTGTCTAGGATATTGTATGTATCCCAGCCGATTGCCTGTCTGAACCGTCTGAGATATTTATTATCCTAAACGGTCTATTAACCGGCTAGGATTGGTCCTCCACATCTCAGAGCATGAATCCGAGTCGATCGTCTAAATCGCCTAGGATGATGTTTATAAATAGGTTGAGATTAGCCATCTTTTAGTAGTATGTTCTAGAGCGAAGAAATTAGAGGGAGCTATTTGCCTATCTCGGTGGAAAGACTGGAATGGAGAGGAATGAGCGCTTTTGACGAGAGGAGGAAGAATGGATGAATGACTAGAATAAAATGATTGTCCTACTTGTGGAGTAGCGAAAGATAGAGTAAATCATGTGTGCTGGCGTATCCTCTACGCCACTCTTTATATCTCTTAAATACACACACGCTAAAGTTAGAAACAAGATGCTAGGCTGGATTGGACCAAGCTGGAGTACGAGTCAGTTTGGATGCATGCGCACCTAGGCTAGACTCAGGTGAGTCCAATTTCGAACGTTTGTTGTTGGATCGATCGAGAGGATCGACGGCTCAGGTTCACCAAGTGTGAATTAGACATTTTTTCGTGAGCTCCTTCCCTGTTAGATCCACGCCGAGGGCTAGCTGCACTGGACGGCTTGGATCCGCCGCAGTCCCTCGGTGCAAGTCTTGGCTGCAGCGGGGCCCGTCCACCATTAGATCCCTTTGTCTGTCTCTAGATCCGCGGCCCCGACAGTCTTTCAAGCTACCCCCATATATCCTCTCTCTCCTCTGCCGCCACCACCACCACCGAGCTCTCTTCCTCTTGTCCACGTCGCATGTAACGCGCCCCTCCCTCTCTCTCTTTCCTTGTCCCAGTCCACGCGTGCCGCTTCTTTGCTTCTCCTGCTTACCGCGCCATTTTTCCGGAAAAGTACGCCTCCACTCTCTCTCACCTCCATCATTGCCACTGCCCGAAACGGCAACCGCCCCACTCTTAGCTCCATGTGCTCCTCCACCCTCTTCTTCTGACCCGCCATTTAATCCCCCGCTCGCCTCCGCTCCATCCATGGCCGTGCTGCACTAACTAGCTAGCTAGCTAGCTAATACGTACCATATCTCCAGCTCTTTCTCACATCTTACCGTCTCATCGATCAGTCCGGCCGACGATAGCGATGGCGGCGCCCAGCCCAAGTCCCCGCCAGCCTCGCCCGACCCCTGCGGCCGCCACCACCTGCAGCACGCCGTCGACACGCTCCACCGCGAGATCGGCTTCCTCGAGGTACGCACGTCCCCACCTTCGTCACCTTGCTTAATCCTGCTTGCATACCATGCGAGTATGCGACTATATATAAATAAACTCATCTTCGTATCATGCTTCAATATTCCGATCCCCGGCCACTCATCTCCATATATTCCGTAGCAAAAGAAAAAAGGAAAACCGGATGTAAACAAGTTGCGGCTCGATCATCATTTCGGTTTTCGACTACAAATGAAATAAATAAAATGCGGGTCAACGAATTGAAATGACATGGAGTGCGCGCGGCTAGCTAGCTACTCGTTGGAGCTCGAGCATTGATACTTAGATACTGTTTAATTAACTAGAGATCGAGCAGGTAGGCGCTAGCTCAGTTAGTTTAGTCCCGGCTCCCTCTGGGCACGTGCGGATGGTACCATCGATTCGCGCGTGTTTTATTGCAAAGACTCTGTCTTATTATTCCCTTTGCCTTTTGACGTTGGAACGAGGCTTCTAGCTAGAGATCGAAGATCCATGCATACTCCTTAAAGCGGGCCGGATGGTTTTATGTTCTAGGGCTTTAGCTAAGGTTTAGGAGCAAACTCTTGATTATTTTATGTAGGTGGGTGGTTTTATATTAGGTTCTGGGCGTTCATTAATCTTGTTCGGGTTTGACTAATCCGGCCTGTTAGATAAGGATGGCCTTGAGCTCAAAACGATACTTAGTATTTTGCATATATTATTTTTCTTTTTTTACAAAGAAGCCCAGCCCATGGGTCATGATTAGTGCCGCGACTCGGGCCGGGCCATGCCGGCATGGCACGAGCCCGGCGTGCCTTGGGCCGGGCCATGCCAGCACGGCACGAGCCCAGCGTGCCTCGGGCCTCCGATTGACCATGCCGGCACGGCCCGCCGCCCCCACCGTGCTGGCACGCCAAGCCGCGCCGGCGGCCCAAACACGGCACGGTGGCCCGCCGTGCCGCCACCCAACCGGGCCGTGCCGGCACGGGCACGCCACAGCTGCCGACAACGAAGACGTCCGAGGGAGGCGTAGGCGACAGCGGCGGAGGCGCGTGCGAGGGGGACGGCGGGAGGAGGGAGCGCGGCGTAGAGGCACGGGCGCGCGGGCTTCCAATGGCGGTGGACCGCCGGGGTGGCTCACAGGGCTCACGACGGCCGTGCGGGGGAGTTGCTTGGGGAGTGGAGGGCCGAGGAGGAGAGTGGAGGGCGGCTCGGCGGGGGAGTTGTTTGGGGAAGAAAGAAGAGGAGGCCACCGGGGTCTCCGGAAGACCGAAGAGATAAAAAGAAGATCAGAAGAGGAGGGCGGGGGCGCGGGGCCACGGGGGCCGGGTTGGGTATTTAGGGAATTAGGGGTGGTCGTGGGAGGAAAATAGGGTGCAGAAAAAATATATAGAAGAAAATCGAATAGACGAGAGAGGCGAGTGTGATAAAAACAAGAAGAGGAGAGAAATAAATACAAGAGGGAAGAGACGAATAGATGTGCAAATAACAGTGAAGTAAGAGATAAGAATTAAATATATATAATATAAGAGACAAAGAATTAAATTCTCAATAAAAATAAAAATAAACATTAATGTAGGAAGAATGCAAATTTATTCGAGTATGTATTATTGCCTCATTAAAAACCTTACACCATCTGTGTGGAGTTCCTCGCGTAAGGAAAAAGTTACAATAATTTGTATGCATACATGATACTAGTCACTATCGAGATTCTCAAGTTTCGTGCCATAGCCTTGCGTGATCTCACACGGATCCTCGAGCTGATGTTGTTGTTGCCTGGGTCTCTGCTATTGTCCCAGTCCTTTGAGGCACGTAAGTGCTCAACACTGTCAGTGGCGAGGGATGACCTTCTTTCGCCGATTATCCGTCCACCATACTGAAGTGGTCTTCCGATGAGACAGATGATACTGGACCATGAGTATGTCTCAGTGCAAAATGTGATAGCACAGTGATATATCATGTGATGGTTCTTCCACCAGGTGAGTAGATTGAACATCTGCATCTTTTGGCAAGGTCGAACCATCAATTTGCATGAAGTGTGTCAAGGTAGTGGTGATCTCTACTCTAGGATTCCATTGCGTCTAGCAGATGTTTAGGAGAGGATGATTTACACGTAGAAGCTCTGCCTTTAGCATTCTTCTACACAGTGGCGTGCTCGAAGTGAGTTTCCTTGTGTGTTTACCGTGATGCACTTGTCCTTGGTTGACCGGTACTACCATATTTTTGTAATACCAAATCATAAACATCAAAAAGTTCATCATGAATGTGAGTATAAGCATCCAAGTATCTAAACCTAAAGCTTCACCAATCGCCTCATAAGCCCCTTTTAGCCCTTCTACTTTCTGCGGGGATCAAAAATAATACCATAACATAAGATGTGGAATAGCTGCAAAATATTTGTAAAACTTTTTCTCCATCGTTCATAATTGGTTTTAGAGTCGATCCTCCTATTTTCTGTATAGCTTCGGCCATTGTCCAAAACCACTCGATGACTACAAGAAGTAGGATATAATACCAGAAAGAACTTGGTTGCATTATAAAATATTTTAAAAATTCACGAAAATGACTTGCAACTTCCCAGTCGCCATCGTAATTACCTGCATACCTGCATTACAGTTCACATAGAGAGATATAATATGCTCATACCCACTCGCACCGCATCTAGCATGGTGTACGTGGAGTTCCACCTCACCTTCCATGTCAACACTAAATTTCCTTAGAACCTTATTGTTGCTTTACAGTAGTCGCGGTACGCTTTGTACCTTGTCGGTGATGACGTAATGAACATAATAGCAGTACGTATATTATCCAAATTAGGCTTCATTACCTTCAAACCTACTTGCACAATGAGATTAATGTGTGGCATATGCATCTCTTGTGGATGACGTAAACTCCAGTGTACGCTTGTAAAGAGGTGTCATAATCTCCATAGCCGAAGTGTTAGCTGAGGCATTGTCAGAGTAATGGAGAAAATTCTATTTTCTATTTTAAAATCTGTAATAACTCAAGAATACATTCCGCGATGGCCTCTCCAGTGTGTGCCTCATCTATTGACTTAAGCCTATGACTCGTTTGTTTAAATTATATTCGTCATCCAAATAGTGTGCACACAACACTAAAATAAGCAGACCTTTGATGGGAGAGGAAGTCCATATGTCAGATGTTAAGGAGAAAAAAAACTCACTTTTGTGTACTGGTCTTTTAGTTCGGCCATTTTACAATTGTAATGTGATACTATGTCTCTTGTAGTGGTTTTCCTAGTGACGTGATTGTACTGTGGGCAAAAGCACGTTGGATCAAACGCTCAACCTCGCGCTTTCCCCCGTACTAATCGGAAGATTTCTCGCTAACTATGTATTTAGCTATCTCTTCTCTCTTGCCACCTGAGGGTTATACATCCATGTGCTTACCGAACCATCAGGGCCAAGGTTTAGCTGGGTTTGGACACCTTCTCCTTATCTCCGTCCCCCGGCTATCTTTTCCAAGCATGATTGGGCGTGCCGCTTTAGACTACTTGTTCCATTTTTGATGATGCCTTTAATTTAGCTTTGCAATATTTACAAGTGGCATATGATACCTGACGTCCATTTTCCATTTCTACGGTATGCTCCATATGCTTCCCGGCACCATGCCCTTCGGCTACTTCCACCCTTGGTTACTTGCACTGATGATCCAACACCGGTATCCGTTGACTCCGGTTCCCCTGCAAAATTATCAGCATCCTCAAAACCAGCAGTACCATCCATATGCCTATCATCCATACCATAGTCTCCCATGTCGGGGGAGAGTAGACGAGGATCGATTTGGTCGTCTTCCATGTTGACAGAGAGATGATCCATCTCATTGTCTCCCATCGAAAGAGCATTATGGTGTGCCGGCGTTGGCCCGCCATACGAGGATCGACCCCGTTGTGACGCCGTAGGATGAGCAGGAGGACAGCGTCGACCTGCCACGCTCCGCCGCCTTCTCTTTCCTACGAGAAAACATATGTGACAATATATGCTAAGGATTGGTGTTCGTGTGCATATTATATCGAGACTTGAGAACACCCAAGTTATATAGGCATGTTCTGTCGTCCCCCCTCCATCATTGTTCAAATTTTCAAAACCCTGCTCTCCCCCCCCGGACCCCCTCAAGTCTCACTCAAATCACTTTCCCAGATTCTCCTCTTTTTTTAAAAAAAATTCCTCCCGGACACCCCCCCGCCCGCCCCCCGCCCCCCCTCGTCCCGGCCGCCACGTGGCTCAATCCCACCCCAGCCCCGCCTCTCGTGCCGCCACCGCAGCACCCCCGCCCCGGCACCCCGCGCGCGCGTCCCGCCGCCACGTGGCTTCAATCCCGCCCCGGCCCCCCCGCCTCCCCCGCCCCGGCACCACGCTCCACCGAATCTAGGGCACCTACGGGCCTCGGCCGCCCCGGCCCCACCCCCTCACCACTTCCCCGCCGCCACGCGCCCCCCCGCGGCCCCGCCCTCCCCTCACTCCGTGCGTGCGCCCGGTGCCGCTGTGCCGACGCCACCGCCGTGCCCCCATGGCCCGCTTTCGGCCTACCGGGTCGTGCCGGCTCGAGCACGACCCGTTGCGTCGTGTCAGGCCGTGCAACCCATCGGGCGCGGCCTCCCAGACACGGCTCGACCCGGGGGGTCGTGTCGTGCCGGCCCGGCCCGTTTGACAGGCGTGTCGGGCCATGCCGTGCGCCGGGCCGTGCCTGCCGGGTCATGAGTCACGGCTTTAGTCATGATTCATGAAAGTTCCAAAGTGGCATCAATCATGCTGTAATTATTATTCAAACTGCGACAGTTTTCTAACACTTCTTCCTGTCCAACCTGTTCATTGGGAGCATTTAAATATTCTTGCAGTTTGTTTGGCGACAGTTATGACAGACGACCCAGCAAAATCACACTACCGCTATCTGTGTACATTGTTCAATTTTGTGCTATAAATGATGTCCTGCTGCTGTTTTTTGAGTTAATTAGAATACTTAATAGTCCTTGCCGTTCACAAATTTAAAAGGCACATGTTTTCAGAAATTAATCTTTGATTAAACTTTTTTCAATAATATATGAATTACATGATATAAAATCGATACTATTAAAAACTGTTTTTTAATACGAATCCAATGATATCAATTTTGTATCATGTAATCCACGTATTATTAAAAAAATTCTTTGTCAAAGATATTTTTAGAAAATATGTGCGTCTTACATTTTTAGACGAAAAGAGTATAATGTTTAAAAAAATATTACCATAATCAAAGCCCTGTGTTCTTTTTTGGTTCACTTGTTAACTTAATTTAAAGGTTTTTGATGTTAAAATATCCCAGACATCACCTGAAAAGTTGACAGGCTCAACACATGACCTTTCCTCGTTGTATATTGCTACTAGCTACTGGTTTGAACAAGAAAATATTTGTATTGACATACTTAAATTAATCCGACAAACAATTCTTCCCTTGTAGGGCGAAATTAACTCCATTGAAGGGATCTATGCTGCATCCAAATGCTGCAAAGAGTAAGCTGCATTTTTTTTATTCTCAATTTCTTCTCTCCGCTTCTTCTTCCTCTGTTTTTTTGTTTTTGTTTTTTTGCAAATTAAGGACTAAGCTATAGAAACATTTTACCAAGTTTGGATATTAGTACTTTAGGAGATACTGCATGCAGGAGTTAGGGCAATTGAAAATGTGATTGAGGGTTGAATTAATAGAATTTAAATATATGAATTCTATGCTCTCTAGTCAAACTGTCAAACATATACATGCCGGGTTAGTTCAGGTGTGCTAAGTATGCAGAAAGTCAATGGAAAGTAGCTTTTCACATGGAATTGCGGAAAAGACAAAAATATTATGCAGGGTTGGTAATTCTTGTTCAGAAGTCGGTCAGTAAGTCAGGCAGTCAAACATAAGTCGACCAAGCAAATAATTGTGCAAAAGCCAAGTCGAACATAAATAAATTATTCTTGTTCAAAACATGGAGAAAGGACGATAATTGATTTCCCCTTTTGACAAATTTCGCAGGATTGATGAGTTCATAGGAAAAAACGCCGATCCATTCATATCGATGTATGGATTTTCAGGTTGAGAATTTGTCTTCGACTTCACATACATGAAACCATTTTCCTTATTATCTATCTTTACAAGCAGTTCATCCAAGAAGGGAAACACTGATCAATCTCACCAATTTTTAAAGAAGTTCCGGTACAATCTTTTTTTCCCAGCTCTTAATACATGTTAGCGGTTCTTACTTTTTAGGTACATTGTCATGTTGTTCCTAGTTAATTATTCTTGACATGACTGAACTAATGAATAGAGGAAAATGATTAGTCTGATATTTAAACCAGGGATTCAAATATTGTTCTGATTTCTGCCAATTTTCTGTTTTTTCATGCATTTCCGTCACATTTGCAGCATGATCTATGTCCTGAACTTTTTGTTATTCCAGATGGACGTTTTGTTTTCATTTATCAGCTAGTACACCTCCTTTACTTAGTTCACTACTATCTTTCCAGTGAGGAAACAACTTCGACCGTAACGGCCTGATTCTTCATTTCAGTTTGTTAGTCAGTTCAGATAGAACAAGTATATAGGCAGTTTATTATTCCTCTCCTTTGTTAGGACAGCAAGGAACGCAAAATCACCTCAATTTATATATACAATGTGTTCTCGATTCGATGTTCTCACAATCATGACAATCTGAGGGGAACAGTACACTGTTGTCTGTTGGCTATAATATAATCGTCAGGAAATCTTAATAATCATGAATCATGCATCTATTTGACGTCCTTCAGAACCGTCAAGTCGCTGTCGCCTGCGTTTATGGTAAGTAACCAGTGACTACGTAACGTTAATCTGTGCAGAGTCAGGACGTGTTTGAGCTACCTCTCCTGGATCTGTTGCTGCGGCGGGTGCTCCTCCTTCCGGGTCAAGGGGCCAAGCTGCTGCTCCTGCGGATCAGCGCTGGAGAGGCTGTGCTGTTGCTGCAGCGGAAACGGGAGCAGCTGCCGCTGCCGCCGGTGCCGTGTCGGGTGCGGGGGCTGCGGCGCCTGCGGTGGTTGCTGCTGCTGCAGCCCGTGCCGCACGGTGCCGTGCCCGAGATGCTCGTATGGCTGCACGTGCTCTTGCCCCAGCTGCTCCTGCACGTGTCCGACGTGCAGCGCCGCGTGCTGCGTCCCCCCTTGTTGCTTGTGTTGATGAGGTGTTCGTTACCTGAACGCTCTCTCGTGTTTTTGATGGGAATGCTCTGCCGTGTTTTTGGATGAGTTTGCGGTGTGGCTTTGCTTGGTTTTGCTTGCACTTTTAATGTCTGACTGGCGGATGCTGCTGAATTCCAAATGTTGAGTAGGGATTGTTTTGCTGTTACAACGCAATATAAGTGCAGAGAAACTAATGAAACATTGGGACTTGGGTCGTGGTCGCGCGGGCAAATGTGCAAGAATATGGAGCTACATCAGATCTTCGGAACTATATATACTGATATGCATGACATGAATAGTGTACACCCTCCTCTGATGTCTTGTCAGCTGTAACATAAATCTGACAGAAAATTGCTTGGAAAGATTAGAGCCTGCGAGCATGTACACTCAATTCATAATAGGCTATAGTCTGTCCGTGTACTGGGTAAATTAACAATTTGAGGTTTTTCACGGTACCTTTTAACTACCGATGAGAGGTGAGTAGTATAAATAAAATGTGGAAGTTGATTTAAATAAAATGTGGAAGTTGATTTAAAGATCTTTTATAGTCTTTTTCTTGGGATCTATTTTCACATTGGAGAGTAATTTACTTAGGACTTGTCAAATGCTACTCCGTAACCGAGGTGGCTTTCAGGTCACTGTTATATAATAGGTCATGGAAGACCCCTCATCATAGGCGGTTCACCAAAACCCGTGTTCATTATAGTAGGTCACAGGCAGTTCACAAAGAGAACCACCTGGGTTAACTCTTAGAGACGTGAGCCGTCTGTGATGACGAGATATCACTGACGGTTTTGAAAAGGAACTGCCTGTGATATGGAGACGACATATCACAGGCGGTTCGTGGTAAGAACCGCTTGTGATGAGGACTTTATCATAGGTAGACCACCTATGACAAAATCGCCTATGATAAGACGCCCATTTATTACAACCCGATCGACTGAGCTTCCTGTCTTCAATGTTCTGTTCTTACACATAGCAGCAGTGGTGGCGGAGCTCTTACAACTTTTCAGCTTGGAGATTGAATTGAGCCAAAAAAACATGTGGATTTGGAGAGGATATTGCATTAGTGATTGGTTTAAAATTTTGCTTAATTTGGTAGATGTAATGTGGTAAAGAGAGAATGTAGATCTAGTTAGAGTATGGCAAATTGTATTTAGTTTTGTTGAATTTGAGGCACAAATTGGTTAGAATTACTATGTTGAGGATGTGGCTAGCATTTTACGGTGGAAAAATGATAGATTTGAATGGTTTATATTTTATGAAAGAGAGAGATATGTATATATAATATATGTGAGTAATTTATTAGTTTAGAATTGATTTATCTTGTCTTGTAAAAAGTTATTGTAATTGTTGAAAGTTTGCATGGAATGAAATTTTGAGAATATTCTGATATAGTAAAAACCCACGTATTAACTATGGCATGATTAATTAAAATTTTATTTATCAAGTAAGTCTTATATTAAGTTGTACTTGTCATAAATAAATTTATAATTATTTGTAGGTTATATCTTTATGAATGAAACATAATATTCGTAATAGTTCTTCACAAAATCCACATAGTAGCAATAATATTAACTAATATTGTATAGATTAATGAACTTTGGTAGGTACTTTGTGAACCTCAATATTTAACACAAATTAATTAATTTTTTATTCATTTGTGTTGTAGATGGACCAAAACTAGATGTATGACGGTAATTGCTTAAGTGAACCGTACCTTAGTGGCGTGTCAGATTTCATAAGAGCTACGGAAGAGCATAGTTGAACAAAAGGGAACAATATATTTGTTGTCCATGAAAAGACTGCGAGAATGTAAACATGTTTAACAACTCAGAGCAGATCCAAAATCACTTGATTCGTAGGGGTTTCATAGAGTGCTACATATGTTGGACAAGTCACAGTGAGCAGCAGATAATCTGGGATGGTGGTAATGATGACATCACAGAGAAAGACAATCACATGGCAGATGATGTCGATTATGACTCAGATGAAGAAACATCATTGGATGGTCGTCACCATTTAGATGAGATGTTGCGCCATGCAGAAGGAAACCGTAATACGCGGGAGTACGAGAAATTCAAAGTCTTGATGGGGGACTCGGAGAAACCTTTGTTTGAGGGATGCAAGGATAAGTACACAAAATTTTCATGAGTGCTTAAATTGTTGAAACTGAAGGCAAGCAATGGGTGGTCAGAAAAAAGTTTAACGGAGTTGTTAGGTCTTGTAGCGGGCATGCTTCTAGAGGGAAATGAGTTGCCTAGAAGTACGTATCAAGCAAAGAAGGTTCTTTATCCGTTTGGGAATGGAAATACAGTGAATACATACATGGCCGAAGAACTGTATCATTTTTCGCAAGGAGTTCGCAAACCTCCATGCATGTCCGATATGCAATTCATCCCGATACAAGCGTAAGGAGAAAGGCGTCGAAGATGAGGGGGATGAGATGACGAAAGGAACTCCAACTAAGGTCATGTGGTATCTGCCTATAATTCTACGTCTGAAACGTTTATTTGTGAATCCAAATGATACATAACTATTGCATTGGTACATTGATAAGCGCAAGAATGATAGAAAACTTAGACATCCTACTGATTCCATTCAGTGGAGAAACATTGATAGAAAATTTGAAGATTTTTGGAGGGAATCAATAAACATAAGGTTCGGATTAAGCAGGATAGAATGAACCTTTTCGAAAACATGAGTAGCCGTCATAGCACTTGGCCTGTGAATCTGTGTATCTACAACCTTCTTTCTTGGTTGTGCATGAAGTGGAAGTACATTATGATGATAATACTTGTGCAAGGACCGAAACAACCTAGAAACGATATAGATGTTTATCTGGAGCCATTGATGAAAGGTCTCATGAAACTGTGGATCCACAAGGAAGGCGTATTTGATGCTCACAAGCGAGAACTTCAATCTGTGCAGCTAGGGATGTAAGTGGCTGGCCGCTTAATCCCACATAATATTCAAATCAGGAGATTTATACATGAGAATTTAAGCTAGCTTTACTGAGAATATCATGCGGGTTTGCTGTTCTGCACCATAAATGATTATCCAGTCCTTGCTAACCTTTCGGGGCAGAGTACGAAAGGGTTAAAAGCATGTGCTAACTGCTTGGATGATACGGCCTAGTTTGTGGCTTAAATATGCGTGGAAAACCATGTACATGCATCACCGTAGGTTCCTTCGGAGAGATCATCCGTACCGTCAAATGAAGAAACAATTCAACGAGGATGGTACACCTCCTAGGAAATTTAGCAGTATGGAGGTATATGACATGGTAAAGGATATAAAAGTTACGTATGAGAAGAGAAGCAAAGTGAAGGCTACACATGAGAAGGCCGTGTGGAAGAAGAGGTCGATATTCTAGAACTTACCCTATTAGGAGCACCTACAAGTTCGTCACTGCATCGACGTCATGCACGTAGAGATAAATATATGTGATAGCGTGATTGGTTTGTTATTGAGTATCAAGGGAAAAACTAAGGATAGCCTCAAAACACAGTTTGACTTGTTGGACATGAAAATCAGAAAGGAGTTACACTCGAAAGAGACTCAAACTGGCTGGATGTTCTGTGAACTAGCCTATTATACTCTGTCAAGGGCTGAGAGAAAAGAGTTGTGTCATTTCCTGCATGGTATGAAGGTTCCGTCCAGCTACTCCTTGAACATAATAAGAATACTTGTTTCGATGGAAGAGTTAAAATTGATTTGCATGAAATCTCATGATTATCGTGTATTGATTACTCAACTGCTCCCGATTGCTATTTGAAATATTCTACCTATTAAGGTTTGAGAGACAATCATGAGATTATCTTTGTTCTTTTAACACAATATATTAGAAGGTCATCGATCCCATAGACTAGATGCTCTTCAGGAGGTGGTAAAAAACTTTATGTCAGCTTGATATCTATTTCCCCCCATCGTTCTTCAATATCATGGTGCATCTCACTGTGCATCTTGTGAGAGAGATAAAGTGGTGCCAACCTATGTTCCTTCATAGCATGTACCCTTTCGAGATATACATGGAAATTATGAAGCATTTCATGCGAAACCGATCATGTCCAGAGTGAAGCATCATCGAAAGCTATGCAAGTGAAGAGGTCATCATGTTCTGTGTCGACTACATGGCTACAGTCAAACCGATAGGTCAGCTTGAATCTCAGCACGAGAGGAGACTTCCAAGTATCGGAACCATTGGCAAGAAAGATGAGACTCCTGAACGAAAGGTCATCGACTAAGCGCACTTCACGGTCCTGCAACACATGGCCATAGTGAGCCCATACATCAATTGACAAAAGGCCATGCTACGTGAGGACAATCCGAGAGCGACGGAAGTTTAGGTGATGAAAGAGCACAATCATTGGTTCAACAAAATGGTTTTATGAGTGACCTCATGGGTTATCATTATGCCACCCAATGCTCACATGGTTGGCAGAAGGACCATCATGTACAGTTGTGACATGGCAAGGGATGGACATAAATGGCTACACATTTTATACGAGAATTCTGGACCAGAAGAGCACAAACCAAAATAGTGGTATCCACATAGATGCCCGAGATACGGTTGGGAGGAAGAACTCGTACTATGGGTACATAGAAGAGATCTAGGAGCTAGACTATGTAAATTTCGTTGCAGTTGGACAAATCTCTCACAGGTGAAAGTTGATAAGTACTGCTTCACAACGATCGATCTCACAAGTACTGCATACAAAGATGAATCATTTGTCTGAGCAAATCAAGTTGGGTAGATATTCTACGTAACCAATCCTTCAAATAAGAGGAAGCACATAGTTAGGGACTCGAAAGAAAACATTGTTGGAGTTGGTGTTGTAGTTGATGAGGACGAGTACAATCAGTCTGAGGAGATGCCTTCTTCCTGAGATGGCATAACGGTCAAGGACGAACCAAATCAAGATGAAGCTACGTACGTTTGCAACGATCATCACGAAGGACTCACATTTGTAGCAAATTAGATATATGGAATCATGTGGATTCCATAGTGTGATGTATATTATATATGAATCTGGAGTTGCCAATATCATGTGCAATATTGATTGGAACATCAATTAAGTATATTTTATATTTTCTATTGAATGGAATCGTTGAAGAGAGGAAAAATAAATTAAATTAAAAAAATTAAGAACCTATTCAAATTAATACAAAAAAGAATAAGGAAATGCATCTTACAAACCCTCTTGAGTCAAACCCTAATAAGGTATAAACCCGTGAGTCAAACCCTAGTAAGTATAAACCCTAATACAACTTACAAACCCTCGTGAGTCAAACCCTAATAAGAAACTATATGCAAATAAGGTATAAACGAAAACAAAAATAAAGATAAAAATAAAAAGGAAAAAATGGATATCGCAATTGGTTCTTACCCAGAACCACCAGCGATAACTACAACATCGCAGGACCGCCTGCGATGGCCCCCCTTTATATACTCGAATCATTTTTCAACTCCCACAATACCTAAGCCAAGCCACCCTCTGTCACTGCCTTCCGTGCCACCGCCCAGGACCTCAGTGCCGCCGCCCTCCGTCACGCTGGCAGGCTGCTCCTAGAGCCTCCTTTTTTGACATCACCGCCACTTGGAGCGTCCTCCCCTGACGCTGCCACCCCTTGGAGACTCCTCGCCCGGCCTGCTCCCTCCTCCCCAAGCAACGGACAGCTCCTGCTTCACCGACATTGCTGTCGAGTCCTGATCTCTCACCTTCCCCAGAGGTTGCCAGGGGAAACTCTGACGCGTCCAGAACCACGCCAAAAGGCCGAAGGGCTGATTCCTAATAATGGAGTTAGGTCCGTCAGGGGCACCGATCATGCCGGAACAAAATGCGACAAAATGGAGAACGACATGCGGGATCATCGCATGGACACGGGTTCCGTTGACTCTGGAATCATGGAAGAAGGTGGGGCGAGATCTTCGTCTAGCTCTGGTCGAAGATATGAACACCCACTTTGTGATCCCACAAGAGCTAAAGGTCCGCACCGATGCAGCCGCCCTGAAAGTGGCTAATAAAGCTTGAAAGGAATTCATGTTTATTCTCTGCCGTGACTTCATCGCAAAGAGCGAGGAGATATTCGACGTCCACAAATGGATGGATCGAGAGATGTGGGCTCAATTTAACGTGTCAAAGGAAACAGAAGAATTCAGGGCGAGGAGTGAAGCGGCGAAGGCACTGGCGGCCAAGAATACCCACCATCACAGGATTGGTAGTTCTGGGTATGCGCCTAAAGTACGGAAATGGATGGACGAGGAGGAGATGGCATGTCTAAATGACCAGCCCCTGCCATTTCTAACGTAGAATCATGGTGTGCATAGAATTGGTTATATGCAAGGAGGAATCCAGGTGCGACATCTTCGGACGCCCAATCCTTCGCGAGCGATGAAACCCGAGAGGTCTACTCCAGATTGGTAAGATGTCGTTTGCAATACCTTCCTCTCAGTAAATCCATCACCTCAATACAAGATTTAGTAACTTGTTCTTCTATTTTAGGAAAAATTATCAACACAATCCTTCCCTTCTGAATTCAAAAAGGAGAAAGATATTCTTACCCAGGCCATCGACGCCAAGGAGCATCTAGGTCACATGAGGGGTACTACTGTTTATGCTACTTGGAGAGATGGATTCCCTGATGATTTGCATCGATATAGGAATAAGAGCATGGCCAAAGCAAAGCACGAAGCAAAGAATGAGCCGCTCTTACAGAAGAAATCACCGCCATGATAGAAATGATGGTTGATGCTCGTTGAAGAGCCTTTGAGGATTTGGTGGTCAAGGCCTCACAAGTCAATGTTCAAATGCAAAGCAGCCATGCTGCTAATCGAAAGAGTAGCCAAGCCTTCATCCCCGGTGGTGAAGTTGATCGCACCATCTCGTATCCTATCGATGAGATCCTGGTAAATATATTTTAATATGAAGTTCCACTTATAATTCTGTCCCAAGCCATATGTAGCTAATTATTCTATCTTGTACCACATTTTACCCTCAAGGATACGACGCGGTGCAAGCTAGTGGGGCGGCTTTTTGATGATGAACCTTTAGAGGTTGCAACAGGGATGGCGTGTTCATCCAATGAAGGTGATCTCATCCACCATTTGCCGATTGTGCGTGGGAACATGAAGAACATTGTGGACTATGTCTATGACACATGGAAGTCCATCAAGCTGAAGTTTCGCTAAACGACAAGATAACGAGAATGGGGCAAGCTGAAGGGACTTTCATCCAGTGGCCCAAGAGGGACGTAGTCTTAGAAGACTGGTGCCTTCCATGTATCGACCAGGTTGAATCACGAGAGCTGGACCTACCCGTGATACCAAAGCCTAATATTGCACCTAATGAGGACACCACAATCGCTATGGTGCCATTGGAAATGATCTTGACCCTCGAGCTTCCAACAAAGGCCCATTCGTCTCCCGCCAAGTCGTCGAGGCTGATCGCCAAAAGAAAGTGAGGTGCCAAGTCAAAGGCCAAGGTGCCCAAGGAACCACAACTTTACCTTGACGAAGAGTTCCCCTTCGTGCAGTTGGCTGACAAATACGTTGAAGGAGAGCCATGGATCAAATCGCCAGAGAGGTGAAGAACTCTCAGAAACTATAGCCACGAGTTGCACGAGTACTACCTCAAGGAGATCAAGAAGTCAAAGAATGAATGGACCACAGCTATCAAGGTGGAGTTCACTATGGAAAATTTTCACAACGACTTCGAGAACTGTCAATTCTATGTGAACTTCATGGACTTGTGGGAAATCTACAACATTGTAAGTGTTCGCAATCACGGTCAAAATTCATGTTACATGTACTAAATCCACATATGTGTAACCCCTACCTTTTGTATGTGTAGGGTAATGATTGAGCAATGCAGAAGGAAACATGTAAAAGCAAGGTTTCTCGACCCAAACATTGTCTGCGCACAGATGATCGCACAAGCGGAAGACTTTGTCACTAATTACATGCTAAATGCTTTGATTGCTCAACAAGATAAAGAGTTCATACTTTTTCCGTACAACTAGGCGTAAGTGTTGCACTACGTACTTCACCATCCAAGGATAAATTTTATTTTCCAAAATTCAATAACCAACGAGGCTTAACTATACGCAGTGAGCATTGGATTCTTGTTGTCCTTATATCAGACCATCCAATGCTCATGTAATTGGATTCGTTATTATGAGCAAATTTTGATATCGAGACACTAGGAACATTAATGAGCAAGTAAGGATATTTCTAACATACAGAAATATACCATTCACTCTGAAAGAGCATCTAGGCCCCAAGTTGGTTTTGATGGTTAATGGCAACTCAAACTGGAATCTAACGTTTACATTGAGTGTAGGCAGGTTAGTAGGTTCCAGGAAGAAGGGTCATCAGGGAAAGGATGACCACCAAAAAGGGTACAAGGGTGGTTTCCAGGACTAAGGAATGGCTGTGCTAGGCAGCTGTGCCACAGCTGTGAAGAAGCCGGTGCTGTGCAAGGAGTTGCAAGCAAGGTGATGGTGGCTTGATGCGTCAAGGGCCGTGACTGCAGTTGGTGGGCAGGTAAAGCCTAGATTTGCTAGTTTCTTTGAGTCCATAGGAAAAACCCGTACTATCAAGAGGGATGATGCAGTAATGATCTGTGGAGGTTCTAGTTGCTCAATGCTCAGGATGTTGGACAGTGGCACTAATGCTTTGAGGTTAGTGGCCCTGTGTCAACAGTTTTGCACAAGTGTGAAAAACTGGTTTTGTGCTTGCACTCTGTAGTGCTAGCAGTAGAAAACCCTAGGGGTTAGAGTCACCGGTGTGACACAGCTGTGTCACAGGTGGTCTAGCGCTCTGTGACTCAGGTACATCTCTGTACCAGGGGAGAGCTTGTAAACGCTAAGGGACCTGCGCTGCGATGGCTTGTCTGCTGAGTCGGAGGGCTGTCGGAGGTTCTCTCCTTATTAGGTTTCAGAGAGTGTTGTATGCTGAGGGCATGTCATGTGCCAGGACCGGGCTGAGTAGTGCTGCTACGTCAGTTAAGGGTTCACCTGTGTCAGCCTCCGGTGACACAGGTGTCGGTCTGCCCGAGCAGTTATAGGTTGGGCGTAGTGTGTAGCTGTGTCACCGGTGCCTGTCACCGGTGGTTCACTTAATCCTACGTGGCAACAGTGTAACGGTCGGGTTCCTGCGAACCCTATATATAGGGGACCAGGGGAGGTCTTCGACCTCAACCTTTGCCAATCCAGTGAATCATATTCAACCGTTGCAAAGCCTCTTCCCACCGAACAAAAGCCAAAGTTTCCTAAGTGTCAGTTCGGGAGAGTTAGAGTTCTTGAGCAAAGAGCATTGGTTCCTCCAAGAGTTGTTGCTGCTGAATCTATTACTCTTGGAGTGTCTACTCCTAGATGGGTGTAGGAGTCGCTGGTATCACCCAAGCTTGTGTGGGCTGAACCAGGCGTTTGTGAAGGTGAATCGAAGTCTACCTGCTGCAAGCAAAAGGACTTCCACAAGCAAAGGAAGAGGCCTGAACGTCAGGTACTCGGAGAACAAGCACGATTTGGTGCTGGCTATCTCTTCGGAGTAGTCTCTCCAACGGAGACGTACCACTCTGTGAAGAGCTGGGAACTTCGGTGAAAAACACACTGTCTCCTTGAGTACTTTCCTGTATTGTCTTTAGCTTCCTGCTTGCTTGCTTGCTTGTGAGATCTTAGACTTATTCTGTTCATCTGTTATAGATCTCCTTTATACCTGTGTTTCATTAGCTGTGTCTCAGTTGCTATATATCTTATCTCACACCTGAGTCAGTTACCTGTTACACAGGCACATTGATTGCTCATCATTTACTAAGTCCTTAGAACACCTGTGTTAGGCACCTGTGTGACAGCTGCATGCTAATTTACACATTATCTGTTGCCTGTGTCACTCACCTGTCACACAGCTAGCTAACCCTGGTTCCTGTTTAAGGCTTAACCTGTTCAATCAAATTAAAAGAAGTAATTTTTGTTAGCCTCCTATTCACCCCCCTCTAGTCGGCACCTTCGGTCCTTTCAATTGGTATCAGAGCAGGTTGCTCTTTGATTTGGCCTAACAGCCAGAGTAAAGGATGTCGGGCTATGAGGGTAAAATACCTGTTTTCAATGGAACTAATTATGCCTTCTGGAAAAGAAAGATGCAAATGCATCTTATCTCAATTGATCCAGATGTGTGGGAAGTTGTTTGTACAGGCTACAGGTTGGCAGACCCAGCTGCTCTTAGCATAAACGACAAGAGAAACATTCAGAACAATGCTAAGGCTGCCACTGCTATATTTATGGGTTTGCAAGAGCATGACTTCAACAGGGTCAGCACCATGGAATCTGCTAAGGATATCTGGGACACCTTGGAGCAGATCCATGAAGACAGTGACACTCTAAAGAAGTCAAAGAGGAGCCTTCTGGAATCAAAGCTAGAGAGGTTTGAGCTCGAGCATGGTGAAGACATCAATTCTCTGTTTTCAAGACTCACCATTATCACAAACCAGCTGAAGGCCCTAGGCTCCAACCGAGTGGAAGATGAAGACGTGATCAAGAAGTTCTTGTCAGTGCTTCCAAAAGCCTACAGAACACTTGTTCTCATGCTGAAGGAAAAAGATGGGTTTGAGCAAATGAAACCCACAGAAGTGTTAGGAAGGATCCTAACACATGAGATGGAGCTTAAGCAAGAAGGCAAGCAAAGCTCCTCTTCAGCTATCAAGAAAAATATTGCCTTGAAGACTACTGCTTCAACATCACAGATTGAGAGTGATAGCAGTGAAGAACTTGATGAGGAGATGACCAGTGGAGAAGAGAGTGAACTCATCCTCCTCACAAGGAACTTCAGAAAGTTTTACAAGAAGAAGAAGCAGCTTGGATCAGGTGACAGATTCAGAGGGAAGAAGCTGTCAAAAGATAACAAGTGCTTCGAGTGTGGCAAGGAAGGCCACTTTGCTGCTGATTGTCCAACCAAGAGAAAGGACAACAGCCAGTACAGAAAGAAGAAGGACTTCCATGGGAAGAAGAAGACCTTCAACAGCAAGCATCCAACCTACTCCAAAAACAAAGCCACTGCCAGAGCTTATGTTGGACAGGCTTGGGTATCTGAGGATTCAGGCTCAGAAGAAGAGTCAGAGGATGAAGATCAAGTTGCTGGGATCGCCATCAGCATGGCTGATATACCCAGCTGTGACACAGCCAGGTCACACAGCTCCGAGTTCAGTGCTGAAGCTGATCAACTGCCATCCACTTCTGCCCCTTTGTGTTTCATGGCCAAAGGTTCAAAGGTACTTACTGAGGATGACTTTCCTGATTATGCTGAACTAATGGGCATTCTTGAAAGAACAGATAAAGCCTATGGCAAGGAGAGGAAGGAAAACATCTCTTTAAGAGATAAACTCAGGGAGCTGAGTGAATCATATGATGAGGTTACAGATGACAGAGAAAACCTCAGGCTAGACCAGGAAAACCTGGAGATAGCTCATGAGAAGCTCAAGGTAGCTCATGAGCTTCTGATTAAGGAGCATGAGGAGCTCAAGGCAAAGCATTCTATGTGCACTGATATTTCTTCTATATCTACTGATGCATCTTTTGCCTACTCATGCTGCTATTGAATCATGCTTAAACTGTGCTAGTCGCATAAATATTCTAACTTCCACAGGTTGTGTAGTTGATGACTCAAAAGAGGCTTCAACCTCTGTTATTACTAACTCTGTGGATGCAGATGAGCACAACAAGCTCAAGGAAGAGCTGGAAGAGCTTAAAAGGCTTATGAGAAAAGGCCTATGCACTGCCAATATTGGCATGCAAAATTATCAGCTCATCAGAGCTGAAATGCTCAGAAAGAATGATGGCTGAAAAGGCCTGGGTTACAATCCCTCTGCTAATAAGGATAAACTGCCTACTGTGACTAATTTTAATCTTGCAGAAAAATTTGTGAGACAGGCAGGAACAGATGACAACAAACCTGTTGGTCACATAGAGAGAGATAGGAAGATGGTAAATATTCCATCCAATCCATCCTATGTCTTGCAGAAGGACAGAAAAGGGAAGATTGTGGCTAAGTATATAGGTCGCAGGCACTTGACAAAGTGATTGCCGGCCATCTGGGTTCCAAAGGTGACAGTCACCTGTGCCACCGGTGTCTTACACAGCTGTGTACCCACCAGTGTCACCGGTAACACACGCAGCCAACTAACCTCTCTGTCTAAGGTTGCAGGTGATAGTAAGCCTAAGAGAATTCATGTCATATTATCTGTTGCTCAGGCTATCAACTATAAAAATAAATCTTCTAACTCATTAACTACTGTTTCTGCATATGGTAAAACTGCTAAGGGAACCAAACAAGTTTGGGTCCCTAAACCCCATAACTAATCTTGCAGGACACTGCCTCCAGTGGAACTGACTGAATTGTGGACAGTGGATGTACACAACATATGACAGGAGGCAGAGAGGAGTTTGTAGAGATCACACATGAAAATCTTCCAAGTAAACATGTGATCTATGCAGATAACTCCAAGGAAAAGGTAAATGGCATTGGTAAAGTTGCCATATTTGAACATCACTCTTTATCCAATGTAATGGTTGTAGATCAGATAGGCTATAGCCTCATGTCTGTGTCACAACTGTGTGACATAGGTATGAAAGTCACGTTCTATCCTGATGAGGTTATAGCTTCTAAACTATCTGATGATTCTCAAGTGTTCAGAGAATGCAGGCCTGGAAAACTATACACAGTAAACTTCAATGAACAGCCTGCTGCAGCTCCATGGTGTCTAATGGCCAAGACCTGTGTTGGCTGGCTATGGCACAGGCGGCTAGGACATGCTGGGATGAAGCTTCTCAACAAACTGAGCAAACATGACTATGTCATTGGCTTAGAAAAGGTGAAGTTTGAGAAGGACAAGCCCTGTAGCTCATGTCAAGCCGGCAAACAAGTTGGAGCTACCCATCGTCCCAAGAATGTCATGACCACCACCAAACCTTTTGAGCTCATACACATTGACCTGTTCGGTCCTACTACATATGAGAGCTTGGGAGGTAACAAGTATGGATTTGTCATTGTATATGATTTTTCTCGATATACTTGGGTGTTCTTTTTGAAGGAGAAGACACAGGTTTACAAGAAGTTCAAGCATCTCATTGTAAGAGTACAAAATGAATGGAAGGTAAACCTTGTCAAGGTCAGGAGTGACAACGGGACTGAGTTCAAGAACTCCAAGGTGGAAGCATTCCTGGACAAGCATGGAATCAAGTATGAACTATCAAGTCCATATGCTCCACAACAAAATAGAGTAGTGGAAAGGAAGAACAGAACCCTGATAGAGATGGCAAGGACACTGCTAGATGAGTACAAGACTTCACCAAGATTTTGGGCTGAAGCTATCAACACTGCCTGCCACTCCATCAATAGAATATATCTACATCCACTACTCAAGAAGACTTCTTACGAGCTGCTCACCAACACCAAGCCAAATGTCTCATACTTCAGAATATTCGGTTGTAAGTGCTACATTCTTAGGAAGGGCAAACGTCTCACTAAATTTGAAGCTAAATCTGATGTTGGTATATTCCTTGGTTATTCTACTAACTTCCATGCCTATAGAGTTTTTAACACCTCCACAAAGGTTGTTGAAGAATCTATAGATGTGGACTTTGATGAGTCTTATGGCTCCTAAGGAGAGCAAGTTGCTATTGATGTAGGAAATGAGGATATTCTGAAGAAGTCCACTTGTGAGATCAGACCCACCATCAAGGAGGAGCCTGCCTCACCAAGTGATCAAGAACCACTCTCTCCATCACTGGATGAAAACACTGGAGATGAAGACATCGAGCTCGAGTACAACCCAGCCAATGATCTCCTAGATATAGAGTACCTATCTCAGCCAGCTGTGTCGCAAGAAGAACCAGCTGTGTCACAGGCAACACCATCAGCTGTGATACTGGCGGTTGACCCCGAACCCCTTGTGATCAGCAGGCTGCAGAAGGATCACCCTGTAGACCAAATCATCGGTGCCATTAATAGGGGAGTGACTACCTGTTCTCGAATAGCTAATTTCCGTGAACATTACTCTTTTGTTTCCAGTGTTGAACCCAGGAACATCAAGGAAGCTCTCATGGATGCTGATTGGATAAATGCTATGCATGGTCCCTGGTGGAAAGACCCAATGATCATAATGTGATTGGAACAAAATGGGTTTTCAGGAACAAACAAGATACAAATGGACAAGTGGTAAGGAACAAAGCTAGACTTATGGCTCAAGGGTTTACACAAGTGGAGGGTCTGGACTTTGGAGAAACCTTTACTCCAGTTGCAAGACTTGAAGCCATCAGGATTCCTCTTGCTTATGCTGTCCATCACAATATCAAGCTTTATCAAATGGATGTAAAATTAGCCTTCCTGAATGGTAAACTCTCTGAACTTGTTTATGTTGAACAGCCACTTATTTTTGAAGATGATAAGAAACCACACCATGTCTATAAACTACACAAAGCATTCTATGGCTTAAAACAAGCACCTAGAGCATGGTATGATACATTGAAAGAATTTCTGATCAAGAATGGATTTAAAATGGGCTTAGTAGACACAACTCTATTCACTAAGAAAAATGGAAAGGATTTATTTGTGTGCCAAATATATGTCAATGACATAATATTTGGCAGTACTAACCGCTCCATGAGTGATGAGTTTAGCCAGATGATGACCAAAAGGTTTGAGATGTCTTTGGATGGAGAACTCAAGTACTTCCTAGAACTTCAGATCAAATAACTCAAGGAAGGTACATTTGTTTCATAAGAAAAGTTTACCAAGGACATCATTACGAAGTTTGGCATGAAGGTTGCAAAGCCTATTCATACTCCCATGCAAACTAATGGCCATCTGGACTAAAACATCGAAGGTAAGTCTGTTGATCAGAAAGAATTTAGATCTATGATAGGATCATTGCTTTATTTGTGTGCACCTAGGCCAGATATAATGTTGAGTGTATGCATGTGTGCAAGATTCCAAGCTAATCCTAAGGACTGTCACAGAGTGGCAGTAAGAAGAATACTGAGATATTTGATTCAAACCTCAGGCTTTGGTCTTTGGTATCCTAAAGGTGCAAATTTTGAGTTAGTCGTCTATTCTGATAGTGACTATGCAGGGTGTAAAGTTGACCAAAAAAGCACCTTAGGTATTTGTCAATTTTTAGAGCATTCCTTAGTGTCCTGGTCATCCAAGAAATAAAAATCAGTAGCCATTTCCACTGCAGAAGCTGAGTATATAGCTACTGGTAGTTGTTATGCTCAGTTATTATGGATGAGGCAGACCTTGAAAGATTTCAGCATATCTTTTAATCAACTACCCCTCTTCTGTGATAATGAAAGTGCAATTAAGTTAGCCAACAACCCAGTACACCACCAAAGATCTAAACACATTGAAGTGAGGCACCACTTCCTGAGAGATCATGTTGAGAAGGGAGATATACAGCTGTGCCATGTAAGGACTGAAAAATAATTAGCTGATATTTTCACCAAGCCCTCAGATGAGACTAGGTTCTATGCTCTGAGGAGTGAATTGAATATCATTGATGTCTCTAATCTTCAATAAAAAGGATTGGCTTGGTGTCTAGCTTATATGTTCTGCCATTTATATCCCTTACATGCTCATCTGTGTTGATCACCTGTGTCACAGGTGTATGTGTGATATGCATAGAGTAGAGATCTTCTTTTTCAGCTGTGTGTGCACATTAATGTGTACCTATCTTCAAAATCGACTCATGTCAGTTTTAGTTTTGCTTGATTAATTTTCTAGCAAACTGACATTGGGAAGATTGCATAAGGATCTCCTGATAGTGCCCATATGCTTGCTCTCTTATCAAATTCTCTCTGTCTTGGTATTCTATGGATGAAATACTTGTCACCTGAGCTATCCATCTGTGTCTCAGGTGAATGCTTTTGATCTCCGTAGGTCCTAGGGTATCTTGTCTACTCACCTGTGTCACAGGTCCTTTTGTCAGCTGTGACACAGCCACCTTATACCCCTTCGGCCTATATAAGGCGTTGATACGTTTTCAACAGAACCCACGTTCTACGTGAAAACCCCAAACTTTCGCCTTGCGCCAAAACTCCAAGTTCTCGACGAAATCGACATTTCCGCCCCTCGAAATCCTTCAAAGCATCGGAGAAAGCTTTCTAAAGAGCTCCAACATCAATTCATCCGCGCATTATCAATCTTTGCTCAAAGTAAGCTTCCGCCAGCCCTACTTTGCGCCTGTTCTTTCTTAGGGCTTATGATTTTGCTCTAAAGCCTAACCCATTAGCGCATTGTTAGATGTTAGGGTTGGTTTAGCTCCAGATACTCTTCCAGAACCTATCTTGCTCGAAATTAACCACCGAAAACCAGTAAATCTCTAGATTTCTAAAATCTGCCGTCCGCCTCTGCACATAGCTGTGTCACCGCTAGGGTCTCACCTGTCACACAGGCAAGTCTATTCAAAAGGCTGAGACCTCGGTTTGTTACCAAGTCCCCACCTGTGTCTCCCCATTCTCACACAGGTGTCTCACACAGCTACTATCTTTTACATCTCAGGAACACCTCTTACCTATATTCTGTCTTATCTATCTTGTTTCTACAGATGTCTTCAGATTCTGATAGAGCTGACAGTGGGGTCAAGTGGTCTGATCCAGAGCAGTCCAGCTTTGAGATAAATATTTTAGATTCAGACCAAGAAAGAGAAAGGCTGAGACAGAAAGCAGAGGTTGCTGAGAGAAGAAAGGCAAGCCAAAGGGCTTACAGGCAGAGAAAAACAGTTGCAAAGAAATCAGCTTCTCAAGCTGGTAAATCTAGCTCAGCTCAACATGCTCCACCCAAGAGGACAAGATCCTCAGCTGCTGTTGAGCACACATCTCTGGGAAAGGAAGCAGCTAAGAAGTAGAAGCAACCAGCTAAGAGAGGTTCAAAGCCACCTGTCACTCAAGCAACCCCTTCAGATTCAGATATTGGGGATGACATCCCAATAGGGCTCAGGGCCACTCTAAGGATGAAAAAGGCTGAAGAACACTGGGAAGTTATCAAAGCTCAAAAGCTTGGCCAACAGCTAGATGCAAAAGAGCAAGCTGAAAAAGAAACTTCAGCTGGTCCATTGACCATCTTTTCTTCAGAAGAATTGGCCAAACAAGATGCCTTAGCCCTAGAGAGGCTAGAAATCTATGAAGAAGCAAGAAAGAGCCAAGCAAAGCTTAAAGAATTTCACAAACAAAAGGAAATGAGAGAAGCTGAATTGAAGAAACTGAAAGCTGCTCAAGGCAAAAGCAAAGCAAGTTTTTAGTGATATAAAACTCTCATAGCAGTGCAAGCTTCCGAAGAAGAATGTGACAAGGCTCTAGCTAGAACTGCCACTCTTGCTGGTATAAGAAAGCAAAAAGCCTTGTCAAAGGCTGCTAAGTTCAGACAAGAGAAAGTAGCAAGACTCGCTAAAGCCCCTCAGCCTATTGGCATCGTGGTCAAAGAACCTGAAGCCCCAGTGGAAGAACAGGTTGTAGCCCATGTCGAGCAGCCTGCAGAAACCTCCCGGATTCCTGAAGCAAGTCCTCCTGCTACTGCACCTGCTCAAGCTCCTAAGAGGAAACGATCAGAAACGGTTGTGATCAGTGATAAACCTCAAGCCAAGAGGCAGCCAGAGGCAGATGTTGAAATTATTTCAGAGACAACTCAGAGCTCCAAGCCATCCCTAAAAGTTCAATTTGAACAACAGACGTCTGCCATTCAAGAGCTTAAGAAGGAGATGCCACCACCTGTGTCACAGGTCACCAACCCAGCCAAGTCAGATCTTCAGACTTATCAAAGGAGGAGTAGAAGAACTCAAAGCTCTACAAGTGTAGAATCTCTCTCCTCGCTGGACGTTCAAAAGCAGATGTCTCCTTCACAATTCTTGGTGTCGGAGGCAGAAGAACAAGTTGTCAAAGAGGCCCAAGAGCCCTCATCTTCCAAGTCTGCATCAGCAAAGTCTTCCGAAGCTACCAAACCTTCAAGTCCACAGCTGCCTCAGCCAGCTGTGTCACAGGCACAAGAAGTTCAAGCTCCAGAACAGCACCGGTCTCCATCACCTGTGCCACCGCCAGCTGACCCAGCTCCTTCAGTTCAAGCACCTGTGTCCTCACCTATGGCACAGGCAAGTAAGTCAGCTGAGCAAGCAGATAGCTCCGAGAGCTCATCAGATGATGGTAGAGGAGCGTCTGTAACTCCACCAAGGCCAAAAGCAACTAGAGCTGATTCTGATGAAGATTACCACGCAGAAAGTTCATCTCCCAGTGCTGAAGCAACCGCAGAGGAAGAGGAAGAAGAGGCTGAACAAGCAGATAGCTCTCCCAGTCTCTTAGTTGGAGAAGAAGACCTGGAAACTAAATATTATTACATCTTCTCCCATGCCTTGAGGACTGAGGCAAACCAAATGCAGTTCATCTCCCGAGCTGAGGCCAATAAGCTTCCCAAAAGTGATCCTCAGAAATCAAGAAGCAAAGTTGCCTCCATGAGCACAAGTGCTTTCATAAGAATGAGGTCAGCTTGCCCATACTTCAGTGAAGACAAGGAGTATCAGGATGCATCTTGCTCAGAACCTAGATTTCACACTAACCTTCAAAGGGGTGTCTACCATGAAATTCTTGCTTCCAAGGGATTTGTTGATTGCAAGGCCATCGATTGGTCTACCCTGACTGACACCAGACTGCAGAGTCTTCAATCTCTCATCCAAGCCTCAGGTCTGGAGTTCATATGCAACTTCAACAAGATTATGACCCAGAGGTCATTAAGTAGTTTTATGCCAAGTCTGGATAGAACAAGAAAATCAAGATGTCATGTTATGGAAGACAAGAGGCCAGCTACTTTCCATCACAGCTCCAGGGTTCAACAGTCTGTTTCATGCACAATTGGAGCCTGGGATGCCAAATCTGTTCAAGCTTGAGCCTGTCTCCAATACTGACAGAAGAAGATTATATCCAAGAAATTTTACATTCCCTGCAAATGCCCCATCAGATCATGTGTACTTCAAGGGCATTACAATCACAGCCAAGCATCTGGTTAAAATTCTCAATGTCACTCTTCAGCCCAAGGGAGGCAATACAGATGCTGTTTACAACTCAGTTTGGCAAGTACTGGTGCACATAGCTAAGAATGTACATTTTGATGTGGCCAGATACATTTTTCATGAAATTGATGTTGTCCAGAAGGACAAGAAAGCCAAGCTCAGATATGGGTCCTATATCATGTTTATGATCCTTCAGAGAACAGGTCTTCTAGAATCAACCTTCGACATCTCAGTGAAGACCATCAAGACCCAGCTCAGGCCTCAGGTTGATGATCATCCTGATGAGGTTGCTATTCCAGCCCTGTTTGGAGATTCTCCAGAACCAGCTGTGTCAGCTCCCGA
The DNA here is from genome assembly GCA_019208055.1 of Stipa capillata. Classification (NCBI taxonomy): domain Eukaryota; kingdom Viridiplantae; phylum Streptophyta; class Magnoliopsida; order Poales; family Poaceae; genus Stipa; species Stipa capillata. The sequence goes on from JAGXJF010000177.1 coordinate 111,465, forward strand.
TGACACCGCTACTCCCACAGCTAGTCAAGCGTCTGCTCCCCAAGTGCCTGTGCCTCAGATCCAAGTGCCTACCAGTGTCACCGATGATACTCCTGCAGCTGACCCAGCTGAGTTAGTATCTGTGACACAGGTGGCTGAAGATGGCACCCTCTCGTCCTCTCTTTTGTCTCAAGCAGCAGCCAGAGCCTATCAAAACAAAGTGATGCCAACTCAGTTTGCAGCTCTGCGCCGAGAGAACCTTCAGCTTCGAACAGAAGTCAACAGTCTGCACTCCAAGGTTGATCTGCTGCAGGCTCAGCTATCAGAAGTTCTCCAGCTATTAAAGTCCAAGCTCTGAATGTTTCTCCGCCTCAACCCTTTTTGTTGTTTTAGTGTCAAAGGGGGAGAGATGTGTGTAAGGGGGAGAGATTACAGAGATAGGGGAGAGTATTTTGGATACAGGAGGAGAGAAAATTATATTTTCTGGTGTAATCAAGACTCATTTTATTTCTGATTCCTCTGTCTTGATTACAATTAACTAATCTTTTGATCTGGTTTAGCAAATTTCTACTAAGTCATCTATTTTGCTCTGATGCAGTAATATTTCAGTAGTGCTCTGATGAAGTAGTTCATGCTAAATTTTGTTGCTCTGATGCACATGTCTTCTTAATGTTGTTGCTATGATGCATATACCTTTTTGAATGAAGCCTTGTATCTACTTATGCTCTGATTCATACAATCATGTTAAGAATTATGTTCTGATACATATGTCTACTGGCTCATGCTCTGATGCACATGCCTATTGGCACTCTTATACACATGACCAGTGATGTATACTCTGGTACACATATCCATTATGAATCTTTGCTATTTATACTCTGATATATATGACCATTGTGAATCTATACTCTGAGATTCTCACATGCTTTGACTCATACTCATATACTCTGATCATTACATATCAGTTCAGTTCAATCATGCTTTATAATCTATTCAATTCTCTGAACTGATGAAAGTGTAAGTTGTAAGAACATACTGCCCATATCCAAAATTAAAATCTGTGCACTAGCCTGATAGAAGCAAATCTATTATGCACAGCCTCAGGGGGAGTATTCTCTGATCAACTTGCACATGTATCTTCTATTCAAATCGTTATGCGAGTTTGTTGAATGGGTTGCCACTAACCACCAAAAAGGGGAGATTGAAAGAGCATCTAGGCCCCAAGTTGGTTTTGATGGTTAATAGCAACTCAAACTGGAATCTAACATTTACATTGAGTGTAGAAAGGTTAGTAGGTTCCAGGAAGAAAGGTCATCAGGGAAAGGATGACCACCAAAAAGGGTACAAGGGTGGTTTCCAGGACTAAGTAATGGCTGTGCTAGGCAGCTGTGCCACAGCTGTGAAGAAGCCGGTGCTATGCAAGGAGTTGCAAGCAAGGTGATGGTGGCTTGATGCGTCAAGGGCCGTGACTGCAGTTGGTGGGCAGGTAAAGCCTAGATTTGCTAGTTTCTTTGAGTCCATAGGAAAAACCCGTACTATCAAGAGGGATGATGCAGTAATAATCTGTGGAGGTTCTAGTTGCTCAATGCTCAGGATGTTGGACAGTGGCACTAAAATGTTTTGAGGTTAGTGGCCCTGTGTCAACAGTTTTGCACAAGTGCGAAAACTGGCTTTGTGCTTGCACTCTGTAATGCTAGCAGTAGAAAACCCTAGGGGTTAGAGTCACCGGTGTGACACAGCTGTGTCACAGGTGGTCTAGTGCTCTGTGACTCAGGTACATCTCTATACCAGGGGAGAGCTTGTAAACGCTAAGGGACCTGCGCTGTGATGGCTTGTCTGCTGAGTCGGAGGGATGTCGGAGGTTCTCTCCTTATTAGGTTTCAGAGAGTGTTGTATGCTGAGGGCATGTCATGTGCTAGGACCGGGCTGAGTAGTGCTGCTACGTCAGTTAAGGGTTCACCTGCGTCAGCCTCCGGTGACACAGGTGTCGGTCTGCCCGAGTCAGTTATAGGTTGGGCATAGTGTGTAGCTGTGTCACCGGTGCCTGTCACCGGTGGTTCACTTAATCCTACGTGGCAACAGTGTAACGGTCGGGTTCCTGTGAACCCTATATATAGGGGACCAGGGGAGGTCTTCGACCTCAACCTTTGCCAATCCAGTGAATCATATTCAACCGTTGCAAAGCCTCTTCCCACCGAACAAAAGCCAAAGTTTCCTAAGTGTCAGTTCGGGAGAGTTAGAGTTCTTGAGCAAAGAGTATTGGTTCCTCCAAGAGTTGTTGCTGCTGAATCTATTACTCTTGGAGTGTCTACTCCTAGACGGGTGTAGGAGTCCCTGGTATCACCCAAGCTTGTGTGGGCTGAACCAGGCGTTTGTGAAGGTGAATCGAAGTCTACCTGCTGCAAGCAAAAGGACTTCCACAAGCAAAGGAAGAGGCCTGAACGTCAGGTACTCGGAGAACAGGCACTATTTGGTGCTGGCTATCTCTTCGGAGTAGTCTCTCTAATGGAGACATATCACTCTGTGAAGAGCTGGGAACTTCGGTGAAAAACACACTGTCTCCTTGAGTACTTTCTTGTATTGTCTTTAGCTTCCTACTTGCTTGCTTGCTTGTGAGATCTTAGACTTATTCTGTTCATCTGTTATAGATCTCCTTTATACCTGTGTTTCATTAGCTGTGTCTCAGTTGCTATATATCTTATCTAACACCTGAGTCAGTTACCTGTTACATAGGCACATTGATTGCTCATCTCCTTAGAACACCTGTGTTAGGCACCTGTGTGACAGCTGCATGCTAATTTACACATTATCTGTTGCCTGTGTCACTCACCTGTCACACAGCTTGCTAACCCTGGTTCCTGTTTAAGGCTTAACCTGTTCAATCAAGTTAAAAGAAGTAATTTTTGTTAGCCTCCTATTCACCCCCTCTAGTCGGCACCTTCGGTCCTTTCAAGAAAGATGAGAATGGGACCCTTTGGTTCCAAGACCATTTGATTGTGCCGAATCAGAAGGAGATCAAAGAAGTTATCATGAAGGAAGCTCATGAGTCTGCTTATTCCATCCTTCCCGGAAGTACAAAGATGTACCATGATCTGCGGGAAATTTTTTGGTGGTCCAACATGAAGCGAGATATCGCGAAGTTTGTGTCTCTGTGCGATGTATGCCGAAGAGTTAAGGCAGAGCACTAGAAGCCAGCAGGATTGCTTCAACCACTTAAAGTGCCTGAATGGAAGTGGAAAGAAATCGGAATGGATTTCATCACAGGCCTTCCGAGGACATCGTCAGGATATGATTCAATTTGGGTCATCGTGGATCGATTGACCAAGTCAGCTCATTTCATTCCAGTAAAGACAGTGTATAGTGGAGAGACACTAGCAGGGCTGTATATGCCTCGAATTGTGTGCTTGCATGGAGTGCCGAAGAAGATTGTGTCTGATCGAGGGACGCAATTTACATCCAGGTTTTGGAAGAAAGTGCATGAAGCACTTGGCACACAGTTGAATTTCAGTATAGCTTATCACCCGCAGATGAATGGTCAAACCGAGCGAGTAAATCAGATCTTGGAAGATATGCTTCGAGCATGTGCTTTGGCGTACAAGCGAAGCTGGGACAAGAGTTTGCCATATGCCGAGTTTTCCTACAACAACAGTTAACAAGCCAGTTTGCAAATAGCTCCTTTCGAAGTTTTATATGGGCGTAAGTGCCGTACACCTTTGAATTGGCACGAAGTTGGAGAAAAACAAGTGTTTGGACCTGACACCTTGGAAGAGGCTGATAAGCAAGTGAAAGTGATTCAGGAGAGATTGAAAGCAGCACAGTCTAGATAGAAAAGTTACTCGGACAAGCGCCACAAGGACATATGTTTCAAGATAGGTGATGCTGTGTACCTGAAGGTATCCCCGCTCAGAGGGATGCGTCGTTTTGGAATCAAGGGCAAGCTAGCACCCCGCTATATTGGTCCCTTTGAGATAACTGCTCGTCGTGGAGAGGTAGCTTATCAGTTGGCTTTGCAGGAGAAGTTGTCCAGTGTGCACAATGTGTTCCATGTGTCGCAGTTGAAGAAGTGCTTCAAGGAACCGGAAGAAGAAGTTCGGAAAGCTTCGTTGGAAGATATTGAGGTCCAAGATGATCTGACATATGAAGAATACCCAATCAAGATTCTGGAAGAGAAAGCAAGAACCACCAGAAGGAAAGTGATCAAGTTTTGCAAGGTTCAGTGGAGTAATCATTCGGAAGAAGAAGCAACATGGGAACGAGAAGAAGACCTGAAGGAGGAGTTTCCAGATCTGTTCTCTAGTTTCGAATCTCAGGGTCGAGTTCTTTGTAAGGGGGGTACAGTTGTAACATCCTCAATTTTTGCGGGCTTGAAAATTTTTTTAAAAGAGAGAAGGATGTGCAACTATGTAATATATAGCAAAAATATTTTATTTGGATTTTTATCACAAATTAATCAAAGGCCTTGAATTAATTTGAGAGCATTAAGAGTTGTTTTTGAATTTTCAGTGGTCCATTATTTGAAAATTTGCTCCAAAAATATTTTTATTGAGTTCCCCATGGTCAAAATGATTTATTGGAATTTATTGGAATTTTTGGAGGTGATTTGGTATTTTTAAAGGCCTTATGTGAATTTTTGCAATTATTTTAAATCAGAAAAGGGGTTTTTCTTTTTTTAATCTTCCTAGGCCAAAAGGCCCGCTTCCCCTCCCTATCGGGCCCCGCCTGGGTGTTTACAGCGTAATTTGGCTTGAAGGTTTATTCAGTGGGCCAAATTAAGTATTAGGTTTGCTGGAAGTTGAGATGATGAAACTAACAGTATGGATGCAGCATTTACTCTTACATGCAGGATTAATACAGCCGAGTGGCCTGGACGCTCGCGGTATACTTGATACCGAGTGCTCGCGGCGTTTCCGAGTGCCCCCGAGTGCTCACTGCATCCTGAGTAGTCATCATATCCCAAGTGCGAAGGTGCTCGCAGAAGTTCCCGAAGACCCAAGCAGTTGGAGGTGTCCCCGAGCGCCCACGCCCCGAGCACTACGCCATCAAGTCATGAGCGGTACCTCTGGGTATTCAACAGTGGTGGCCCCGAGCAACATCGGCCCCGAGTACTGGTGATACCGAGTGGCCCAGCCCCGAGAAGGTCTCCAGCCCCGAGGGGTTTTTTCCCGAGTACTCGGCCGACTCCCGAGCGGTACAAAGTTCATCCCCGAGCAGTCCGAGTTCGTCCCCGAGCACTCGGCGGATTCCCGAGCGGTCCAAGTTCGTCCCCGAGCACCCGCGAAGGACCATCTTCAGCAAGTCTGAACTGCAGTACTATCCTTCAAGACTTACCCGACGCCAGAGACTTCAGCTTGAGGCGCAAGAAACGCGGCGAGGCAATCAAGGAGAGTCCTACAAGATTTGGAAGTCTATCCAGTTTGTTAAGGAAGAATATCCCGTGCACCGAGAAGAGTCCGGATGTCGGCGTCCGAAGCAGTTAAGATTTGGAAAGCTATCTTGGTTTGTATGGAAAGTTACATGTACGGTAGAATCCAGATCCTTTAAGCAAGGAAAGAGATATATTTGTAATCAGAGTAGGATTAGGAGTCCGAACCTCCTACGGGAAGACCAGCCGCCCTATAAATATGTAAAGGGTGACGGCCGATTAAAAACATCCAACAATCGATCAAATCAATCTTTTATCTTTTACCTTTTCTTAGTAGTAGTTCTTTGCTGTTTTGCGCTGTAAAACAGTCGGTTCCTCCTCACGTAAGTAGGAAGATCTTTGTTGCTTTGCTCGGAAAGCAATCGCTCGTCGTACGCATAAGTGCGATAGTTATCCTTTGTTTCTTTGCTCGAAAAGCATCCGGTTATCGCACACGTAAGTGCGATTGGCGGCTCCCATCACCTAGGTGTTCCACGGATCCAATTTCGTGCGAACACAATTGGCGACTCCGCTGGGGACGAGAAGCAAAGATTACCCGATGAATCCCGACTCCAAAGACGGAAGCATCGTCAACCCGGAGAACATCATCGCCGTCACGCTCGACGATCTATCTGAAGATGAACGGCGGGAGATTGAACGACAACTTGAAGAGGAGCAGGCGGAGCGACTCCGGCAAAAGTTGGCCGGCTACCAGAAGACGAGAAACGGCGTCATCAAAAGGGTAGTCGTGCCGAGTCCACCTCCTGCGCCCAAACCCGAGGTGAGTAAACTGACTAGTCCTGATGAAATCGCTAATCTAATTGACGTGTCGGTAGCCAGCAGGTATGGCACCGAGATGGATAAATCGGCGCAATTATTCGCTCGAGTAGTGAATAGCCGATTTGACGAGTTGAAAGAACAGCTCGCTAAAGATTTGCAGAATAGTCTGCCGGGTCAGGTTAGATCTACAGCCCTACAAGTCAATAACGATCATCGGAATAAGCAGCCGATGTACCCTGACCATGACAGAGTCGATCATCGGGTAGAAGTCGCCCCCGTGATCACGACTTCTGTCAATCCGACTTCGGTACCCCAGAGTTCTTCCAACAACGACCGAAGTCTAAGCCTTAGCGCGAATATCCCACAACCATACTACCAAACAGTCGCGTACAGCACACCACCTATCCCACCGCTCGGTACCGGAGTCCCCCATGGGCCGGTTCCAGAAACATATTTTAACTCGCAGCAAGTCCAACCCGAGTTACCCCAGCCGACTTCGCGTACCCCGCTGTGCGATATGAGCTTTAAGGACCAACTCTCCGCGGTGCTCAGAGAACTCGGCGTAATACCTAAAGATGGCTCTCGGGGTTACCTAAAGCCATACCCCGAGTGCTATGACACAATGCCGTACCCCCGCGGGTTTAGAATTCCTGATTTTGTCAAATTCACAGGGGAAGACAATAGGTCGACTTTCGAGCATATAGGGCAATTCTTAGCACAGAGTAGTGAAGTCGGCACGTCGGATATCTACAGAATAAAACTTTTTCCCTTGTCATTGTCAGGTACTGCCTTCACTTGGTTCACCTCGCTTGCCCCTAGGTCTATTACGTCCTGGGCAGATCTAGAACGGCAGTTCCACGATTACTTTTACGGTGGTGAGACCGAGCTCAGGCTCTCGGATCTGACGATGGTTAAACAAAAGTACAACGAGCCGGTCTGTGATTACATTAGAAGATTCAGAGAGGTTAAGAACAAGTGCTTTAGTTTAACTATAAACGAAAAAGATCTTGCCGACCTTGCTTTTTCAGGTTTGCTCGCCCATATTAAGGATAGATTAGAGGGCCAAGAATTCCTAACCATTAGCCAAGTCGCTCAGAGGGCCGTAGCACAAGAGAACCGCGCTAAGGACGTCAAAACATACAGCCGGTTCGGAGATGCTAAGGGCAAAGCCAAAGAAAAATCGGCAATCAATGTCATAACGTACGAAAACAGCTCGGACAGCGAGGACGACGCTGACATATGCATTGCCGAGTGGGTTAATACTCCCAAGTCAAAACCATTTGCTTGTCCAGCTCTTAAACCTACACCCACTCGGAAAGAGGAGATGCGGTACACTTTCGACATTAGTAAATGCGACAAAATCTTTGACATGCTCCTGTAGGGGAATATGATCCGAGTAAGGGAAGGGCACGTGTTCCCGTCGGCGAACGAATTGGGCAAAAGAGCATATTGTAAGTGGCATAACTCTTTTTCTCATGCTACTAACGACTGCAATGTGTTTCGCCGACAGGTGCAATCGGCCATCAACGATGGACGATTGACGTTTGCTCAAAGCTCCAAGATGAAGCTCGACAGTGATCCTTTTCCAATCAACGTGATTGATTTGGAGAAGAAGAAAGTACTGATTCGGTCACATCAGGCCGAGTCCACAAAAAGAAAGAACGTCATTGTTGACGACAATGCTGCTCCAAAGATGATCAGGTCGAGTCCCTCTCCTACTCCGAAAACAACCAACTCGAACTCCTCGCCGACTCCAAAAATGATCAAGCCAAAGAATCCAGAAGTCGGCGTCTGGAAGATTAATCGAGGGAAGAGTCAGCCCGCGAGGCCAAAGCCGACAGTGAAACAATTGCTGAACAAATACACAACCAACAATGTGTTCACTCGGCTTGGCGGAGCCAAGCGCCCCAGGTCTCCTCCCCGACAAGGTTTCGGTGGTTCCGAGTACTGGCAGGGGGGCCCATACGTGCAACCACCATACTTAGCAACAGGTCCGGCGTACTGGGGAGGCGCACACACTTTCTACCCACAGTGCCCTCCATGGGGTTTCAACCCTTGGGCGCCGCATCCGGCTGGACCACTCGGCATGTTTCAGCCGAACTGGATCCCGTCTGGATTTGGAGAGCGGCCCCACGGAAAGAGGACGCGGGTCGAGTCGGGAATCCGACCATGGAACCGACTCGCCACTCGGCGCAAGGCACCCGACGTACCAAGTCGACCGGCGACCCCAAGGAGTTCGCCGACTAGGCAAGTCTGGATACCAGTCAAGCACGCCGAGTCCAAACCCGATGAGCACACCACGACCCGGCCCGAGTCGAACAAGATGAGCATCAGCCGAGCCTCAGAAGGAAGTCGACCACAACGGTCAGCCGTGTTAATTAGCTCGCAAATTAATTCGGCTCCACCAGCAGGGACTCGGCGTGTACGGTTCGGCACGGTACACGACTCGGACAAGCCAGAATCCAGCAATGCAGCGGGACTCGGCGTCGAATCCACGCCAAGTCAGCAGGCGAAGAAGATCAAGTCGGTTGAACCAGGAACCAAACCGAAGCCGCAATGGTGCCCCACAGGACTCACGCACTCTCAAAAGTAGAGGGTCCAGCGGTTGCGAGCCCTCGAGCTCAGGGAGGAGCTCGTTGAGAAGAAGCGTGACGAATGGTTCAACCAAGCCCGACCAATGAAGCCCGCGAAGATGACCTGGAAGGAGAAGCGCATCGCGAAGAAAGAAGACGAGGCTGCCAGCAAGGATATCGGAGAAGTACCCGCCGACATGGACATCAATATGGTGTTCGAACTACCGATCGAGTTCCGCGCTCCTGAGTCGAAAGTCGCAGAGCTTCTGCTCGGGCCGAGTGCTGCCATATTCAAGAAGCCGGAGGAGCATGGGCAGCATCTGAAGCCTTTATTCATCAAAGGCCACATCGACGAAAGACCGATTGGCCGAATGCTCGTCGACGGCGGCGCTGGGGTCAACATCATGCCACTTTCGGTATTCTCCAAACTAGGCCGAAAGGAGTCCGAGTTGATGAAGACAAACATGGGACTCAGCGGGTTCTCGGGGGAGCTATCCGAAGCCAAGGGCATATTGTCGGTAGAACTTACAGTCGGAAGCAAAACCCTGCCGACTGCATTCTTCGTAGTCGACGTCAAAGGCCGATACAACATGCTCTTGGGGCGAGACTGGATCCATGCCAATTGTTGCATCCCTTCTACCATGCATCAGTGCTTAATCCAGTGGGTAGATGAGGACGTCGAAGTGATTGAAGCAGACAACTTGGCTTGCATCGCTTTAGCCGAGACTACAGTCGATTGGCAGCACGGTGACATGAAGTGCCTGTCGGGTAGGAACTTATCTGACTACGACTACGTCAGTATCGGTAAGGACGGATTTGTACCGATACAAGCACAGCCGGCTTTTATAGCTCGGCTAAATAATTTATCTTTATAAATGAATAAAGAAGATAGCGTTAAATGGCTACAAAAGCGCACCGAGGAATATCGTTTGGGCAAGAACGATATGCATGAGACTATCGAAGATTTCGACGACATGGAGAAGCTCGGACAAGGGTTCTCATCGGCCGACCCACTGGAAGAAGTCGATATTGGCGATGGAGGCGTGCCTCGACCAACATTCATTAACGCCAATATGGAAGTCGGCCAGAAGAATAAGGTATGTGCGCTACTCAAAGAGTTCGTAGATTGCTTTGCTTGGAATTATACAGAGATGCCCGGGTTAAGTAGAAGTCTGGTCGAACATAAGTTACCTATCAAGACCGGCTTCAGACCATACAAGCAACCGTCTAGGCGTTTCAACCCTAATCTGTATGATCGTATCAAGGAAGAAGTCGACCGACTGGTAAAGGCAGGGTTCATTCGGCCATGCAGATACGCCGAGTGGATTTCAAACATTGTGCCAGTCGAGAAGAAGAATACTGGCAAGATTAGGGTATGCATAGACTTCAGGGATTTGAATAAAGCCACACCTAAAGATGAGTATCCTATGCCTATAGCCGACATGTTGATAGACGACGCCTCCGGACACCAAGTACTTAGCTTTTTAGATGGCAATGCCGGGTATAACCAGATCTTTATGGCCGAAGAGGACATGTTTAAAACTGCCTTTCGTTGCCCCGGTTTTGTCGGGTTGTTCGAGTGGGTCGTCATGACATTCGGTTTGAAGAATGCAGGCGCTACGTATCAGCGTGCTATGAACTTGATCTTCCATGATCTCTTAGGCATTGTGTTAGAAGTCTATATTGATGACATCGTCGTCAAGTCGGACGGCTATGAACACCACTTGGCCGACTTGCGACTAGCCTTTGAAAGAATGCGTCGGTATGGGTTGAAGATGAACCTGCTCAAATGCGCGTTTGGTGTGTCGGCTGGAAAGTTCTTAGGGTTCATAATTCATGAGCAAGGTATAGAGATTGACCCTAAGAAGATAGAGGCCATTAAGAAGTTAGGAGAGCCGACATGCAAAAAGGATGTGCAGAGTCTATTGGGGAAGATAAACTACTTAAGACGATTTATATCTAACCTGGCGGGTAAGATTGAATCGTTTGTCCCTTTGCTCCGGCTAAAGAACGAAGCCGAGTTCGCTTGGGGGGCAGAACAGCAAGACGCCTTCAATAGTATCAAGAGATACTTATCGAGCCCTCCAGTACTCCGAGCACCCAAGTCGGGAGTCCCGTTCCGACTATACATTGCTGCACAAGATAAAGTACTCGGCGCAGTGCTAACTCAGGAAGTCGACAAGAAGGAGTACATCATCGCCTACATAAGTCGCCGACTACTCGACGCCGAAAGTCGGTACGTGTTCGTCGAGAAACTATGCTTATCCTTGTTTTACGCATGCACCAAGTTTCGGCATTATTTGCTTTCGAGTGCATGCATAGTGTCTTGCCAAGTCGATGTGATCAAGTATATGTTGCAACAACCGATTCTTAGCGGACGGATTGGCAAATGGGCTTATGCTTTAATAGAATTTGATTTGACATATGAGTCGTTGCGTGCCACGAAAGGTCAAATTGTCGCCGACTTCATTGTTGATCATAGGGTTAATGATGAAGAAGATGTTGATTATGTTAGCATATGTCCATGGAAGCTTTACTTTGATGGATCGGTTTGTAGAAGTGGGCAAGGCATTGGCAGTGTTTTAGTCTCACCACATAGTGTTATCTATGAGTCATCGGTCCGACTAGAGTGTCCTTGCACTAATAACCAGGCAGAGTATGAGGCACTGTTGTTTGGTTTACAAAGCTTAATAGACATGGGTGTAAGAGATGTAGATGCTTTTGGAGATTCATTGCTAGTAGTTCAGCAAGTCAATGGAGAGTTTCAATGCTTCGATGGGTTGCTGAATGGCTATTTAGACCGATGTTTAGATATAGTCAAGCTGCTAGATACCTTTAGTATCAGTCACATTCCCAGGGAGGAGAATTCTAGAGCCAACTATTTGGCACAGCAAGCATCCGGGTACCAAGTCAGAAGAGGAAAGTTTTTTGTATCCAGAGAACCGATGCTCGTTGCTGTCAAAGGCCGAGCCGACTTACTGGAAGTCGAAGCCGACTCGTGTAGATCCAATTCCGACTCGGGGGGCAACAGTTTAACACAGGCTGCCGAGTCGTCAAGCGGTTTGGAAGTTAATGATTGGAGGGTGCCTTTAGTTAGTTATTTGAAAAATCCGGGTCAAACAAGAGATAGGAAAATTCGGCGGCAAGCCATAAAATACATCTTGTTTAACGACGAGTTGTATCGCCGGACAATAGATGGAGTATTATTGAAGTGCTTAGGTCCCGACCAGTCAAGGGTAGCTATGGGAGAAGTACATGAAGGGATATGCGGAACACATCAGTCGGCCCCTAAGATGCAATGGTTGTTGAAGAGGGCAGGATTCTATTGGCCGACTATGTTAGAAGACTGTTTTCGGTATTACAGAGGGTGTGAAGCATGTCAGAAGTTCGGGAACATACAATTAGTACCCGCGGCTAAGATGAACCCTATTATAAAGCCGTGGCCATTTAGAGGATGGGGTTTAGATTTCATTGGGGAAATACATCCTGCTTCGTCGAAAGGTCATCGTTTCGTCCTGGTAGCTACAGATTACTTCACTAAATGGACCGAAGCAGTTCCTTTAAGAAATATGACTCATAAGGAAGTGATTAGCTTTGTTCTGGAACATATCATCCATAGGTTCGGCATCCCTCAAACTCTGACGACTGATCAGGGTGCATCCTTTATGTCTCACCAATTCAGTGAGTTTGCCGAGTCCTTTGGGGTCAAGTTGTTGAACTCGTCGCCCTATTATGCCCAAGCCAATGGACAGGCCGAGTCCAGCAATAAAACCTTGATCAAGCTAATAAAGAAGAAAATTGAGGAACATCCGAGGAGGTGGCATGAGGTCCTCTCGGAAGCATTATGGGCCCATAGGATATCCAAGCATGGAGCCACCCGAGTGACGCCATTCGAGTTGGTGTACGGGCAGGAGGCGGTGTTGCCCGTGGAAGTTAAACTACAAGCTCTTAGAATAGCCAGGCAAGACAACTTGTCAGCTGAAGATTACAGCCACTTGATGATAGATAAGATAGATGATGTTCCAGAAGAGAGGTTGAAGGCCTTACAAGAAATCGAGAAGGAGAAGTTGAGAGTTGCCAAGGCTTACAACAAAAGAGTAAAAGAAAAATCGTTTCAGATAGGAGATCTAGTATGGAAAACGATTTACCTGTTGGAGCTCGGGACAACAAATTCGGCAAATGGTCGCCGAGTTGGGAGGGCCCGTTTAGAGTTGTCGAGATAGTCCCCGAGAATTCCTATCTTGTAGAATCTTTGCAAGGGGAATGGTTATCTAGGGCTCTTAATGGGAAATATCTGAAAAAGTATTACCCGAGTATGTGGCAAGTAGCTTAACAAAATCTATGGCCGATATGCCCTTTAAAAATATCGCCCTGAGCAACGATGTAGTTCAAGGTGTTTTTGGCAAATGCAATTATGCCAAAAAGCAGGGGGGCATGTGTTTACAGCGTAATTTGGCTTGAAGGCTTATTCAGTGGGCCAAATTAAGTATTAGGTTTGCTGGAAGTTGAGATGATGAAACTAACAGTATGGATGCAGCATTTACTCTTACATGCAGGATTAATACAGCCGAGTGGCCTGGACGCTCGCGGTATACTTGATACCGAGTGCTCGAGGCGTTTCCGAGTGCCCCCGAGTGCTCACTGCATCCTGAGTAGTCATCATATCCCAAGTGCGAAGGTGCTCGCAGAAGTTCCCGAAGACCCAAGCAGTTGGAGGTGTCCCCGAGCGCCCACGCCCCGAGCACTACGCCATCAAGTCATGAGCGGTACCTCTGGGTATTCAACAGTGGCGGCCCCGAGCAACATCGGCCCCGAGTACTGGTGATACCGAGTGGCCCAGCCCCGAGAAGGTCTCCAGCCCCGAGGGGTTTTTTCCCGAGTACTCGGCCGACTCCCGAGCGGTACAAAGTTCATCCCCGAGCAGTCCGAGTTCGTCCCCGAGCACTCGGCGGATTCCCGAGCGGTCCAAGTTCGTCCCCGAGCACCCGCGAAGGACCATCTTCAGCAAGTCTGAACTGCAGTACTATCCTTCAAGACTTACCCGACACCAGAGACTTCAGCTTGAGGCGCAAGAAACGCGGCGAGGCAATCAAGGAGAGTCCTACAAGATTTGGAAGTCTATCCAGTTTGTTAAGGAAGGATATCCCGTGCGCCGAGAAGAGTCCGGATGTCGGCGTCCGAAGCAGTTAAGATTTGGAAAGCTATCTTGGTTTGTATGGAAAGTTACATGTACGGTAGAATCCAGATCCTTTAAGCAAGGAAAGAGATATATTTGTAATCAGAGTAGGATTAGGAGTCCGAACCTCCTACGGGAAGACCAGCCGCCCTATAAATATGTAAAGGGTGACGGCCGATTAAAAACATCCAACAATCGATCAAATCAATCTTTTATCTTTTACCTTTTCTTAGTAGTAGATCTTTGCTGTTTTGCGCTGTAAAACAGTCGGTTCCTCCTCACGTAAGTAGGAAGATCTTTGTTGCTTTGCTCGGAAAGCAATCGCTCGTCGTACGCGTAAGTGCGATAGTTATCCTTTGTTGCTTTGCTCGAAAAGCATCCGGTTATCGCACACGTAAGTGCGATTGGCGGCTCCCATCACCTAGGTGTTCCACGGATCCAATTTCGTGCGAACACTGGGCTCAGCCCGGCCCACCCCGCCGCTGGCGGCCCAGCCCGGCCGCCTCCCCTTCAGCCCGCTCACCCCGCCTCCCCTCCTGGGTCGCGGCCCACCAGGCCCCCCTCCTTCTCCCGCCTGGGCCGACTGCTGGGCCAGCCGAGCCGCCCGCCTGGGCCGGCTTCCAGGCCAGCCCAGCAGGCCAGGCCGCTGCCCCCTCCTTCCCCTTGGCAGGCCGGCCCACCAGGGCGCCTCCCTTGCTCCCATGCGCTTGGGCCAGCAGGCCTGCCTGGGCTGCGCCTGGGCCGCCTAGGCAGGCCGGCCTTGGGCTGCATTGGCAGGCCGGCCAAGCCGTGCCATGCCAGGCGCCTGGCCAGGCAACCGAGCGGCCGCGCGAGCGCGCGTTTTGCGCGATGACGCCGCGCCGCCGGCCGGTTCGTATGCGTTTTTGATTTTCGAAATTTATTTCCTTTCCTTAATCTAGCACTAATTGCTATTAATCAGTGCATTGTCTTTCATCTCCCCTTTCTCCCCTATAAAAAAAGCCCCTTCTCCCATGCTTTTACCTCTTTGATTTCTTCACCCAAATTTTTCCCTCCTCCACATCTCTTCTTCTCTAACTCCGGCGGAACTCCGGCGAGCAATTCCGGCCACCACGACGTCCCCCACACCGAGGCGCTGCTACCCGGAGCTTCCCCACGCCGATGCACATCTCCTACCGCAACAAATCGCGAGCTTTTTCCTCTACACCGACCGTATCGCGAGTTCTTCTCCAACTCCGGCGATCTCCTTTTCTCCTCGTTTTCTCTACCCATGGTGAGCCTCTCTCCAATCCTTCTCCGAGGTAGACTCCAACTAACCCATAGATTAATTTTCCTCCACCAATTTCATCCAATAATCCCCTCCAATATCCAACCATTAATCCTTGAAATCTTCCATTCTTACTCTCTATACTGTAGCATGAACAGTAGTTCGTGGTTACTGTAGCACATGTACAATAATTTTGCACCTACCTCTTGCCCAATTTTTTGATCCATCCAATCTAGGTCCGATCTTTGATCTCAGCAGTAAAATGGAATCGTTAGAACCCCAGGGGTCCAATAGTGCGATCGGATTTCTAATCCAACCGCTAGATTTTGAATTATATTTAAATTTGGATGAAATTTGACCTAATTTCATAATAACTTTGCACTGGATGATTATTGGAAGTGATTCTTTTTTTGTAGATTACTAGTATGATAGGGAGTACTTCCAGAAATTTTCATAATTTTTGGATTAGTGTATAATTTTTTAGAATTAGAATAAGCTTTACTTTAATTATTAAAAATAGTAATGCCCTCTGTTATTTTATTTAATTTTTGCTTAGGATCAGAGAACCCTAGAACTCATTTACCATGTAAACCAAAACATTTTTCCTACAATGGTTAGGGCTATAGAAATCAAGATGTGTTCTAGATCTATTTAAATTATTATTTAAATTCTGTTTTAGCAATAGTTTTTTTATAAATCCGTTTTAGCTATTAAAAATCCATGTCCAGAACCCAATAAATCATGTTATATTCTAGGGATGATGTCAAGTCATGAGAACCCATTTGGCATGATTAAATAATGCTTTACCATGCTTTTAGTGTAATTTTCATGCTTAGAATAATAGTTATAATTAATTAAATTATATTTCCAGAACACTTGCAAACATGAAGTGTCTCTAGAATTGGTATTATGACATGAGATTTCAATTGTATGATTTATTGATGATAATTAGTATTTTCTACTTAATTGTTACACGGGAAATGCTAGTAACTGCCTTAATTAATTGATGTTCAGATTAAAAATTATTATTAAATCATTTTTGGTACTATTCCAATACTGCTAACATATTCCAAGATGTTCCATGTTTAATTAATGCATGTTAATGGTAGAGAATAGCTTTTAGCTTAATTTTCTAGTCTTTAAAATAATAGAAAAGCATGTGTAAATATGATTAGATGTTAATTTATTTAACCATTATAAATATTTAGGACCTACCTAAATATTTATTTGTGGTTAATTGTGAATGATTTTTTTCCTTTTATCATGATTACTAGCATATTAAGATGCATGTTGTGTGTATATATATGTATACCTATTAAAATACCCGATAAGGGATAGATGTTATCTTTACCAAAGAATATATATATGTATATGTATATGGCGTGGAAGATACAATCAATCGTACCAAAGAAGACAAGAATAAAGCTGAAGATAGACACAAAGCAGCTGGGTGCCAGTTGCACCCGTGAAGATAAAGGAATCCAGAAGGACAGCCACGCATGAAGTCTACAAAGGCCACTAAGCCTAGGCATCCAGGTGGACGGTCATGCGTGAAACGTCCTTCTAGATTCCTTTATCTTCACGGGTGCAACTGGCACCCAGCTGCTTCCTGTCTATCTTCAGCTTTATTCCTGTCTTCTTTGGTACGATTGATTGTATCTTCCACGCCCGAATATTTAATAATACCCTATCAATATTGGTATACCTTTATAGGGACACTTTTAAATTTATCTTACATTCTTCAGGATTATGCATAGGCCTTAATATTTTAATTTATTTCTGGCTTCGGGTTTTGCTCATGCCCGGCAATATCCATAATATCTACGTCTGAAAATGACAGATCATATTTGTCTTCATATATTTTCTTCATATTCTCAAACTTTTCATCCATTTCTATTTTCAATTCTTTCCGGATGTCTTCCTTAATGTCTCTTTTCCATTGTTGAGCTATATTTTCAAATTTCTCATCTATCTTCCAGTCTATATATGATCCATCTAGGGGATCTACTCCTTTTATTAGGCATTCTTTATATGATGGAAATTTTGGGGTATCATCTTTTTTTGGACCTCAGTATATGGTGTCACTGGGGCTTTCTTACTTTTTGCTTTCTTAAATTTTTGGATATATTCTTTTGCGGCAGGTTCCATAAAATAATTTATACCCAATATTTTTCTAGCTTGAGAAAGAGCTTCATCAATATTAGTATATTTCTTCCATGAAATTCCCCCAGATATTTTCGCGTCTATTTTCTGGGAAACTATTTCCTCAAATGATATGTATATCCCTGGTAATTGGCCTTCAAACACCACATATAATGGTTTTTGCTCTGTATGTTCTATAACTTCTGGACTCTCTGACATAGGCATTGAAATATTTAGTTTATTGAAGTATTCCGCAAGGCTATTCAATATTGATAGCATATACCCTTTGTCTTCACGCCTATTATTATATTGGTACCAGAAATTATCTAAAATGCATTCTTGAATATCATCTAGCACAATATGATCTTTTGGTTTGAATTTATAAGAGTTCGGTGGAAAGGTCCTTAGTATATTCTCAGCTCCAAAGCTGAATGATTCAACTCCATTAAATCACATCATTCTCTTCATTCCTGCAAAATAGACGAACGAGAGAATAAGTCTGGTAATATATTCTCTTTGCCCTTTATATGCTCAAATATAACTTTATAACCATTTCCAGTAATAATATCTTCAAATAAGACCCATCTTCTAGTTGAACTTTTCTTGCTATTGACTTGTTTATAATATCTACATATGGCTTCACAGTCTGTTCGTACTGTGAATTTTTTAAATCCTAAATATAAGCGAAAGGAATTTATAGCATGAATAATTGCTAATATTTCTCATCAGTTTTATTCACAGTCTTTAATTTATAGCTTCCAGAGGCATATCTACAAATCTTTTCTTCTGACCTTGCTGAATTTTTATTTGGTTTTTGCTTTAGAATTGCTCCCCATCCTAATTGAGAAGCGTCTGTTTCTACAATTAAATAGCAATCTTCTAGTGGCAATTCTAGTGGCTTTAATTCTTTAACCTTGTCTTTTATTAGCCTTACTAATTTAATATCTTCAGAATTGAAATATCTTTGCCCATTCTTTCTTAACTTTGCATATAGAGGCCCAGCAAGCTTTGCTAAGTTTTCTATGTAATTCCTAGCATAATTCACAATTCCTAAAAATTGTTGTAAGACCTTCTTGTCATTCATAGTGTCAGGAAATTGCAAGATCTTTTTTACAATATGCTCTTGTAAATAAATCTTGCCTTCTCCTATTTCATGACCAAGGAAATTAATTTTTTCTTTACAAATTTCCATTTTCTTTTTAGATAATATCAACCCATTCTGTTCTACCTTTCTAAAAAATACTTCTAAGTGGGCAATATGCTCTTTATAAGATTTTGAAAATATCAGCAAATCGTCTATATAGACTAGTATGAAGTCTTGGTTTCCATTAAATATATTTTGCATTTTTCTTTGAATAAAGCAGGAGCATTTTTTAGTCCTAAGGGCGTTACAAGTCATTCAAAATGTCCTTGGGGACACGTGAATGCTGTCCATTCTATAGATTCTTCTGCCATTTTTACTTGCTAGAAACCAGCCTTTAAATCAAATTTTGAGAAATATTTGCTTCCTTGTATTCTATTGATCCATTCCTGCTTATTTGGGATATTGTACGCATCATCTATGGAATTGTCATTAAGCCTTTTGTAATTAATAACCATTCTAGACCTCCCTCTAACTATTTTAGAATGATTTCTAACTATAAAGGCTGCTGATTTATGTGGGCTTCTACTTTCTCTTATTGCTCCTAATTTTAATAACTCTTCAATGTGCATCTTAAATTCTTCTATATCTTTCGGAGTAGCTTCTATTGGACATGTCTTGATTATGTAATCTGGATTTATAATGTTTATTTTACAAATGATAGAGTTTTTATCCCAATGTTTCATAGGTATTTCTCCAATTATTTGGATGTCTTCTAATCTTTGGACCATCCTTTCTATATCCTTTTTAGATTTTATGTCTCTATACCAGTTTGGTGCGAATGACTGCAGACCAATGCATTCTATGCAAGAATTTGTCACATAATATTCTCCTATATTCTCACTAAGTTCATTTTCTATGTTTCTTTCAGGTTTCATATCTGTGCTTTCAAGGGCGGAAATTTTTAAGTTTTGTGTTCACGGTTTGGTAGTTCCACCACGCTTTCGCACTTCTGAAATATATGGAATATTGTCTTGATATGGGATAAATGTAATACCTTGTTCATGTATAATAGTGGTTTGCACTGATTGTTGTAAAAATCTTAGGCCAATAATCATTTCATCATTTATCATGGATAAGTCCCTTATTGTAATTTCATCTATGATATATTTCGTTCCATTTATGTATAATTCTATATTATAGGCTAACTGGTTATGAACCTTTCTTATTCCTGACATGTCTGTCGAAGTTTCTGCTTTATCAATGTCTATATTGTGGACTATTTCAGGACACTTTATAAAGTATTTATCATGAATGATATTTTTTGTACATCTTGTGTCTACTAATGCTAATATCTTATAGGTGATGTTTGTACTTAGTTTTATTTTAACCGGGACTCTTATTCCTAATATTTCTTTAAATGGTAATTTAACTATATATTTATTCTCAAAATTAGTTATAACCTCATTTAGCCGGATTAATTTAGCACCCTTGCTATCTTTCATGGTTATGGTTTCTTCTTTGAACTCAGTGTATTCTACCACTCTATCTTCTTGTAAACCTTTGTCTCTTAAAATATTCCTTAGATTTTCTATTTCTACTTCTAAATTATTTACCCTATTTTCTAAGATTCTAACCCTACTAGACAATATTTCTCCTTCTGGTTGTAATTCTATCTCTCTTCTCCACCGTTGATTGTTTGCTTTTAAACATTCAGAGCAAGCTTGTTTTAAACATAGACTACAGGTAGCTCTATTATCTTGACTTGGATAATATATGCAGAATGCGCATTTTATATTATAATCACATTTACCTCTAATCCAATCATGCTCACAGCTTACTTGATTCATCATCTCTATTCTTAATCCTGCTAACTCATCTATTAAGTCTATGTCATCATTACTTGATTCATATTCAGCTTCATTGTTTTCAAGTTCATCTGTTTCAATAATTGAATATATCGACTCATCATCCTTTATTTCATCATCACATACTAATATATTTTCATTTACACTATCTACTATTAAAACCCTTTCTTGTTCTTCATATTTGCTAGAATATCTTTTCTGGTCCTTATTTGGGCAAGTCTTACTTAAATGGTCAGGTGAATTACATATAAAACATCTACATGTTTTATCATAATTCTTTCTTGGATTGTAACGTCTTACATTCCTTTTATGTAAAAATGGAGCTTTATTATCTGATCTTCTAAGGAAATATCTTCTCTTTGTTCTGAAATTATTACTATCTCTTCTTTGGGTTCTATGATATTTTTTGTTCTTAGGTCTCTCCTCACCATATGTTAATGGTATTTGAACTATCTTATTGCAGAAATTATAGTCTGAATACTTCATGGAACTTTGGGCTTGTATACTAGTGCATATTTTCCTTAGTTGCTTGAATACAAATGTTATAGCTTGTGATATGTTAATAACAGAACCTTCAGTTTCCTTTTTATATTCTTCAAATATCATGCTTCCTAAAGGATCTGGTAATTTGTTGAAGCATCTTTCAACTACTCATTTGTTATAACCTTGTTTTGTTGTAATAGCATTATATAAGTAGTGTTGTGAGAATTCCTTTATACCTTTCCAATTTGTTAGTGTTAATTTCTCATTTCTCTTAGC
This sequence comes from Stipa capillata, assembly GCA_019208055.1. NCBI lineage: Eukaryota > Viridiplantae > Streptophyta > Magnoliopsida > Poales > Poaceae > Stipa > Stipa capillata. The sequence continues at coordinate 132,470 of JAGXJF010000177.1, forward strand.
CTTTCATTTTGTAGTGTGGTGTATCCTAACTCTGGATCTTCTGCTATTATAATATTTGATATTATATTTGCAAAGTTGTTTGGGTTGCTACCTGCTCTTTTTAATTCTGCACAATTATTAGGATTGTCTTCTACCCATTGTTCCCATAGGACTTTTGCAGATTCTCCTAAAAATGTTTCTAAATATGTAATCATGTCTTCTACCTTATTTCCTATATTGTGCTGGTTCTGAATGTATTTTTGGACTATCAAACCCTTCCATATGCTTATGATATTTGGCCAATCAATTGGGTCATGTGCAGCTAGATTTAATATTGCACCATCACTTTTATGATTTTGAAATTTTACTGTCCTTTCAAAATCTCTCCTTTTAGATCCCATATATTTGTATTGGCCAGGGATATAGTTATATGAGGCTTCTTCTTTTTCTGAAGACCAATTTCCTGAAACTCTAGATGGTCTCTCAAATTCTCCTTCATTCTTTACTGAACCTTCACCATACCTACTTTTTTTCTTTCCTACTCCTATATCTACTTCCATTGCTTCCATTGCATTTTTTTAGATTATGTATTCCTACTTCATCTAAAGAATCTAAAAAGTCATCATATTGTTGTGAGGCATCTATAGCTTGTCCTTCATTATATATTTCATTTACTAATGCTTCTTCTTCTTCATAGCTTTCTGATAACCATTTTTCATTTCTTTCCCATTGCTCCTTTTCAGTTATAGTATTATTGCTATCCATTTGTATACCTTTGTTTTTATTATCTATTCTTTCTTCAGTTTTAATATGCTTTTCCTTATCCTTCCTCTCATCTATAAATAGTTCTTTATCTTTCTTTGCCTTTTTAATCTGGATAATTCTCTACAGAAATATAGTTCTCTTTCTCTTATGTTAGGCCATTCATGCGTCATAGTATTATTATATTCGTTAGATACCTGTTTTAACTTATCTTCACAATATTTTATTTCTACATCTAAGTCTGGCTTTTCCATAAATTCTGAAACACTATGCCTTCTGTTATCTTCAATATCTTGTTTTGATATGACTGAATCTAGATCGTCTAAAGCTCTTGTTTTATAATTTATAAACCTAATACTAGTGTTTCCTGCTTTATTTTGATAGCTTACATAATCTTCAGGTTGTTTTAAAGCCTTACTTTCTATTAAATCACTTATGTTCCATTCTTCACCTGCCCTTTCTTCAGAATCAATTCTTAAGGGACTCATGAATTTTATACCTTTTGATTGCATACTTTCAATTACATCATTGACATTTACCTTGTATCTAGTCCTACTTTTATTAGTTAGTCTTCCAACAAACTCTATACTTACTAATAAATTTGTTCCTTTAAATTCTTCATACCCTTTGGTTTGGAACCCGAAACTCATTTTTCTATGAATTCTTTTATAGGCATAATTAGATCTGGTGCTATATATGTTATTAGTTTATTTTCATTCATATCACCTTCTAGAAAACTGAGTGCTACTTTATTAACTGCATCCCATCTTTTATCTAATAAAGTTATTAGAACTTTAGTTCCTAATTTCTTTCTTGTCATACCTTTAATTCCTATAATATACATTCCTTGATGTATAAATTTGTAACCTGAATATTTTAGTCCATTCTCAAATTGCTTACTCACAACCCTTAATTCTACTGGCTGTGTTAAAATACTTAATTCTACTTCTCTGGATATTCTATATAATCCTGACTTATTTTCAAACATACCCATTTGATATATCTGTTGAGGCTTTATTTTCCTTAGTGTATCTCTCTGATATCTTTCAAGATCTCTTTCTAAGTTTATGACTTCTTCTAAATTATCCACATCTTCATATTTTCCTTTCAACTTGTCCATTATAGTTAAAGGTTTGACATCTCTATCTACTATTTGGAGTGATTTATCTCTTCTGCAGAAGCTTTTAGATATGTCCATTTTTTTGAGTTTATTGTTCTGGTGGATACAATTAAACCAGATGAGGCTAGTACTAACTCTTTACCACTTTCTTCAGTATTGAGTTTATTCAAGATTTGAACTAATAACTGCAATATGGTATTGTTTTGTCTTATTATTACTTTATAATCTTCCTTAGATGACTCGTAATTGGAAAAACCAATAGGATGAGCAAGATATTTTTCTGTTTCTTTTAAAGCTTGTTTGTATTCTGACATACACTTAAGAAAGAACTAGGGTCTTAACTTCTTCTACTAAATTCTTAATTTTAATTATTTCTAGCTCAAAATTTAAACCTTCTGGTAGCTTGTCTTTCTTAGCAAATGCGTTATCTAATTCTAGCTTCTTACCAATTAATCTTATATCTTCCTTGATATAGTCGCTATTCTGACTTACTATATTCTGTTTTGTCTTACTATCTTCTAATGTCTTTAACACTAGATTTAAATTATTATTGATAAGAGAGTATTGCTCTTCAAGCCTTTTATATTCTTTATATATTTTGTCTAATTTGAGGTCTAGTTCGTCCTATCTTCTACCCCAAGTTATATAAAAGTTATGTAATAAATCAACCACTAAATTTAACTGGCTATGTGAAGTATGCCAACTATGCTCTTCAGAGGAATTTAGTCTGCACCTTATATTACTATTGTCTTTTGTATTGACAATTTTTCCAGTACTTACTTCTAGATTTAGATATTTTAACTTTTCAATGATGACTAGGCTCTGATACCAAACTTTTAAACTGGACCAATGCAGCATAGAACACTGGGGATGCAGCATAGAACACTGGGGATATGCAGACCTTGATTAGCAGACAGGATTCAGCGTGAAAGGATTCAATACTATTCAAACAGTATTCGAGTACTATGACACTATTCAGAGACACTATTCAAACAGTATTCGGGTACTATTTGGCACTGTTCAGACACTATTCAAGTATTGTTCAAACAGTATTCGAGTACTATTCAGACGGCGTGACACTATTTCAGTACTATGACACTATTCTTATTCTGCACGCTTAATTCTTATCACTATTCTTATTAATTCTGCGCTAGCGATTTTGCAGGATCTTGCGGGTTGGCGAGACCAACAAGACAGCCGGATGTGTACTATCAGTTGTAATAATCCTACTCGGTACTCACCATATTTATCACTCATTTACTTCAGAAGTAGCTAAGCTTTCCCCGGATATCTTTAGCTGCAACCATATGGGATGGGTTTCTTATCGTCTCCCCAGGCAGTTCCACCCGAAGGGAACACTTCTCATACGGATATTGAGTTCTCCATACCTTATGCCATATGCAAGGCTTTAACTGAGAACTACCGCAGAGGTTTCTCCTATAGGGTCCTTAGCATAAAAACCCGTCTCATAGAACCGAAACTAAAAACACCAAGGGCTTTTCAAAGCAGAACTACTTCATTTCCATAAACTAGTTTACATATGGTTTTCTCTTTCGGGAACCCCCAAACAGCTTACAAACAGAAAGGAAGTTACCTTCACAATATTACAAACCTCGAGAAGCGATTATATTACAGTGGAAGAGTGGCTACTATGGATACTAAAGAGGGAGTGGAGTGGATTGCTCTCGAACTTGCTCTAGCTACTCTCTGGTGTTTTCTTCTGCTGATGATTTTTCTGATGCCCTTTGAGCCTGGCTGCAACCTCCTTTTATAGCCCCGCACGAAGAGCTCTTCTCCATTATTTAATAGTTATAGGCTTGGTAGCCTTTTGTATGTTTCACGCATGACCGTCCACCTGAATGCCTAGGCTTAGTGGCCTTTGTAGACTTCATGCGTGGCTGTCCTTCTGGACTCCTTTATCTTCACGGGTGCAACTGGCACCCAGCTGCTTCGTGTCTATCTTCAGCTTTATTCCTGTCTTCTTTAGTACGATTGATTGTATCTTCATGATTACTAGCATATTAAGATGCATGTTGTGTGTATATATATGTATACCTATTAAAATACCCGGTAAGGGATAGATGTTATCTTTATATATATATATATATATGTATATGTATATGTATATGTATATGGTTATGGTTATGGCCAATCCTAGAAGACCTAGCTTCTATCTTCTTCGCGATGACGCTATCGCGCCATCGTTCCATTCCACCTCATCTTACCTTCGTCGTGCTTCTCTCTTGTGTTGCTTTCCGAGATGTTTTATTGAAAGTTGGTTATTCATTTGCTTTGCTCATTGCGTTGCGACGATAGGGAGTGAAGAGACGATCCGGCATCTGAAGCAGCTGAAGAAGGAGAGTACTACCACAAAGGCATGTCCCTTTTTCTTGATCATATTTAATCATATATTTTCGAAGTCATTATATTTTGTTATTTACAAACATGCATGCTGTTTTTTAATCCAGTAGCTAGCATGTCGATTGACACACTTTTACCCTGTCCGCTTGTCGCCCTTTTTACTTGATACCCTGAGTAGATAAATAGGTTTTATTCTGAATAGAGTAGAGATATGCTTAGCTATGCTTAATTATACATCTTTAGGTTGTTTTGATTTGCCTCTACGGAGAAATGAATATCGGATCGATGATCCTTGTTGAAACTTGTTGAGCTCGCTGAGCTAGGGCCGGATGCCCCTCTCTCTCTATTCTTCCTATTCTACTCTGGGTGAAACTTACCATCTAATATGGTGCAGGCGACAGCTGGATCATGTGATGAAGGAGCATATGGTTGTCCTACCCGCAGAAGGCCGGTTGAAAGGAACCATTGGTCGTCCGTACCGCTTAAGGCCGAAGTCTTGAAGTTGGAGAAGTGTGTCAACAGTGCAAGCACATGCTATATGGGCAATGGCTTATTCAAGTAGGTTAGTCAGCCTTTGGTGCCGATGTTGCCGTACCGCAGAAGGGGTGGACGTAGCTACGAGGACCCTCGGCACAGATGGGGGGACCGAAGTGCGGGGACATACTCTCGACTCCGAGCCAGACCCGGTGGGCATGTCACACCTTAGGGGGATCTAACTCAAAGACCTCGTCACAATCTCCCTATTGCAATGCTGGCGACGGCCAGTGGCAACAAGGCGAGATTGTGTCATGTGGGTAAAGTGTACAAACTTTGCAGAGTAATAAACTAATCGATTAGCCGTGTCCACGGTTATGGACAACACATGACTCATTCATGATGAAAAAGACCTGTCCCTCTCCCCCTTGCTACTTCCCTCTACCCTTTTGCTGATGAAACCTATGGCCGAGCTAAGGCAGGAGTTCCTTGCTCAAAGGTGTTGGTCGAGGACCACACGCTGGAAAATACCCTTGCTAATAAAACTGTTTTATATCAAAATGATGTCTTCAAACCTACTACAGTAATTCAAATTAAAAGTTTGCTTTACGCAACTAAGCCCTAAAGCCTTCCTTTGAAGCCTTGCATATAGTATGGTAGGACCATCTGCTGCCAGGTGGCTTGCTGAGTACGTGAAGTACTCACCGTGCATGTGTTTCGTGGTGGTGTGCAGAGGATTATGCTGAAGAAGGAACCAATGAAGACTTCTTCTATGATGAGCCCGAAGAATGAGATCACATAGCCTACGTCAAGTGCCTGTGGCAGAGTTGGAGTCGCTTCGCTTTTATTTTCGCTGTTTCCTTTGATGTAATAAATGTCGTTAAGACATGAAATCTTGTAAGTCGTGTGGCATAATGTACTCAAGTACAATGTTTTTATCTTGAATGCATGTGATGCTATTCATTTCGCCTGTGTACCGTCAGCGTGATCCTGGACTGACGAGGATGTATACAGGGGTGTCTAGTAGTTGAAACTAGATTCTCAGACTTTGGCCCTTGGATGAGAACGGAGAGGTGTATATACTTTCGCTTCATCGACAGCCATGGAGGAAGGTTGTACATCCATAGAAAGACTGGCCATGTGCTGTGTCTGCTACTCATGTTGCCGAATGGATTGATCCCATCCGTACTCATCCCAAACCTTATGTTTTTCACCTCCTCCCCGAAATCAGGAAATGCATCGTCCACTGCCCTCCATTGGCATGCATCGGCAGGGTGCCTCAGGATTCCATCTTCAATTCGACCCTCCGTATACCAATGCATTCGTTTTGCATCTTTCTTGTTGGCAAAAAACCGCTTCAAACGGGGAAGAACAGGAAGATACCAGCAAACCTTCGCAGGGGGGCCATTCACTTCATCGTCGTCCTCATCACAATCGACCTTGTTTGTAATACGCTTGTAGCGGGATGTCTTGCACATCGGACATCTTCGTAGGTCTATGTACTCTTTGCGGTACAAGATGCAGTCAAATGGACACGCATGGAATTTTTCAACGTCCAATTCGAGAAGGCATATAACTTTCTTCGCCCTGTAAGTGCTTGTAGGCAAGACGTTCCCCTCCGGGAGAACGTTGGAAAGGAGCTCTAACAATTTTGTGAAACTTGTGTCCGGCTAGTTGTAGGCTGCCTTTAGCTTTAGAAGTTCTAACGAGACAGACAACCGCGTATGCTCGAGTTTACATCCAACAAACAACGGTACTCTCGCGTCTTCCAACAATCTTACAAACTTTGTGAACTCTCTTTCATTCTCCGGGTTCGCAGTCATCTCTTCCATATCACGCAACATGTCATCCAAATTCCCCATGCTATCCTCATCCGAAGATTCTGAATTAGCTTCTTCCTCGATAGCTACATGCTCATCCTCAACGAACTCCACCGCTTCTGCCAAGTTTGTAACTTCTTTCTCTTCACCGTGACATGTCCAAAGTGTATAGCCTTCCATGAAACCCTTCATCAGCAAATGTAGTTGCAACTCCCCCGTCATCGATAACATTTGCGTGTTACTACATTTACGACATGGACAACACATCTTCGCTTTTCCCTTGATCGCCATATCCTCTTGAGCGACTCGAAGAAACTCATTCAAAGTGGTGACGAAACTTTGTGTGGCACGATCACCATACATCCAATTTCAATCAATCGATCCCTACGACAACATAAAAATAATTTCATAAAATAAATATATTAAATTAGCTATTTCTTCTCTCACGTCCAAGAAAATAAAGTAATTACCATGTTAGAGGTTCAAAGAGAAGCTAGGAGCGTCGGATATCGTGGGCCTTCGGGGAGAGGGATATTGATGAGGAGGTAGGGGTCTTTGAGAGGGGGAAGGGGAACAGAGGAGGAGAAAAAAGGGCCTTTTGAGAGGGAGGAGAGAGAGGAGGAATTAAGGAGCCTTTGAGAGAGGGATAGGATCAAGAGGGCCGGAGAGAAGAGGGCCTTCGGGAGAGAAGAGGGCCACGCGTGGGCCACAGCAGTTTAGGTGGCGATGGCGGCGCACGCAGCTAGTCCTGGGGACTCGCGGGCACAGATCTGCTTCGAGCTTGGGCAGGATATATATATGTAGGAGTCACCACTGACGGGCGAGGTAAAAGGAACCGTCAGAGATGAGCACGTAACTTACCACTGACGGGCGGTGCATAAAGTCCCGTCAGTGAAATTTGAGTTCAAATGGAATTAGACTTCACTGACGGGCAGGACAAAAGGAACCGTCAGCGGTGACTTGACCAGCCAAGTCAATTTTCTGGGCCAAGTCACCACAGACGGGCTAGCAGAGGGCCCGTCAGAGCTGTGTACATCACCGCTGACGGGTTTTTCCTCTGACCGTCAGTGGTGAAACAACTGGGGTAAACCTTTCTGTAGCCTCACAACTCTGACGGGTGCGTTTACATGACCGTCATAGGTGATTGTTACATCTCTAACGGATATAACTTCAGGCCCGTCAGTGATGACTTTCCTGTGAAATCTCGTGTTTCTGCTGAAGTCATTACGGACGGGCCGTCTGCCTGTCAGTTATGACTCCCCCCTCCTCGCGAAATGGAACATCTGATAGAGTCACCACTGATGGCTATCTGGATGCCCGTCAGTGATAGGTAAGAAGCCTGACGGGCTTTCCCGTGCCCATCAGTGATACGGTATAGCGAATGACCTTTTTTGTAGTAGTGTATCAACTACAAGGATGTGGTGGCAAGTCTCTCAACACTCAAGCTTATATCAAGTTCTGACTTGGCCTTACCAAGTAGAAGGTGGTGGCTGGCAACCAGCGGTGGCAAGGTTCTCCGAAGATTGAGTAAAGCGATTGCTAAGTTGACTGAAATGTATAGGGTGTAGTGACTTGGAGCTAGGATAGGCTCAAGTGAGTAAAAAGGATTAAAAATAATCAAATTAGAGAATGCAAATTGAATAATTACTCAAAGTACTAGTCACTAGTTGTTGATCGTAGGCTAGAAAGAGCTAGCTAATCAATGCCTATAGGATGTAAGCGAAGCTTTGAACAATGACGGAATTGGAGCAATGTAGTAGCGAACGCAATAGATATAAGAGAACCCCAACGATGCTACAAAGAGTAGTGTTAACAAGAGCACAACTACAATGATATAATGAAGCTTAAGTGAACAGTAGAAATCTCCGAATGGCAGTAGATGAATATAATAGCAGATGAATGTGAGAACGTGATATCACCTTCCAGACCCACCACCCCATGTGTTATCATCAGTCTAGGATCATGCTGATGAACACAATTGAAATGATAACATTAGGACATCAAGTTTAATACAAACATAGTCTTGGGGTTACAAGCCACATGGCTTTAAACAGAGTACGTGGTCACATGACCATTACATTCATAAACAGCGGAAGGAAAGTGATAATGAGATAAGCTCCATCTTAGCCGCAGGTAGTCAATAGAGTCCAACATGGTCTACTCCTCATCAGTGTCATCATAGAAGTCACGGACATACTCATTTTCATCATCAGAATCTTCTAGACATAACCAAAAATAACATGCTTGATGAGTACTTTGCGTACTCAGCAAGCCCCCTTTTAGGAAAACCTAACAATACTGTATGTAGGCTTAATCAGGAAGGCTTTATGGCTCTTTGCGTAACCAGCATTTTAGTTAAATTATCATAAATAGTTCGTAGACAGTTTTAATATTAAAGAAATTTTCATCAATGCATATAATTAGTGATGGTCCTAACCGCCAACACTTATTGAGAAGATCTAACTCCTTAACTCGACAACAAGTTCTGACCACCTGCATTGATTTCAAAGGAATAGAGGGAAGAACATTTGGGGAGAAAATGAGACATGTTCCTTGGCATGATTGGATCTTTGTATTGTACATAACTGTGGACATAGCTAATCTATAAGGTTTAACACTATAGAGGTTGTACACTTTTTGTACATGACACAATCATCCCCTTGTGCCAGGCTAATTAAGCTTTGAACACACGTCCATCAGTCTATTGGTAGGGAGACAGTACAAAGTCTTTCAATGGGTCATACCCGAATGAGACATGCCTACTAGGTTTCCGTACAGACAGAGTACATTCTCACAATACAGAACCCCTTTTGGTGCCGAGGGTCATGTCTAACCACATCCCATCTATGGTACAATGATGCCAGCACTAAGCATGAATTATCTACTTAACTAAGCCAGTGTCCATTTAGCATGTGGTTACACTTAATTCGCAAATATCGATCAAACATGTTTGTCGACCCTTAAAAGATGTGTCAGGTGTGCTATGCCTTAGATTATAATTTAGGTAGTAAGATAGCACACTCAATAAGTTTCCTGATATCAACAAGTAATAAAGATTTTGTGAGATTTTGCTAACAAAATATCCCTCTAAGGAGGAATATTGGTAACTACTACTTGCAGGGCTAACCATTTATTATTACTATACTAAATAGACATCTACTCTAGGAACAAAAATCTGTAATGGGATTAAAAACTAGTTTTGGAATGACCAATAAACGTTTAATAAACAACATACATGTTTGAAAACAATAAAGTAATAATGATTTTAAAAGTGTGGGATCAATATCATCAAGAATAAGGGGGCATGTCTTTGTTGTCACGCTGTTGATATTCGATGGTTGGTCCTTGTTCGGCTTCATCACTCCCTATTCGCCTAAAAGAAATTGTGCGTACAAATAAATAACAACTTCAAGTAATAAATTTCAGAATGCAATAAGAGAGGTGGGAATTAATGACATAATAGTTTGGACCAAATGCAACGATGGCATGAGTGTGTCATCATGACGAAGATTGGAAAATGGTTATAGTGCTATGGCATCCTTAACATTGGTCCTCTAAAGAGAGGCCATAGCCATATATAATATGTATTACATAGCATACATGATTAAATAATTATTTAATATGAACTAACACGTCACATTAAATAATAATAAAGTAATATTTTTATTACTTTCTAAGTTAACATAATAATACTAATACAATTTATTTTATTAAAAATATTTTTTAAGTTGGTTAACTATTACTAGGTTTGATTTTAACGTACTAGATTTCACACAATTGTGTTAACAAAAATAATAATTAAACCTAAGCGTGGTACTAAACATGGTAATAAATCGATCTGCTACAAACTAAGTACAAAGCTAGTTTTCAAACCATGCATAGCAAAAAGACCTAAACATGCTATATATACAACATGAGTAGCTACTGTCTTCCCTTAACTATGTAAAACAACACAATCTAGCAGGGATACTTACACCTATGTATAGAACTTAGACAATGCACCATTGTGGCTGCCATCCACTCAGATTGGGTAATTAGAAAATATATACTACTTATACATGTAAAACATGGCATGGGCATCCATAGACAGCAAAGATAGCATACTAGTAATCTAAGAAAAAGAATAAGTGAGTGTTTAACATCCTAATAGTACATAGTTAAGTCAAATATTCAAAATTATAATAACACTAGCTAGAGAATGCATTGTAAAAATATCAACAAATCCCCTAAATACTTTTCGATTCTACTACTCAATTAAATGGTACAAAAAGCAAAGGCTAATTTACTGTACAGATCAAACATACACCGTATTTGAATGAATTTCAAATAAATTTGGCTAAATCTGAACTAACATGTCCTAGCATGAATTCTAGCCAAACAATTCAAATTATGGGCTCATAGGAACTCTGGCTACTCTAATCTACATCATCTCTATGATAGATTATGGAGAGAAAGGAGGTAGATTATGGAGAGAATAGAGAGCTACAGAGCAATGAAAGAAAAGAACAAAGAAGAGAAGGTAGAGACAAAGCAGGACAAGGGGTCATGCGGCCATGGGCTTGCCGACGATGGGGTGGCCGTTGATACATCCAAAACTTATAGTGTTTTTGTCCACTATATACATGTATTTTTATCAATTCTTGCACTTGTCATACCAACTTATGCTATTATTGCTTATAAACTTAAATGTTCTTTGTTTCTTGTTTTACCACCTTTTTGTTTAATTATACATAGAACATCTAACCTAGGAATAGGAAGACGATAGCAAATTATAATATTATTAATGGCTCTACAGTCTATACACATGCATCAAGTACCATCTTTCTTATGAAAAAGAATAACAGGAACAATACAAGGATTAAGGGATTCACGAACATAATCTTTATCAAGAAGTTCTTGAACTTGTTGCTGAATCTCCTTAGTCTCCTCTGGATTTGTACGGTATGGTGTACACGGTTGGGCAGCGAGGCGCCAGGAATCAAATTAATCTGGTGTTCAATGCCTCTCATAGGTGGCCGCCTCGCAGTATTTCTTTTGGAAACACATTAATGTATTCCTGCAAAAAGTTAGCAACAGCAGGAGGCAAAGAATGAGGCATATCCTCAAATGAAAACAAAGCTTCTTTGTAAATCAGTCCATAACATGCATTAGAACTAGCATCTAATTCTGAAATTTCAGCATGTGTAGCTAAGAATACATCACCTTTCAATTTTATTTCTTTAGATGAGCTAGGTGTAGCTTTGTTCAACTTATTGAATTGTTCTGCTCATGAACTACTTGCTGATTTTCAGATTAGCATGCTCTCTATGTTTATTTCTACTAGCCCTAGTAAGATCATCTTGTAAAATTGCTCAAGGGACATAGGGTGTAGAATAATTTTCTTTTCTTTATGCGTGAGAGTATATTGATTAGTTCTATCATCATGTATATAATATTTATCATACTGCCATGGTCAACCTAATAACATGGAACAAGCTTGCATAGGTACAATATCACAGTCAATAGTATCATGGTATGAACCTAAACAAAATGAACTCTCACCATGCGTGTTACCTTTACTTTGCCACCATCATTGAACCATTGAATGTAATAAGAATATAGATGTGGCCGTGTAGGTAGAGTAGCTTCTCCACCATGTTGAAACTAGCTAGGTTATTGCAACTCCCTCCATCAATGATTATACAAATCGAACGCTCCTTGACAACACCTTTAATGTGGAAGAGGTTGTGGTGCTGATTCTTCTTGTCTTGAACAATTTGAGCACTAAGCACATGGTGTGCTATAATACTCATGTACCGGTCGGCATCTTCAGCGGTCACATGCTCTTCATCTTGATCAGACTTGGCATCGCATTGTTCATGTTCAACTAGCAAAGCATAGGTCTCCTCACAGAGTCATACTCGCCATCTTCACGAATGAGCAATACGCGCTTGTTAGGACAATCCTTCATGCAGCCCTTGCAGCGGTGGCATTGAATGTCCTTTGTTGTCCCAATGGAGGCTACTGACAAGGAACTTTTAGTAGGAGTTGATGAAGCATTTTTTGTCTGTGCCATAGTACGGGATGCTGAATTGGAAGGAGCAGGAGCTGGAGCTAATCTGAAGGTCGAAGGTGTCACTATAGTGGTACGAGTGGGCGCGGCAGTGGGTGTGCGCGGCACCCACGTGGAAGCACGACCTGCAGAAATGTTAGTACGTGGTCTCAATCGTCCCTACACTTCATGTTCAGCATGTATAGCAAGGTGGAATTAATAGGTCATAGAGCTATAGTCTTTATAAGCAAGAATATCAACAATCTCTCTATTTAATCTACCCATAAACCTAGCCATAGAAGCTTCCTCATTCTCAACTAAACCACAACATAGTATTCCAATTTGCAATTCTTGATAATAGTCTTCTACAGACCTATTTCCTTGATTTAAGTGCTGTAATTTATTCAATAAATATCTAGCATAGTATGAGGGAACGAATCTATGTCTCATCAATTGTTTTAATACTTCTCAAGTGGTTGGAATATTATGTTGATGTACTCTACAATGTTCTTTCCACCAAACAGAAGCAAAATCAGAAAATTCACTAGTAGCAACCTTAACACGTGTATCCTCCGGAAAATCATGGCATGTAAATTTCTGATCAACTAGTAACTCCCATGTGAGGTATGCATTTGGATCATATTTACCCTTATAAGGGGGCATAGTGAATTTTACCTTAGAGAACGTGTCATCTCTATCGAGGTCTCACCATGGCTATGGTGGTCGCCGCATACCATGTCGGTTGTAGCATTGTCGACGGTCATCACGGTCATTGTTGTGGTTGACATCATCCTCATCCTTAGGATCAGCACTATACTCATCCTCGGCTCCCGATCCCATGAATGCTGGTCGCTGAACGGAGGTGTCGGCATTGCTGGTCGTAGCTGAATGGACCTATCATGCACGTGGTACTCCATTATTGTTTGGAAGAAGAGGTGCACGTATCGAAGGACCTACAAGATTATCAAGATGAACAAGAATAGCAATAATGTTAGCATTAGCAGTCGCCTGTCCATCCTTAATAGCTTTGAGGCGGTTCTCCTGCATTTGCATTCGTTCATTGGTCCTATGGTGATCCTCTGTGAGACCCGTCAAAACATCATCGTCACCTGCCAGGGTTAGCAAATGGAAACAAATCATATGTTTATATTCCTATCACTACTAGAATGTGGGGTGTGGGTGGAAGGAACTCAACAATTCTGCAGCAACTACCAAGCTCTTACCAGTTCTTACAGTGCTATAGTGGTTGTTAGTCTTTGGCGATGTCAAAATGATCAAAAGATTAATATAGTGATTACCAAAGTGACCGAACAAAGTACAATATGGAGGAGTGGAGCTTGGTTGGCTTCAGTATGGTAGCAAGGAGTAGCAACTATCAATGCAACAAATGCAGGTTGAATAAATGTTCAAAGTACTAGTCATTGTTGCTGAGTCCTAGCTAGACCAATGAAACGCTAATCAATACCTTGCAAATAATATAAGCGAAGCCAAGAGGCAATACTGGAATTACCCCTAAGATAAGGTACTGAAGCTGCAAAAGATGAGTAGCAAAAGATCTCCGAGATTTTTTTATTTTTTTTATTTTATTTTTTCTTCTTTTTTATCTCAGAAACTCACTCAATCAATCAAAACCAAATAGAACAGAAGTCTCAGAGGTGGCAGCAAAAATCAGCACACAATATGCCATGGTAGAGATGAAGCAAGGAAGGTTGATGCGCTACCGCCGCGGCAGCAAAAACAACAGACTTCCTTGCCGCGGCAGGAAAGTGGCAGCGTTGGGAGTTTGACAGCTCCGATTAGCGAACGGTTTTCACAGCTGTGAGCAGGAGGCCAAACTCTACATCTCCAGAAATTTTGAGCCAATTCTGAGAAAGTCGATGAAACGACTAGTGGAAATCCAGGACTGAAATCAAAGATTCTGAAAAAGTCACCTTGACCAAAGTGCTCAGCACGAGTCCAAAACTACTAGCCCCAAACAAACTCCGTATGCGAAAGTTATGCTTGTTTTACTGAAACCACTCAAACTAGAGTTGGTTCTATAATCTTCAACTAGAATCCTTACCGCAGCAGCAGATTTGCTATTTTTCTTGCCGCGACAAGACTTTGGTGGCTTCTGCAGGGAGTTTGGATGCACGAAAAGAGCTGAAACTTTTGGGGCAGGGTCAGCACATATATATATCTCCCCAACGGCAGAGTTTGAGCCCGATACAAACAATTTTTGGAGTACGAAACTACTAGGAATTGTGTTTGTCCTAGAATCTACCCGTAACAGATAAGGAATTGTGTTTGCCCTGGACTCTTCTTCTTCCCCGAAACCAATCTAATCAGCACAAGATGGTGGTGATGGCAATGGCAGCAAGATGCAAGACATGACTAACTAAACACCAAATCTAAACTATGACCAGCAACCTGACAGGACAATGCAACACAAATTTAATGATGCAAAATTACTGAAAGACAGATGCAAAGGCACAAATTGGTTTGGATAGGGGGAAACGAATCTAATCTACTATTTTTTTGGCTTTTTCTGGATGATAGGATGAACAGCTCTAATCTACGAAAAATAGTAAACTCTCACCAATCAACCTGGCTCTGATACCATTTGATGAGACGGTGGCCCAATCTTTCGATGAGACAAAGGTAGCTATCAATTTGGTGGAGTTTGACCTTGACGATCTGACTATACCATACGCGACGATACCCCTTAGTAATCGCTAAACCAATCTCCGATGGTTATTGACCTTACTGTGGGCACGATCAACCTGAACAACGAAGTTTGAATTCCTACAAGCAACCGAAGAACCAGCAAGAACTGTGATAAATTGCAATGTGAATTGCGAGTACTAAATTTGGCACAAGGCTAGAAGAAATAATTTAGGATTCCACTAGCAATCTGAACAAGGCGGTAATCCTACATAACTTGTAGATGCTTACTTGTAGCAATAGCTAAACAACTCAATGAAACCCATCTAATCATAAGGATTTGAAGTGTTTTATATAGAGGGTGGAGAGGAGGTGCTGTCATGACTAGGACTTCATCTCCCTTACGAATCAAATATCTCTAAATTGCTGAAATTTAAAAGACACATGACCCTTGGCCAGATAAGGTGGCCCAGCACCATAAATATATTATGGACAAAAAATACAAAGTGGAGACTTGTGTATTTCGTCCAAGTCTTCATAATCCATCATGGTGGCTTTAAAATCTTGAAATAGCTTGACAGCAACTCTGAAAGGACCGAAGGTGCTGACTAGAGGGGGGTGAATAGGAGGCTAATTAAACTTACTTCTTTTAATTACGTTGAACAGGTTAAGCCTTAGCTAGAAGCAAAGTGAGCTAACTGTGTAACAGGTGAGCAGCACAGGCAAGATATTATGTGTGATTTAACACGTAGTTGTCACACAGGTGGCTAACACAGGTGAACTAAAGACTTAGAAATAATGTGCAACCTAACTAGCTGTGTAACCAGTAGCTAACACAGGTAAGAGATAAGATCAATAGCAACTGTGACACAGCTAAGTTAGCACAAGTAAAAAGCAGATCTACAATAAATGAACAGAATAAGTCTAAGATCACACAAGCATGCAAGAATAGCAAGTACTCTAAGAAATGCAGTAAGTACTCAGAGACAACGTGTTTTTCACCGAAGTTCCCTGCTCTTCTCAGAGAGGTACGTCTCCGTTGGAGAGACTACTCCGAAGAGATAGCCAGCACTGAATCGTGCTTGTTCTCCGAGTACCTGACGATCAGGTCCCTTCCTTTGCTTGTGGAAGTCCTTTTGCCTTGCAGCAGGTAGACTTCAGATCACCTTCACAAACTACTGGTTCAGTCCACACAAGCTTGGGTGATACCAGCAACTCCTACGCCCGTCTAGGAGTAGACACTCCAAGAGTAATAGATTCAACAACAACGAATCTTGGAGGAACCAAATGCTCTTTTTGCTCAAGGACTCTAACTCTCATAGGAAGGTTTGCTTTAGTTCCGAGTGAAAGAGGCTTGCAACGGTTGAATATGCTTTGCTGGTTTGAGCTAGCTTAGATGGTTGGTTGAGGTCGAAGACCTCCCCTGGTCCCCTATATATAGGGTTCACAAGAACCCGACCGTTACACTGTTGCCATGTAGGATTAAGTGAGCTACCGGTGACAGGCACCGGTGACACAACTACACACTACGCCCAACCTATAACCGGCTCGGGCAGACCGACACCTGTGTCACCGGAGGCTACATAGGTGAACCCTTAACTGACGTAGCAGCACTACTCAGCCCAGTCTTGGCACATGATATGCCCTCAGCATACAACTACTCTGATCCCTAATAAGGAGAGAACCTCCGACAGTCTTCTGACTCAGCAGACAAACCATTGCAGTGCAAGTCCCTTAGCATTTACAAGCTCTCCCCTGGTACAGAGATGTACCTGAGTCATAGAGCGTTAGACCACCTGTGACACAGTTGTGTCACACCGGTGACTCTAACCCCTAGGGTTTTCTACTGCTAGCACTGCAGAGTGCTAACAAAAACCAGTTTCACACTTGTGCAAAACTGTTGACACAGGGCCACTGACCTCAAAGCATCAGTGCCACTGTCCAACACCCTGAGCATTGAGCAAAAGATCCTCCACAGATTATTACTACTTCATCCCTCTTGATAGTATGGGTGTTTCCTATGGACTCAAAGAAACTAGCAAATCTAGGCTTTACCTGCCACCAACTGTATTCATGGCCCTTGACGTATCAAGCCACCATCACCTTGCTTGCAACTCCTTGCACAGTACCGGCTTCCTCACAGCTGTGACACAGCTATCTAGCACAGCCATTATTTTATCCTGGAAACCACCTTTAAACTTTTTGGGTGGTCATCATTTTCTTGATGACCCTTCTTCCTGGAACCTATTTAACCTGCTTACACTCATTGTAAATGTTAGATCCCAGATTGAGTTGCCATTAACCATCAAAACCACTTAGGGGCCTAGATACTCTTTCAAACTCAACATCTCTCTTCCTATTCCTTGTAGTGCTGTCATCCTTCTCCTCATTTGAGCCCAAGTTCCTGAGTAATAAAACATCATCTCCTTTAGGCAGCATCATGGAGTTCATAGAAAATGATGGAGCTCTAAGAAACGAATTTACCTAATAATTAAGTTGGCGCGCTTGAGCTCGTGTCACTGGATCCTGGAATGGAGGAGAGATGATTGTATCGGAGTTAGGAATTTCCTCATCAACTAGGGTGGAATGTATCTCCCATGGACAATTCATGATGATTGGCAACAATTTTGGGTTGAAGCGGAGAAGTTATGATCGCCAAATTGTGCTTTTCGTGATGGGAGGAATTCATACCAACTCCAAATGAGGATCTAATAACTAGAGGCTACAGAGCTCGCCAATACGAGCTCAACAGTTTGAAAATTACCTCAATCAGAGCTCGTATGAAATTTCTATGTCCAAAATACAAAACTTACCCAAAGGCTGAATCCAGAAGGTTTGTCAACCTTAGGTACAACCATCATATTGTTGGATCGCACGAAAACTTACATAACTTTCTGGTTTCAACTTGGAATTGAGTGTGGTTTTTTGCATTGGATTCACGAGGAGATAAGGAAAGATTTGGAATCCTCTAGACATACCCAAAAGCCCTTTAATCAAGGTTTTTGATTGGATGGTTTAGGGAGGAGTTTGGAGACTATATAAAGGAGGGAGACCTAATACAATAGAGGGGAGGAAAGAGAGGAAGAAGAGGAAGGAGGAACGATACCCCAATCCCATCTATTGCAGCCAAGAATACGTCTCCACTACCTCCACCACGTGATCCAAGCAAGATGAAGGAGAAGGGAAGCCGCACCATGTCGCCACTGGCCCTAGGCCATGTGCACCGGCATCCTCCGCCTCTGCCTTCATATGCAATGACCATGACTTCATCTCCAACTCTCTCCTCCATTAGCTACTGTTTTGTATGATTAAACATTGTGGTAAAAACAATGAATTGTTATCCTATGATTCATTGTTATATTTTATCTATGTTTGAGTGATTGATTCGGTTCTAGGTTGATGTGTGGTCTACTATAAATAATTAGTGCTTTCAATTACTTTATTATGCATGTTCTATTTATGTTATTTATCTTAGTGATTAGAGATGTCCAATCCATCGATTAGGTTAGAGACATCTATCCATGAGACCGCGCACGGAGTAGATGGGTATATGTGTGAATCGACTAGACCTTGGGAGTGACATCATCTTGGTATCTTGAGAGTAATGGTTATTTATAGAGCTTAAAGCGTTGTTCCGGTTTTTATAGTCTTAATATCTTTTACGAGTTGCGGGAGTAGCAATATCAGAAAGTGGATAATAGAGTAATGCAATATCGAGATTGAAGGAATACGACTATTCATGGGAAACCACTTGCGTAATTAATGTAGTGTTGCTTGTGCCCCCATCTAGTATTAGTGAAACCGAAAGCCTAGATACCGTCTTTCATTATTAATCTTACAATTATATTTTTATCTCTCTTTACTTTTAGCTTTCACTATTAGTTTGCTTGTCTTTGTAGTTTAGTTTATTACTCTATTACCCTCTTCTAGCAATATTAGAATAAACTAGTGTGCAAGCGGAACTATACTCGGTGACAAGTGTATTTATGGGAAAGGTGAGAGACATTCTTTGCTCCCATGGATTGATATCTTGGGCTAAATACTTCCCGCAAAAGGTATTATGGTGATCCAGTACAATTGCTATTCATCAGCCATGGGTGTTGGGTGAATGCAAAAATGGAACGAGGGTAGCAAGGTGGTGTGTCCCGGTGGTCGCCGAAGCTTAGCTATGCCGTGACGACTGCTGGCGGTAAGGTCCGACGGCTGTGGTGGGTGAGGCGCATCGGGTGAGGGCTACGAACAACAGCTCGTGGTTGGACGAGGGAAAAAGCAGGGGAGGTGAAGGGGAGCACGTGAGTGAGAGGAACTCACCGTGGAGGAAGAACAAAGTGTTGGAGCAGTGCTGGATTTGGGGAAGATGGCATTGCTTTCGGTGATGTGTTGTTGACCGAGGAGTCTCGATCGAGACGTCCCAGTGAAGCTTTCGACGAAGGAATCGGCCTCCAATGCGCTTGAATTAATTCTTGAAAAGTTGTTGCCATAAACTCCATTTTTGCCCTTCATACTCCAATGTTTCATATCCGTACTAGGTTCTTGGTTTCTTAATAACATAAGAGCGTCTGATTTAGGCAATTTATAGTTAAATTATGTGAAATATCATGAAACAAAAGTACCTAATAATTAAGTTATTGTGTATAAACTCGAGTTAATGCTCCTTGTATTTTTTATATTTAAGAAGTAGTAATTTGTATAAGTACAATGATGGTGGGTGCAAGCGAAGGAGAGTTGTCCTTCAATGCTTGCTAAATCGATTGTATCACTGTCGATGCAAACTGATCTACTATTTTGACCTTCAATTGCATCTTACACAAGTTGTTCGACTCTAAGCTGCAACTTGATTCTGAGTCAGCCTGTGGCATAGTAAATAGGGAGAATTAGATATATGCCACTGCAAATAGGTCGAAATAGAGAAGTATCATTACTATTTGAGGCCTCCTAGAAGTGCCATTAAAATTTGACAATACTTAGATATATGCCATTACGAGCGTTTTAAAATATTTTCAGTGAAATACAGCCCCGTATCTCACACGTATCTACATTTTGGTCCAAAATGCCCTTGCTGACTTGTGCGACTCTGCCACATGGGCCCCGGCCCCACCTGTCATCTCTTTCTTCCCCAATCTTCTTCTTTCCCAATCTTCTTTCTTCCCCATTATTACAGGTAATGAACAGAAAATATTTTTTCTTCCCCAATCTTCTTTCTTCCCCCAATCTTGTCCTCAGGTCGAGCCGACTGAGCAGACCGCCTCCCCCGGCGCTTCCTCCTTTAGATCCCGCCTCCCCCGTCGCCTGGGACCGTGTCGGACCCCAGATTCCATAACGGAGAGCTTTAGGAATAATCACCCGCTAAGTCGGAGCTTCAACCCCGACCTCAACCCACGGGGGTCAAATCCGAGAGGAGTGGAGTGATATGGCTTCGAATAGCCCGAGACGTCAACCCCAAAGCTTACTCTGGCAATTTAATGCACTGAGTAGTAGGGTGATATGGTCTCCTCACTCTTTCCCACTGAGCCGGAGCGTCAACCCCGACCTCGTCCCGGCAAATAAATGCACGGCTGGAGTAGGGTGATATAGCTCCCAACATCTCAGTGGAGAGTCGCTTCACAGGGGTGATAAAACTTAATAGCTCCGCGATATAAAACCTGAAATCCTCCCTGCATCACGTACTTCAATCATACACACATTGCACATGACACAGGGGGAGAAACAAACCAGTACCATCACAGAGACTCTACGACCGAAACTGCAATAATACTAGCTGTTCTAGAAACTTAACAACATATATATACAAGCAAAAGATGCTTTACACAGCGGAAGTTTTAGTTTGGCTGAGAAGCCTAAGGGTAGGGCCAAAAGCGGCGGCAGAACAAACCAAGCTGCCGAACCCAGGGCAGGTCCACTGCCCGGGATCACCAGCGACTAGTCGATGTCGGCGTCTACCTCGATGTAGAAACCCTCCACGGCGGGAGTGGGTTCCTCTGCACGAAAATATTAACAACGAATGCAAGGTGAGTACAAAATGTACTCCGCAAGACTTACAGGGGAAAATAATAATAGATGCATCAGGTATCAAAAAGGGGCTATCTGTGGACTATTTTTGCAGAAAGCTAATTTATTCTTTCACAATACCTGTAAATAGATTGAAATCCGTCTACTGGAATACTTTGCAAGGAGAGGAGCTGAAACTGCATAATGAACTCTAAGCAGACCATCGAACACGCCAAACCCTTGATTCTTCCTCGACCACCGGGGAGGAAGCAATCGCTAAAACCACATCCTTAAGGTTGGCAAGTTTTAGATTAGGGTTATACTTGTCTAATTCGATGCGGATTCTTACCAAGCTGTCCATAACCGCGGACACGGCTATTCGAATAGTTTAAAACCCTGCAGGGGTGTACATCTTTACCTACGCGTATCAACCAACTCTTAGCGCTACCGAGAACACACTTTCACGAGGTGTGCTAGCAGAGGGAGGTTGAACACGACCTTTACAATGTTTTCGACCTAGGTATGAGCCGCCCTAATAGGCTAGTCCGCGAACGACAGTTCGGCCGATACTCCGACGCGGTCCCACTAGTTGTGACAGGTGATACATCCCCGGTCCCGGACCGTGTGTACCCCTCACTCCTATATTGTTGCATCACACCACCTCCTCATTTTCCACGCACCCAAGTCCCGAAAACGGCGAACTATGCAGCTCATATCCTAAGCCTAGACAAATTATTCGGTCGTGGGTGGCCCATTATACCACCCGCGTAGAAGCACGCAAATCTTGGTTCGAAAGGACACCGGGAACCGGTCCTTGTGGGATTAACGAGACAACCCACCATGCTCCCAGCATGGCCTCTCGTCGATGCCCGTTTTGAGATTAGTCAAGTTTATTAACAACCGCCCGATGAACAACCACCTAACCGCTAACCCATCCAGAGTGTTGTGTTGCATCTGCCATCCCAGGAATTACGACATTCACGCAACTAAGCATGGCTAAGCATAAGTAGCTACGTAAATAACTCAACAACAGCAAGCAATCTATTCTAAATAGGTTGGGAGGGTCGGTGGTGTTGATTGAGCGACAAAGTAAGTTTTCATGCACGGAGTAGGGCTAACTTAATGTAAAATATCAGTTGAGCGCATGCGATACGGATTTAAAAACAAATAATAGGGTTGCAAATACTGGGATATCCGCAATATGGTCAAAGGGGGCTGCTTGCCTTGCGGTTCAGAGACTAGGGCTTGTTCCTGTTCAAAATTATACTCGTCGAGATCCTCCGGCCCTATCAGAAATAACGAAACACAGCAAACAAGCGCAGTGTGAACACCACAAGGATGAACTTCAGCATGCGATGCAATGTATGCCATGAGCTAGAGGATTCGAAATGCAAACTAACGCAACTGGAATCAGGTTAATCGGAGTCCGGACGCGCAAGATATCGCGATCCGAAGACTTCCGGGGGTTCAGGGAAAACCCTAATTGGAGTTTTTAGTCAATTTTACTTTTCCTAGCATGCAAACATGGATGAACATGATGTAATTGAATAGTTTTCATTTCTCTAAACATTTTGATACATCAGTTGCATTTTTCTGAGTTCGGATGAATTTTCTACGAATTTAACAAGATTTAAACCCCTTTGTTGTATTTTTCTCAGCAATTAATAATTATTTAAAAACCAGAATTACTTTTAATACTCAACTGAAATTACCCTAGAGTATGGCAGGTGGGCCCTAGGTCAATATTGGTCCACTGGGACTCGAGACAATGACAACGGGGCCCAGCTGTCACATCTTCTTCTTTCATTCTTTTTCTTTATTTCTTAACTCCTGACATGCGGGACCCACAAATCATACACATAGGAGCAAAGGAGCTCATTTAACACACTGATCAACTATTAATAACATTGATTAATGTGTCTGATTATCAATCATGGGCAGAAAATGATTACAATTAAATGCACTTAGCAATTAATTAAACTACCACTAACTTAACTACCCTAACCATTAACTGATCCAACACTGCCAACCTAACTAACCATCACCGAACTAACTTAACCAATTACTAACCCTAACTAACCTAATTGACTTAACCAAACAACTAACCCTAACAAACTAACCAACCAACTTAACTAATTTAACTACATTAACCTAACTAATCTAACTGGCTGTCCGAATGGGGCATAAAGCCCTAACTAACTTACTACTTATGCCCTAACCGAACTAACAGCAAGCACAGCATCAGCACATTGGTTAATTAACTAACTAATCCAGTAATTAACACACTATACTAACCAATTTAACTAACTAATCTCTAACCTAACCACTCACACTCTAGCTATTCAGCCGAAGGGCCACTGTTCGAAGCTCGGTTGGCCGGCGGTTGCCCTGGGACGGTGGCGAGGGAGGTGGGGAGAGGGGCGGCGTGGCCGGCGGCGCTCACCAAGGCGATGGCGGCGTGGTCCAGAGGGGACGGTGAAGCTGGGGAGACGGGGTCGTCGGGCTTGGCGGTGAGGCGGAGGGGATCGACGACGGGGCGACGGAATGCGGCGACCGGACGGCGAGGACCTGGTGGCGGGAGGTGGTGGCGACGGGGCTCGGGGCCTGGGGCGGAGACGGCGAGGAGGGCGCTCCGGGGCCTCGGCTTCGGTTGCTTGGCTCCGGTGGCGAGAGGCGGCGGATGAAGGAGCTCTGGGGCGGGCGGCGTCGGGAAGAGCGGGGAGCGGCGGCCGGTGGCAAGAAGTCGGGGCGGCGCGGCGACGAGCGGCCGAGGGGGTGGAGCTAGGCGGCCGGGGCGGATGCAAGGAGGCGGCGGCTCGGGTGGTGAGGAAATGGGGGAAGGGAGGGGGTGCGGAGCGGCCGAGGCGGGGTTTTGAGGGGAGGGCTCGGGAGGCAGGTGAGGTGCCCGGGAGTGGCAGGGAGGAGGCGCCACGCGGCCGGCGTAGGGGAGTGGAGGTGGCGCCGGGTGAGGAAGGAGAGAGAGGGAGTGGCGTACGGGAGAAGGAGAAGAAGAACAGGGGGAGTGCGGGGCGCACGGGGCAGGCCAAGCGGGCCGCGCGGGAGGAGAGATGGGCCGGGGATAGGGCCCATCCGGGGGGGGTTTAGAGTAGATTAGGTTTTATATTTTTATTTCCTTTTGCTTTTTTTTCTAATTCCCAAAATGCTGTGCAAAAATAAACCAATTCAAACCAAGGCTACAATTCAAAACCATTCAAACTTTCCTGTTGATTCAATTTCAATTTCAAAAGCCTTTCTAATTTCATTTGTTTCTTTGAATTAGTTTCAAAATCTTAAATAGGTTTGAGACCTCCATTGAATTTTAAATTCCTAGCTCAAAATGCAAATTCAACTCATGCGATGCTATGCTATGTCATGATGCACAATCCAAAAGCAACTGAAAAACGGGGATGTTACAGACCTACCCCCCTTATAAGAATCTCGACCCCGAGATTCGGATCAGCTGGAAAAGAGGGAGGGGTACGCGGATCGAAGAAGATCTTCGCGTTCCCAAGTAGCTTCTTCTTCGGAATGGTTGGACCACTGGATCTTTAAGAACTTCACGTTGCGTCTTCGCGTCGTCTTCTCCATTTCGTCGAGAATCCGAACAGGATACTCTTGATAAGAAAGGTCTTCTTGAAGATCCAGAGTATCAACAGCTGACTCCGGAATTGGATCTTTAAAGCATTTACGAAGTTGGGAACATGGAAGACATTATGGACATTGGATAACGACGGAGGTAGTTCCAACTGGTATGCGACTTCACCTCGTTTGGAAAGGATGCGAAAGGGACCAATATAACGAGGTGCCAACTTTCCTTTGATGCCAAATCGGTGAACACCCTTGAAAGGAGTGACCCGAAGGTAGACTTTATCGTTTGGCTCAAAGTGCATCTCACGACGATGGAGGTCGGAGTAGCTCTTCTGACAAGACTGAGCAGTTTTCAACCGCTCTCGAATTACTCGAACTTGATCTTCTGCTTCCTTAATCAAGTCCGGTCCAAGAATCTGCCTTTCTCCGGTTTCAAACCAATTGAGCGGAGTGCGGCACTTGCGTCCATAAAGAACTTCAAAAGGGGCCATGCCCAGGCTTGATTGGAAACTATTGTTATATGAGAATTCAGCAAACGGAAGGCATTTTTCCCATTTTGCACCGAAGGATATAACACAAGCCCTAAGCATGTCTTCGAGGATTTGGTTAACCCTTTCGGTTTGTCCACCGGTTTGAGGATGATAAGCTGTACTGAACGAAAGGTGAGTTCCCATAGCAGCTTGAGGACTTTCCCAAAATCTGGAGGTGAACAAACTACCACGGTCAGAGATTATCCGTTTAGGGATTCCGTGGAGGGATACGATACGAGATATGTATAACTCAGCCAATTGGCTAGCTGAGATATTCTCTCGAACAGGGAGGAAATGAGCGACTTTGGATAGACGATCGATGACTACCCAAATGGCATTATTTCCCTTCTGAGTTCTTGGAAGGCCGGTGATAAAATCCATACCGATCTCATACCACTTCCACTCAGGGATAGGCATAGGTTGGAGTGTGCCGGCGGGTTTTTGGTGTTCCGCCTTAACACGACGACACACATCACATTCAGAGATGAATTGAGCGATTTCCCTTTTCATTCGGGTCCACCAGAATCTCTGTTTCAGATCTCGGTACATCTTTGTACTACCCGGATGAATAGATAAAGGAGAATCATGGGCTTCACGAAGGATAGCATTTCGAAGATCTTTATTCTTCGGCACAACAAGACGATTGCCAAAACGAACAATGCCTTGATCGTCGATTGAAAAACATTTAGCAACTCCGCTAGCAATGTTTTCCATGATCTTGCGGACACCTTTGTCTCGCTTTTGAGCGGATTTGATTTGGTCTTCCAAGGAGGATTGGATTTCCAGGTTATGGAGGGAACCAAGGGAACGACTTCGAGTTGAGCCGCGCGAATTCCTCATGGAGGAGCGGCTGAGGTTCCTGAATCCTTAGATTATTACAGTAGGTTTTTCGGCTAAGTGCATCTGCAACGACATTAGCCTTACCAGGTTGGTAATGGAGACCTACGTCATAATCTTTGATCAATTCCAGCCATCTTCGTTGCCGAAGGTTCAGATCGGGCTGGGTGAACAGATATTTCAAACTTTGGTGGTCAGAATACAACTCACAGCGATTACCAATAAGGTAATGCCGCCAAATCTTCAATGCATGAACCACCGCAGCGAGTTCTAGGTCGTGGGTTGGGTAATTGAGCTCATGTGGCCTTAACTGGCGAGAAGCGTAAGCAACCACATGGCCTTCTTGCATCAATACACAACCGAGACCTAGACGAGAGGCAACACAGAAGATGTCAAAATTTTTGTGGATATCTGGGAGGACAAGAACAGGAGCGGAGGTTAATCTGCACTTCAGCTCTTGGAAACTTGCTTCACATCTTTCAGACCATTCAAACTTCTTCTCTTTCTTAAGGAGTTCAGTCAACGGTTTAGCAAGTTTGGAAAAGTCCTTGATGAAACGGCGGTAATAACCGGCTAGACCAAGGAAACTCCGTACTTGAGTGACCGATTTGGGTTGCTCCCAATTGAGAACATCCTTGACTTTACTAGGATCCACGGCGACACCTTTTGCCGAAAGCATGTGGCCTAGGAAAGAGACTTCTTCGAGCCAAAATTCACACTTGGAGAATTTAGCATAGAGCCGATGTTCACGAAGTCTCGCGAGAACAAGCTTCAAGTGCTCAGCATGATCTTCTTCTGACTTGGAATAGACCAGGATATCATCGATGAGATGATCACAAAGCGGTCCAGATAATCCATGAAAACAGAATTCATCAACCTCATGAAGATAGCAGGAGCATTCGTTAACCCAAAAGACATCACGGTGAATTCATACAACCCATAACGAGTTGTAAACGCCGTTTTTGGAATATCTTCGGAACGGATTTTGATTTGATGGTAACCTAACCTCAAATCGATTTTGGAAAAGACGGTGGCCCCGGTTAATTGATCGAAAAGATCATCAATGCGAGGGAGAGGATATTTGTTTTTGATCGTCACCTCGTTAAGAGGCCGATAGTCAACACACATCCGGAGACTTTTATCTTTCTTCTCCACGAAAAGAGCAGAGCATCCCCAAGGAGAGGAGCTCGGTCGAATGAAACCTTTTTCTTCTAACTCCTGAAGTTGTTTCTTCAATTCAACCAACTCGTTTGGAGGCATCCGATAAGGGCGACGATAGGTTGGAGCAGTTCCAGGAGCCAACTCGATAACAAATTCAATATCGCGATCAGGTGGCAGACCTGGCAGCTCATCAGGAAAGACATCTGGGAAATCACAGACCACTGGGACATCGGGAAGATCAGGAAGAGGCTTGCCTTCCAAAGCACAGAGGTGGTGGTTGACAGATCCTAGATCACAAAGAACAGATTGACCAGACGGATGGAAGAGAGTTACGGTATTGGTTGCACAATCAATTAGGGCTTGATGCGCGGTCAACCAATCCATACCCAGGATGATATCGATATCGGTGGAGGTCAAAACAATTAAGGTGGCATAGAACTCAAGATTTGCAATTCTGACGCAGACTTCACGACATTCTTGAGATGTTCTCATCACCGAACCCGGTGCAAGGATAGACAATGGGATCGACATACTCTCGAAAGGAATATTGTGCTTCTCAGCAAAACCCTTAGCTATAAAAGAATGAGAAGCTCCCGAATCGAAAAGGACGGATGCGGGAGTAGCATGGACAAGAAGCGTACCCAAGACAACGTCAGGCGCTTCCTGAGCTTCTTCGGCGACCACGTGATTCACGCGACCGCGACCGGCTGGTTGAGGCTTCGGGTTTGGCTTCTTAAACGGAACATTGCCTCGAGCTTGACCTTGCCCTGGATTTGGGCGAGGTATAGGATTCTGGTTCCGAGGACATTCACGAGCGTAGTGACCAGGCTGGCCACACACGAAGCAGACTCCAGGGGGCGGCCTTGGAGCGGAATTAGACGACTGTCCTCCAACTGGTCTTGCTTGAAAACCCTGCTGAGGAGGACGAGGAGCAAAGCCTGATGGTCTTGCAGAGGGAGTAGCGCGGTTGAACGCGCTAGCCGGAATCCAAATTCTTCTCTTCTGGGAGCTGGAGCTCGATGGTTTGGCAGCATCACGAGCGTGCTTGCGCGATTCTTCAAGTGTCTGCCTGCCGTGTTCCATCTTGATGGCCTTGTTCATCAGGGCCTGGAAATTCGGGAAATCGAAGGGGAGCAACTCATAGCGAATCTCCGGGTTCAGACCTTTGCGGAACTTCTCCTGCTTGTCCGCATCGGTGGCAACGTCATTGGGAGCATAACGAGCCAAATGATTGAACTGGTGGAGATACTCAGTTATACTGTTCTGCCCTTGCTTCAGATTACGAAATTCTTCCTTCTTGACTTCCATTGTTCCATCTGGAATATGAGCTCCGCGGAAAGCAGCACGAAACTCAGACCAGGTAATCTCATGATCCTTCTCTTGCATAGAGCGGAAACTTTCCCACCAGGGCAGCTGCGGCACCTTCAAGCTGGAAGGCCGCGAAGTTCACTCGATCTGCCGTGGCAACACGCGCGGTTTCCAACTTGCGCTCGATGGTGCGAATCCAATCATCGGCATCCAGAGGATCTTCAGAGCGGCTAAACACCGGAGGTTGAGTTCGAAGGAAATCAGAGATTCCGACGCGATCATCAGGTTGACGGCTGGTATTCCGAACAAGGTGCTCCAACAGACGAGTCTGCTCCATCCTGTTGCGCTCAATCTGCATCAAGACTTCAGCCATAGACGGTGGTGGAGGGGGAACATCACCGGTATTACCGGCACCATGATCTGCTGGGCGCGGATTGCCAGCCATCCTGAAGGGAGGAAAAAGGAGTTACTTCAAGATTCAAAATCGAATCCGATAGGAAACTTACGGTAGAATGTACTGGGGAAACTAAACAGTGTCGAACAAGATAAATGCTAAATATGTCGCATATGGTAGTACAGAAGCCGCAAAGCTAACATACATTCCATAGCCACCCAGATAGACATTCGGTACATAAGACACATGACAGTAATATTGCAAGCTCACAAGCAAGAATATATACATGATCATGCTATGATACCATGCTCACACTTCGAAGTTTAGTTCCTATACATGATTCATCTATAACCGCATACGGCAATAGACTTAGGAAGGGAGGACCATGCACTGCTATCGCGCAGGACGGTTGAGTTTATATGTTGTACAAACGTACACATACACCTTAAAGAGGTGCCAGAAACACTTCTCTGCTCATAACTGATGGGATTCTGCATTCATGGATCAAGATTGCGAATGGACCAAGAATGAGATTCGAAAGGAAGCCAAGGGTGTCGATGCAACGTGAGGGCGAATACTTGAGCCACTACATCAAGAACAAGAAACACGAGTCAAAATTCACGGTCACTGAATTAGATACGAGGGGAGGTAAGGGAACCCGAACACGTGAAACCTTACTTTTGAATAGGGAAAGAATAAGCAATCAATTTTTCAACCAAATGAGGAGGTAAGGATCAGACTAAGATCGAAGGTGATAAGGAGAAAATGGATCCTTACTTATCTTTTTCGCAAATCTTTTTAAGTTCAAAATAGTTTTTCGAAATTCTAGACCCAACATCGACCAATCAATGGTTATCCTACAGTCAGTCCTGCTCTGATACCAAGCCTGTCGGACCCCAGATTCCATAACGGAGAGCTTTAAGAATAATCACACCGCTAAGTCGGAGCTTCAACCCCGACCTCAACCCCACGGGGGTCACAATCCGAGAGGAGTGGAGTGATATGGCTTCGAATAGCCCGAGACGTCAACCCCAAAGCTTACTCTGGCAATTTAATGCACTGAGTAGTAGGGTGATATGGTCTCCTCACTCTTTCCCACTGAGCCGGAGCGTCAACCCCGACCTCGTCCCGGCAAATAAATGCACGGCTGGAGTAGGGTGATATAGCTCCCAACATCTCAGTGGAGAGTCGCTTCACAGGGGTGATAAAACTTAATAGCTCCGCGATATAAAACCTGAAATCCTCCCTGCATCACGTACTTCAATCATACACACATTGCACATGACACAGGGGGAGAAACAAACCAGTACCATCACAGAGACTCTACGACCGAAACTGCAATAATACTAGCTGTTCTAGAAACTTAACAACATATATATACAAGCAAAAGATGCTTTACACAGCGGAAGTTTTAGTTTGGCTGAGAAGCCTAAGGGTAGGGCCAAAAGCGGCGGCAGAACAAACCAAGCTGCCGAACCCAAGGCAGGACCACTGCCCGGGATCACCAGCGACTAGTCGATGTCGGCGTCTACCTCGATGTAGAAACCCTCCGCGGCGGGAGTGGGGTTCCTCTGCACGAAAATATTAACAACGAATGCAAGGTGAGTACAAAATGTACTCCGCAAGACTTACAGGGGAAAATAATAATAGATGCATCAGGTATCAAAAAGGGGCTATCTGTGGACTATTTTTGCAGAAAGCTAATTTATTCTTTCACAATACCTGTAAATAGATTGAAATCCGTCTACTGGAATAATTTGCAAGGAGAGGAGCTGAAACTGCATAATGAACTCTAAGCAGACCATCGAACACGCCAAACCCTCGATTCTTCCTCGACCACCGGGGAGGAAGCAATCGCTAAAACCACATCCTTAAGGTTGGCAAGTTTTAGATTAGGGTTATACTTGTCTAATTCGATGCGGATTCTTACCAAGCTGTCCATAACCGCGGACACGGCTATTCGAATAGTTTAAAACCCTGCAGGGGTGTACATCTTTACCTACGCGTATCAACCGACTCTTAGCGCTACCGAGAACACACTTTCACGAGGTGTGCTAGCAGAGGGAGGTTGAACACGACCTTTACAATGTTTTCGACCTAGGTATGAGCCGCCCTAATAGGCTAGTCCGCGAACGACAGTTCGGCCGATACTCCGACGCGGTCCCACTAGTTGTGACAGGTGATACATCTCCGGTCCCGGACCGTGTGTACCCCTCACTCCTATATTGTTGCATCACACCACCTCCTCATTTTCCACGCACCCAAGTCCCGAAAACGGCGAACTATGCAGCTCATATCCTAAGCCTAGACAAATTATTCGGTCGTGGGTGGCCCATTATACCACCCGCGTAGAAGCACGCAAATCTTGGTTCGAAAGGACACCGGGAACCGGTCCTTGTGGGATTAACGAGACAACCCACCATGCTCCCAGCATGGCCTCTCGTCGATGCCCGTTTTGAGATTAGTCAAGTTTATTAACAACCGCCCGATGAACAACCACCTAACCGCTAACCCATCCAGAGTGTTGTGTTGCATCTGCCATCCCAGGAATTACGACATTCACGCAACTAAGCATGGCTAAGCATAAGTAGCTACGTAAATAACTCAACAACAGCAAGCAATCTATTCTAAATAGGTTGGGAGGGTCGGTGGTGTTGATTGAGCGACAAAGTAAGTTTTCATGCACGGAGTAGGGCTAACTTAATGTAAAATATCAGTTGAGCGCATGCGATACGGATTTAAAAACAAATAATAGGGTTGCAAATACTGGGATATCCGCAATATGGTCAAAGGGGGCTGCTTGCCTTGCGGTTCAGAGACTAGGGCTTGTTCCTGTTCAAAATTATACTCGTCGAGATCCTCCGGCCCTATCAGAAATAACGAAACACAGCAAACAAGCGCAGTGTGAACACCACAAGGATGAACTTCAGCATGCGATGCAATGTATGCCATGAGCTAGAGGATTCGAAATGCAAACTAACGCAACTGGAATCAGGTTAATCGGAGTCCGAACGCGCAAGATATCGCGATCCGAAGACTTCCGGGGGTTCGGGGAAACCCTAATTGGAGTTTTTAGTCAATTTTACTTTTCCTAGCATGCAAACATGGATGAACATGATGTAATTGAATAGTTTTCATTTCTCTAAACATTTTGATACATCAGTTGCATTTTTCTGAGTTCGGATGAATTTTCTACGAATTTAACAAGATTTAAACCCCTTTGTTGTATTTTTCTCAGCAATTAATAATTATTTTAAAAACCAGAATTACTTTTAATACTCAACTGAAATTACCCCTAGAGTATGGCAGGTGGGCCCTAGGTCAATATTGGTCCACTGGGACTCGAGACAATGACAACGGGGCCCAGCTGTCACATCTTCTTCTTTCATTCTTTTTCTTTATTTCTTAACTCCTGACATGCGGGACCCACAAATCATACACATAGGAGCAAAGGAGCTCATTTTAACACACTGATCAACTATTAATAACATTGATTAATGTGTCTGATTATCAATCATGGGCAGAAAATGATTACAATTAAATGCACTTAGCAATTAATTAAACTACCACTAACTTAACTACCCTAACCTTAACTGATCTAACACTGCTAACCTAACTAACCATCACCGAACTAACTTAACCAATTACTAACCCTAACTAACCTAATTGACTTAACCAAACAACTAACCCTAACAAACTAACCAACCAACTTAACTAATTTAACTACATTAACCTAACTAATCTAACTGGCTGTCCGAATGGGGCATAAGCCCTAACTAACTTACTACTTATGCCCTAACCGAACTAACAGCAAGCACAGCATCAGCACATTGGTTAATTAACTAACTAATCCAGTAATTAACACACTATACTAACCAATTTAACTAACTAATCTCTAACCTAACCACTCACACTCTAGCTATTCGGCCGAAGGGCCACTGTTCGAAGCTCGGTTGGCCGGCGGTTGCCCTGGGACGGTGGCGAGGGAGGTGGGGAGAGGGGCGGCGTGGCCGGCGGCGCTCACCAAGGCGATGGCGGCGTGGTCCAGAGGGGGCGGTGAAGCTGGGGAGACGGGGTCGTCGGGCTTGGCGGTGAGGCGGAGGGGATCGACGACGGGGCGACGGAATGCGGCGACCGGACGGCGAGGACCTGGTGGCGGGAGGTGGTGGCGACGGGGCTCGGGGCCTGCGGCGGAGACGGCGAGGAGGGCGCTCCGGGGCCTCGGCTTCGGTTGCTTGGCTCCGGTGGCGAGAGGCGGCGGATGAAGGAGCTCTGGGGCGGGCGGCGTCGGGAAGAGCGGGGAGCGGCGGCCGGCGGCAAGAAGTCGGGGCGGCGCGGCGACGAGCGGCCGAGGGTGTGGAGCTAGGCGGCCGGGGCGGATGCTAGGAGGCGGCGGCTCGGGTGGTGAGGAAATGGGGGGAAGGGAGGGGGTGCGGAGCGGCCGAGGCGGGGTTTTGAGGGGAGGGCTCGGGAGGCAGGTGAGGTGCCCGGGAGTGGCAGGGAGGAGGCGCCACGCGGCCGGCGTAGGGGAGTGGAGGTGGCGCCGGGTGAGGAAGGAGAGAGAGGGAGTGGCGTACGGGAGAAGGAGAAGAAGAACAGGGGGAGTGCGGGGCGCACGGGGCAGGCCAAGCGGGCCGCGCGGGAGGAGAGATGGGCCGGGGATAGGGCCCATCCGGGGGGGGTTTAGAGTAGATTAGGTTTTATATTTTTATTTCCTTTTGCTTTTTTTTCTAATTCCCAAAATGCTGTGCAAAAATAAACCAATTCAAACCAAGGCTACAATTCAAAACCATTCAAACTTTCCTGTTGATTCAATTTCAATTTCAAAAGCCTTTCTAATTTCATTTGTTTCTTTGAATTAGTTTCAAAATCTTAAATAGGTTTGAGACCTCCATTGAATTTTAAATTCCTAACTCAAAATGCAAATTCAACTCATGCGATGCTATGCTATGTCATGATGCACAATCCAAAAGCAACTGAAAAACGGGGATGTTACAGACCGCCGCGGCATCGACGGCGGCCCACCACCACCGGCCTCCCTCTTCTTCTCCTCCTCCCGGGCTCTGCTCCTCTCCTTCTCGCCGCTCCCCTCCGCGGCCTCCGCCGAGCCGCTCTTCATCGAGGCCAAGCTGCGGCAGCAGCAGATGCGGCCCGACCCCGCCCGCCTCATGCCCGCGAACGCGTGTCCGGTGCCGACCTGATGCCCGCGAACGCGACGCCGGTGTTCGAGGCCTCGGCGGCGGAGATACAGAGCCTCCTAGTATCCGGACTTCGCCACCGAGACGCTCACACTGGGGGACTCGGCCCCGGTCTCCAATGTCGAAATCAGCTGCGGCCACGACAACGAGGGGCTCTTCGTCGGCGCCGTGGGGTTGCTGGCCATGGACAACCTGGGCTCTGGCGGCGTCATCGTGGACTCCAGCACGGCGGTAACCTAGCTAAAGAGGAGGGGACGAGGCACGAGGTGGCAGAGCGGATGGGGTGTGGCGGGGTGGCATTGGAGACCGGTCCAGTTGCTGAACGCCGGCGGGAGCGTGCCGATGAGGTCGTTGTGGGCGAGCCGGAGCTCCCCAGCTTCGGGAGCTGGCTGATGTACGCCGGCAACTCGCCGGTGAGCACATTGTAGCCGAGATCGAGCTTCACGAGATTGGTCAGCTTGGCGATGCGCAAGCGATCGAGCCGCCCTTGTATCTGGTTTGACGGGAGCAGTAGCTGCAGCAGCAGCTTCACGTCGAAGAGGTCGTCGGGGAGCTCCCCAGTGAGGTTGTTGCGTCCGGTGCTGAGAACCCGATCCGCCGCCGCCGATGTAGGTGTGGCCCTTGCGTGGCTTACTCGTGGGATGTAGCTGGAGGGGATGAGGGAACGCAGGGAGGCGAGGTGGTCGTTCATGAGGCGGCGGTGGTTGCGCTCCACGGCGATGTGCGACATCCGTTGGCTCTCGGCCTCCTCCGGCTTCTTGCGCTTCTCCGGCGGTGGCGCGGCGCGCGGACGCGGCATCGGCCGCTTCCTACGCCGCTCCGCAACCCTGGTCGCCGGCGCCGCCACCGGGGGCACCGCCGCCTGCGTGACGCAGCTCTCGAGCAGGTTGACGTCGGCGGCGACCGTGGGGACACGGGCACGCGAAAGCACCGCCGTACTGCAGCCTCTTCCTCCCTTCGTCCTCCACCATGGCGCCCTGGAGCAGCGCCAGTAAGGGCATCTGCGCGGCGGCGCTGGTGCTGGCCGCCTGGTCCGCCCACTGTTCCATTACCACCACCAGCATCATCATCAGCACCGCCGCGCCATCGCCAAGAACCAGCACAGTAAGGCACGTTAGTAACAAGAAACGGCAACAACGGCAACGCCATAAAAGAGATGCTACAAGACCGTGATTTTTGGGGAAATGGAATGGAATCGAATGGAGAAAGAAGAGGGAGAGGAGGGAGGGCAGGAGGAGGAGGAGCACCGGCGGGAGGTGGTTTTAATGGAGGAGTTAGGGATTGGGTGTTCAGAGGAGGAAGAAGAGGGCATTTTGGTCCAAATTGTGATATACTGGCCTGTATTTCACCGAAATTGTTGTAAAACTCCCGTAATGGCATATATATAAGTATTGTCAAATTTTAATGGCACTTCTAGGAGGCCTCAAATAGTAATGGCACTTCTCTATTTCGACCTATTTACGGTGGCATATATCTAATTCTCCCTAGTAAATATCTAAGAGTTGAAAACTGGTGCCAAGTAAAACGCAGGATCGAAATACTCGGTGATGGCTCATACGTATATAAAATGTATGCATACATAGTCATCTTCAAGCACGAATTAAATTGAGATGCTTTTTATCTTAGCTATATTTATTTTATTTTTATAAATTTTTTGAATAGACATCTATAAAATTAAATCTTTCTTTAATCACGTCTATACTAAGTGCATAGTCAATCTTCTTTATAACCACTTGCTATCTCTACTTTTATTTCCTCTCGTCCCCACTCGTCAGGTGCATCATTTTATATCCTCCGGCATGAGTTTGTCGCAAACACTTCCACATGCGTTTTTATCCTTTTGTTCGAATACTTCCAATCTGATCAATAACTGTACGAGTCAGTAAAACCGTTCTTATAAATTCTACAAATACTTCAGCACTACTTTAATATGACACTGAAGGATAAACATTCAGCAGATTCACCTTTAAGATCAAGATGATAATTTCTCTTGTTTATTATTAGGTTGTTTGAATAGATTTTCTAATTGTGCCGGACCGTGCTGTGATTTTATACGTCGCGATGTTGTAGTTGAGGGTCTAATATTTTCATCACGACATATTTTTTAAATATAGTGCGACTTAATTTATGTTTGTTAATATACACGTTTGCTAGTGGATTTTAGAATGAAAGAAAATAAATGAAACCAACAGCCCGGAAGTGAAACCATAACTAATCCCATTAACAAACACTCCTCTACAAATTGCCTCTTCCGCCGGTCGCACCTGCACAGATCACACGACGCACGCATTTCCCTCTTTTCTCTGCGTGTGTGTGCGCGCATTTCTTTTCTTCCCCGACACGGGCGCAGACACACGGCTGCACCCGCAACACACGCACACTTCCGCTTCCAAAATCTAAAGCCCACCCCGACCGCGGCGCCCTCTCCTCCGGCGATGCTGATGCGTCGCCGCCGCCTGGGCCCCCTCCTCGCCGTCCTCCTCCTCGCTGCGGCCGTCGCATTCTCTGCCGCAGCCGGCGACGCGGTCGACGAGGAGCGCGCGGGTGA
Source organism: Stipa capillata (assembly GCA_019208055.1). NCBI lineage: Eukaryota > Viridiplantae > Streptophyta > Magnoliopsida > Poales > Poaceae > Stipa > Stipa capillata. The sequence goes on from JAGXJF010000177.1 coordinate 169,212, forward strand.
CGAGAACCGCGCGGGCGAGGCGGCCGCAGCGGTGGCGCGCGGGGACGGCGTGGCCGTAGCCGTCACCGCGGCGGAGGCTAGTGGGGAGGTGGTGCAGCAGGGCAATGCGACGGCCAAAGAGGGTAGCCTCGCCGAGATGATCGACCGCGCGCTGGAGAAGGAGTTCCCCGACTCCGAGGGCGAGCAGGGCAGCGGAGGTGCGTGGATCTGAAACCCGGGTTCCAACGATCCGCCTTGGGGATTCCGCGGCGCGGGATCTGGTTTTGGCGTACCGTGGCGTGTGTCGGCGGCCGCCCTGCCTAGATCTCGCCCTCGGTGGCTCTGATCTTGGGGATTGGGGGCGTCGCGACTCCAGCGCGTTTTTGGTGTTTGGATTGAACCAGTTTGTGCTAATCTCTGCTGCTATGGTTTTGCAGAGACGGACCCCGGCAGCTTCAACAACACGGTTGCTGATAAACAGGTGATTCATCTGCACCGTTTTGTTTGTGTGTGGTCGTTTCGTTCGTCTCCAATAATTATGGAATCTATTTAAGATTTTCCATTACTATGCTCATGGAATGGTCGGAATGTTAGGTCTTGCTTACTCTAGGTTAGGGAGAATAATTCATTGTATGCGCGATTTAATTGCTGAATGCAACTAGTGTAGATACGAGCTGCATGCTTGGAAGATACTTGGTACATGGATGTCTAAATTGGATGGAGTTGACATTTGGACAGAGGTTGCACCTGTAGTCATGATGAAGCTTCACCAGCTTCCTTAGTGTATCGTAATTTTGTAGCATTCAGTTATCCTTCCATATGTCATTCTATAGGTTTTGTGCTTTTGACCCAGTATGTGGCATACTGGCCTTTAGACGTGCTGAAGTTAAAGTTGACCTTTCCTAGTGCTGACTACAATGATGGTGTTTATTGTACTTAGGTTAGATAATAAATTAATAATTAATATTTGTTTGTGGTACCTAAGCAACTTTATGAAACAATTACTGCCTCTGTTTCACTATATCTATCATCAGTCCACTATGTGCATAGACCAACGTAGCACTAAATCTAAGATAGAGTTGATGAGAAATGACCATGCCTGCCCTTATTAAATGACATGCTACAACCATTTAACCTCTTCCAATCCTTTAAAGTAGGGGTAGAGAGTGGAAACATTGCATTAACTACACTCTTGATTCCTTAAATGGATATATATATTTTCAAACTGATACTCCCGAGGCCAGTGACAGTTACAACGTAGGGAGTAATATTTGTTTGTGGTGTACCTAAGCTACTATAGATAACTCATTTGAGTTTTGGATAAACCCCCTAGTGCTGTGTCCCAGCTCAAATGCATTTAGATATTTGATCTTTTACACGGCTACACCCACTGGCTAAAGATGCTTTGATTCACATCACATTATTGTATCATATTTCCCAATTCTGAGTAACATATTTCATTACATTCTCAATTTGTTATGTACCACCCTTTCATTTTGAAGCATCTAAGCACATTTGCCATATGATCTGAAGGATTCACATGTGGCTCAAGAAAAAAAATGTATCATCTATTCATCAGACAATATTGTGGCTTTTATCTGGATAAGCTGTATTGATGTAATCATACTTTATATCTACATAGCTGCAGTGCACTTTGCATATTTGCTACTGTATGTAAAGTATTGGTGGTTATACACCACAAATATGTATAGTGCTTATCTTGTTCTGTACTACCCCGCAGGGAGTCCTCGAAACTGTGGCCAGAAGAGTACTAAGAAAAATGAGACCAAAGACAATAAGTATATTCCTAATCTACATTTGAGTTTCTTGTTTCTTTTAAGGTGAAGTTAACCTGTATGATTATTTTGACAATCTATAGTGAACCTCCCAAATTTACAATGTTCTGCTCCCCAGGTCATTCCCATTTAAGGAAGTTTTCTTGGATCGGTCAGAGCAAGAGGATGTTCCCACACTGATTGATCGGAAGGTACGGGGGCTATAATTTATTGCAGATTTTTTTTGTTGAGCTACTCCTTATGTGCTACATGTAGGAATAGCGTTGTGGTATTTTATTCTGTTTTACTTGTGTGCTGTATTGACACAACTGTAATTCCAGGATAATGTTTTTATCATATCAAATCCAAAGTCAAAGTACCCTGTACTGCAGCTGGACCTTAGGTATGTTACCCAAGTATTGGAGAGGATGGGCAAAGACAAAGTATCTCCCTTGCATAACTTGATTTGTTGAATGTGAATTGCTGTAGGTTGATATCAGATCTTGTTGTTGTTATTGTATCCGCTACATGTGGTGGAATTGCCTTTGCTTGCCTTGGGCAACCAGTGAGTGCTTCTTTTGTCTCATCTCATTTCTGCCCCACTATCACCTATGTAAGACATTATTTCATATGGCTATTTGTGATGTGCTTTAAGACTAAGCAACCTAAAGCTACAACCCCAAAATATATTGCAGGTGATTACAGGTTATTTACTTGCAGGCTCTATAATTGGCCCTGGAGGTTTTAGCTTTGTCAGTGAAATGGTGCAAGTATGGTGCTTTTGCCTTTGTTGGTTGCTTTTTTATGCTTATTCCATATCATTGTTAAATGGAATTTGCATGCACTTTTCCTCAGTCATTTCACTGGTTCAGACATTTCACAGAAAGAAATGTGTACTTTTGACATGTTTCTGCACTTTTTCATACCCTATCAAGTTCACAAGAAGATTTAATAATTAGTTTGTGTGCTTATTCACGCACTTAATAATATGATTTCTGCTTTTCCTTCCAGGTTGAGACAGTAGCCCAGTTTGGTGTGATATTTCTCCTATTTGCTCTGGGACTTGAGTTTTCTACAGCAAAAGTATTCATCTTTGAATCTTTTAATACATTTATTAGGTATTCACACGCTGTCAATATGCAGTTAACATAATAACAAGTGGTGTTTCAACATTGTCTCAGCTTCGAGCTGTTCGTGCGGTTGCCGTTCTGGGAGGATTGCTCCAAATTGTACTGTTTATGTTCCTTTGCGGTATTTCTGTGACGGTATGCTTTTTTTCACTGTTGATGTTATGATGGCTCCAAACATCTTATTGTATGTATATGTTCCAGCATCTTGATTTGTAGTAATTTATCTATGAAAATGATTAGAATAACAATCATTTGGTGCATCCATAAAACTTATTTTTGAGACTCATTTGAATGTTTTGCAACTGAAAGTGAAGGGATCACAATATGCGATTGATGTAGCCAAGTTGCACCAACAGATCACTGTATCATACCTTGTAGCTTTTGGCTTTCCAGCATTTGTTTGATAGAGTTTTTTTAGCCTGTCAGCCTTTTTTTCACTGAGATTACGTATTTCTTTGACTTTCTAATTCTGGCTTTAAAACTATGCCCAACAGTTCTATTCTGGTTTGTTTATTTTCATATCGAATTGCAGCTATGTGGAGGCAAAACAAAGGAAGGCATTTTCGTTGGTGTTCTTCTTTCTATGTCTTCAACAGCAGTGGTAATTTTTAAATATTTGAACTTGCATCTCTGTAATTTCACCACTCATCCATGTTTAAAATTGACCCTGTAATAACTGGCCTATAAGAAATCGCAGGGGTCGTTAATTTGTTCATGGCTGTTACTGTTTGAAGACCTAGCTGCCATGAGGCCAGCATTATTTATCTCCTTTTCTGAAACAACAGTCTGAGATGTTATGCTCCTCATTCCACTTCATCATGGAACGCTAGTTTGTTTTCTGGTGTTGTGCTACATATCCTCTCAATTGCACGCTAGCTTTCGCTGTAAATAAACTTATGCTTGCTGATCTCTGGTAGAGCCATTACCTATACCATCAAAGACAGATGGCAAACGGGTTTTCATTTTAGCACATGCTAATTTGGCATGTGATCTTTGACCCCTGAAATAGTATTCTGAATATTGTATCACTTGCTATTTGCTTATGCTCATGCTGTATATCCATCTCCCTTTTCTGACCGCAGGTTTTTAAAATTTCTGATGGAAAAAAATAGTATCAATGCCCTTCATGGCCAAGTGACAGTTGGTACACTTGTATTGCAGGTATGGCAGACTTAGATTTCATCTGCTTTGTTTTTTGGGGAGATAAATTTGTAAAGATGCATATTTTACTTCTTTTTATATTTGAATGTCTAAAGCCTGGCTCAAGACTGATGAATTTTATCTGAGCTATACCAGTTGCTTTCTATTGACATGCCTTCCTCTCAGGATTGTGCTATTGGTCTTCTGTTTGCACTTCTTCCAATTTTAAGTGGCACCTCTGGTCTTCTTCATGGAGTTGCATCAATGACAAAGACGTAAGTGCAGTGTATTTCCCTCAAAATTTATATTAATTAAATGCCTTTAATTTTATAAGAACTCGAAAAATTGTCCACAATAAGTATGGCTTTTATAGTAAATTCGTGGCATCTCAATGTCTAAAATCATATTGTCCTATATATATTTGGTCTTCCCGTAATTCATGTAGAAGTTTGCTACGACATAATCAGGTATTGGTTTAAATTATTATGACACAGAACTTCCAATATTCTCAGGCTTGTGCTATTGATATCATTCCTAGCAATTCTCTCTATCCTCTCCCGTACTGGTGTGCCTTGGTTTCTTAAGCTGATGATAAGTCTTTCATCTCAGGTGAGTATAATTGAAGGCAAACAGAACATGAATGATCTCTTTGAGCAATTAATTTGAGTTTCCTCTAGAACATTACATTGACCTTATACTAATGTTCTGATTGCTGCATTTCGTGCAGACAAATGAACTGTACCAGTTGGCAGCGGTTGCATTCTGCTTGTTATTTGCTTGGGTGAGTTTTTTTACCGCTTGTAGACTATTATCTTGTGCAATGACATACAAAAGGATTATATTTTTACATACTGCAGGTAAGAGTTTACATGTACGAAAAGTAGGCCAAAAGTTGTTCTTTAAATAAATCCAGAAAAGGAGGGCTGAAAATGATTATTTTATTCGAAAAGCAGAGAGAACAGAAACGTAACTATTTTGCTGGACTCGACTTTATTTTAACTGTACTATTCTGGATTGATTCATCACATGGATTTTGATGGATATGTAGCTTATACCCAATCCAACACTGCCTCCAGTATTTGTCTTAATTGCAATCCAAGTTTTCACACTGTTTCGCACATGCTCCCCCTGTCCCTTAGTTTTCATCAACCATTTATTTGTTGCTATTGGTTTGCTTACACTGACTATTTTGAAGTAATTTACTTGCATTTGCATCTCTGACATTTTTACTCTTATATTTTGAAACTATCTCTTCTAGGAGTATGTCAATATTTCTGTTATTCATACGTGGCCCTCCTATGTTGCAGTGCAGTGATAAGTTGGGCCTGAGTCTTGAGTTGGGTTCATTCGCAGCTGGAGTAATGATATCCACAACTGATCTTGCACAACACACTCTTGAACAAGTAATTCCTTGCTAATACCTTCTGCACTCTGTTTTCGTCTCGTAAGGTTTGCCTTTTATTTATTTATTTATTTATTTATGGGAATTTTACACATTTTCCATTAGTCTGATTCCTAACTTGCATTTTGCCCTTACTTTTTCATGAATTACACATATACCACTGTTCCATTAGGTGCATTTATGCATATGCCGCTCTGCTCCGTTACTGTCCAGTCAACAGTTAGTGCAGCACGAAAAGACAGAAATACCCCTAGGCCCACATGAAAGGATCTTCACCTGAAACCAGGTTTGTAATAGGGGCCCACTGGTCATACTATGCACGGTATGTTTGTGGCTGTTTTAAGTTGCTTTAGTAAGGGGTGGCCCACTGCTCATTGAGAGAAAGGGTAAAGGTTTGGGTTAAACAATTCATATCAGGGGGCCTCGTTCTTTCACTGAGAACGAACAGAGGAAGAGGACAAAATGCCATTAGAGGCCCTGGACCTTTCGGAAAAAGCGGAGGAGAGACGGGGCGGGCTTGGAAGCAGCAAAAATGGTTAGAGGAAGGTGTCGTGAAGCTGTTGGTGGTCTCCGCCTTGGCTGGGATGAACGGGAGCGCGCACACAGCATGTACCTGACGGTGGCGAGATCTGCTGGGCGTGGTGGCAAGTTTTGGGAGCAGAGCAGAGAGAGCTTGAGGATGCTCAGGTTTAGCATGTCATCGCCACCCATGAGCTCGCCATCTATAGTCTGCTACCGCCCAGGAACTCTTCCTCGTCGCCCCTGCAACTCTCTCCCATCTAGATCCCTCTCCCTCCCCGCGTCTCTCTCCCATCCAGCCCTGTAGTCCCGAAACACCTCATAGCGGAGGAGGCTGAGCTTGAAATTGCCGCAACTCCCGCTGGCAAGAGGACGTCAAGCTCGTGAGGGACTCGGTAGGCAGATGCCAAGCTCATGCTCGCTTCAACTCTCCCCTCCTTGCTTATTAGCACTGGCAGTGGGGACGGTTAGGAGGGCAACGCCTGCGACCGTCACGACCGAACACCGATGAATGTGGGGGGTGGCAAGGCCTCGAGCACTTTGGGGTGGAAGAAAGGAGGAAAGTAGTGAGAAAGAGGGCATGAATGAGGAAGGGGGCAAGAATGTCTTTTTTGGGCGAAATATGACAGGTGGGGGCCAGTCAAAGGGTGTTAACAGGAGTTGTCCAAATGGTAACGGAGCGGAGTGGCATATTCATAAATACACCTAATGGAACAGTGGCATGTGTGTAATTCACAAAAAAGTAAGGGCAGAATGCAAGTTGGAAGTCAAACTAATGGCAAATGTCAAATGTGTAAAATTCCCTTTGTTTATAAGTTCGAAGGGCAACTTCCAACTACTATTTGGTTTGATCTTTCTTTTACTGCTTTAGTTGAACTCATAGCTAGACTCTTGTAGGTAGTAATTCATTATATGTTCTCTTATTTCAGGTTTGTTCTTTCTGCAGATTGAACCTATTCGAAACTTGTTCGCTGCTCTTTTCCTTGCCAGCATTGGGATGCTAATTAATGTCCATTTCCTGTGGAACCATGTGGATATACTTCTTGCAGCTGTGATTTTGGTGATCACTATAAAGACATTTATTGTTGCTATTGTTGTAAAAGGATTTGGCTATAGCAACAAAACATCTCTTCTTGTAAGTATTCATTACATCTGTTTGAATGTGCTTCCATCCACTATAGCTCATGCAATCACACTAACCTCATGTTTTTTCTACAGGTCGGCATGTCTCTTGCACAAATTGGAGAGTTTGCTTTTGTTCTTCTTAGCCGTGCTTCAAGCATTCATCTGATTGAGGTTATATCTCCATATTTGTTCCTTATATGTGCACCATTAACCTGGTTGTCTATGTTGCTTTATTCATAAGTACATGTACTCCTTTGTTCTAGCTCCTGACAGTTTCCACCTCTGGCTTACTTTCCAGTAGTCAATAGTAAATGTCTTGTCCTGAGAATTAGATGTCTTGTAAGCACTGTTATTCCATTAATTATAACTTGAAATGGCCATGCGTAACATATCGAAATGTTCTTTTAATACATTTTGCTTCTCAGCTTAGCTTGTTGGTACTTGGTAGTACCTTTGTTGTCTTGTTTGGTCCTGGCAAGACTACTGCTTCTCAGTTCCGATCTATACCTACTTCCATTTGACAGCTGCATTGCTTTTCTTCAGGGCAAGCTATACCTGCTGCTTCTTGGAACCACTGCGCTTAGCTTGGTACCTACCTAATCTCTTCATTCTTTGTAAGCTATACGACACACATCTCTGTAAATGGTTGACTGCAAATAAGTGAGGCTCAATGAGAACATGGCCACTAGGCCTAGTGTTTAGTCATTTGATTCAACTACCGTCTCTACCTTTGATGACATTATGTTGTCATGATGTATGTATGTTGAACTTACGGCTTTGTGTGTAATTCTGCAGGTAACAACACCCCTGCTATTCAAAATGATCCCAGCAGTGGTCCACCTTGGTGTTCTTTTGAGATGGTTTTCCGTTGATAGCAATCAGGTGGAGGTACACGTTCATATCAACTGAGTTTATCTATCGATTGTTTTACTCTTGAAATGGTTGCCAATGAATTCATCGGTTCTTCCTTTTCAGTTGGGCCTAAAAAGTGATGGCCTCCGCATTGATAGCGGCAAGCGCATAAATTTGATAGTCCAAGGCCCACATGACTCGTGACATACTTGGCAGACTGCAAGCTACTTTTAGTACGGCTTAAGTCAAAAAGCTCTGTAAAGTGTTTTCTCATGTACGAAGAGTTTATAACACATATGCACGGCCGGGAGGGTGTGGAGGCAAAAGAAATCAGATCTCGTTCAAGGTGTGCGAGATCGATCCTTCCCCATAGTGTGACGACTGCGAGTGCAAGGGCAACAGAGTTTGCCTGTTTTGGGTGAGTAGTGTCTTGGATGATTGGTGCAGCGCGTGGCTCGCAGCTGAAGTGTGATCCCTCTAATGAGGATTTCTGTAGTATAAGAATGTATGCTGATTAATTGATTGGATTAGCGTATAGGATTTAGGATGGGCCATTATACACCATTGTATTCATTAGACAAAGTGTGTACGCACATGACCATCTGATCACGAATTTTGTTGTGTAGTGAGTTTGCGATTGTCATTTTCCCCTATGTTGCCACATCTGTAGTCCCAATGTTGGAAAGACGATCATTTTGGGTGTTCTCACACTTGGTAAGACGCCTGATTGATAGATGACAACAATCCATTATACCGCTGGAAAGGAGTGTTCGTTACGTGTATGGATGCTAGCCGATGTATGTAATTTTGGTTCTCTTTATCTGTTTTCTGCTAATCTCACTTTAAATTCCTCACAAAAAAGGAAAAAAAAAGATTCTCACTTGTAACTTCTAATCAAACTTCAACGAAGGGGGAAAGGGAACAAGATCCTACCTTTATTTGTTCACCGAGATTGAAGATTTGAGCGTGAATACATTAACCTTTCCCAAGCATCAGTACTGAAAAAACGATAGTAAGAACTATCTAACTTAAGACGTCGGATCTTATCTCTCCATCTCATATCGCGCACACAAAATCCTGAAGTTAAGAGACAGCAAGAAAAAAAATAGGGCAGTTTTGGCTAGCCCACGAAGGTGTGGGCATTACTTAAGATGTCCTACAACCCTCGAAGGCAAGTCCAATTCAAAAGGTGTAGGACAAAACATAGACGTAGTCGAGGAATATAACATTTTTAAATTTTTAAAAAAATTAAAAATTTTCTTGTAAAGGATGTTACCTAAATATGAAGCATTCTTAATGTATTTTGTTGGATTTTATCTAAATTAGTTCAAATGTTTTTAATTAATTTAGTGTGTAAGAGAGATATTTAATTCTCAGTATTTATTATTTTGGATTTTACCCCTGGAAATATTTTATTTGGATTTCATATATTCTAATTTATTTTTGAGAATTTTGTTAGAATTTTAAAGTGTCTTTTGGTATTTTTCTTGAACACATTTGGTTTTTTTCTATTTTCTTATTTCAAAAGTCCTCTTAAAACCTCTCTCCTGCCCTGGGCCGAAAGCCTGCCCCGCCCATCTCCTTCTTGTCCCCACGCCAGCCCTCTACGGTCTAGGCCTCTTGGCCCATCTTCTAGGGCGGCCCAGTCTTTTCCCGCACGGCTTGCCTTGCCTCCCCTCCTGGGCTGCTTCCCCCTCCACCGACCTGCCACCCGAGTTGACCTAGCCTAGCACCCAGGCTGCCGCATGCCTCCTGTCTGGGCCGCAGCCAACGTTGACCCACTTGACCAGTGCGCCCTCTCCTGGGCCGCCTCACCTGGCCCAGCAGGCTACCGCCAGCCATTGTGGCCTTGCGCGCTTGCACACGTCGATGTGCATTGTGGCTGCTCGCATTGCGGCAGCTGCAGGCGGAATCGCCAGTGACATGCAAGATGCTGTTGCCGAACCACCCTCCTCCTCTCCTCTGTAAACAGGTACAGTCCCCCTCCTCTTCCTCTTTTGTCTCATCATGTCTCCCACACCCGAGCTCCTCCTGTTAAAGCCGCCAACGCCATCTACAGCCATTGTCCATGCCGATACCGGAGCTCACCACCGCTGGAGCTCCGCCTCGCCTTGCTGGAGCATTGCCGGACTCCACTGCTGCACTGCCATCCACCGCACGAGCCTATCTCCCATCTCTCCCTCTCTTGTTTCTCCGTACGTAGTAGAGGCAGGCAATAGATCAATTGAACTCTCCTGTAGAGAACGTGTATGTCTTTTCTTTTCCTCAACTCTTCATCTCCTTCCATATCACCTCGGGTCTAAATCTTAGTGTGAAAATGGATCGTTTAGGACCCCAGGACCCACTGCTGCGATTGGGTTTCAAATCCGTGCATTGGATTTGAATTATGAGGAATATACTCAAATTTAGACTATTTTTGACCAAATTTGATCTAGCTTCATATTAGATGATATATTTGGAAGTATTTTATTTTTCCTAGGTTACTAGTATGTAATATTTCCATGATTTTATGATTTGTGCAGAATTTTTTGTAATTGTTTTTAACATTGTTTTAATTATTTAAATAGGAAATAGTTTCTATTTTTGCAATTTAGTTTTTTAGTACATATTATACTGTTTAGAACATACTGGTAATTTTTGATAATTTTTGTCACTGTTTGATCATTTAATAATTATTATATCGTTAAAGGCTATAGTTCATATACTATACGCATATAATTCATATAGTTTTGTTATTATTCAATTAATGTTGCTGCAATTAAATTCTGGAGAGTATACTAGGCTTGTTTTCAGCTCCAAGTAGCTTTTATTTATTTATCAGCATCTGTAGGTTGTATACTAATGCATGGTGGCATATGGTGTGCAATGATATAGATTCTAGTATTATAGTTTCATGAGGTTTAATTAACTGTTATACAATATTATTATATATGGTTATGGCCTATTTTTAGAAGATTGAAATTAAGGATGCCCTAGCTCTAGGACCCTATTCTGACCTTCGACACGATGACATCTCCGTGTCATCGTTCCATTCCACCCAAATCATTCTGCTCCCGATTCCCCACCTTTTATTGCATTATGGAATTTGATATTTGTAAGTTGTATTTATTTGCTTGAGCTATTTCTTTTACGACGAGTAGGAAGTGACGAAGCCGAACTAGGACAAGACATCAAAGATTAGCAGCATGACAACGAAGACATGCCCCCTCTCCTTTGATCATATTTGATCCTATATTTTTAAGTCATTATTACTTTATTTTTTATAAAAATGCATGCTATTTTATTCCCATAGCCAGCATGTTGATTGACACACCTATACCTTATCCGTTTGTCACCCTTTTACCTGATACCTAGAATAGATTATTATTAATTCCGAATAGAGTAGATGAATGCTTAGCCATGCTTAATTATCCCTAAGATGCTTTGAATTGCCTCCTCGGAGGAATGATTTTCGGATCGACAAATCCTTGTTGTTGAAACTTATTGTTGAGCTTGCTGAGCTAGGCCGGATATCCTTTGATCTATCTCTGTTCCTTCTATTCTACTCTGAGTGAAACTTACCATCTAAAAGGTGTGGGCGGCAATTGGATCAGGTTTGAAAGAGCAATTGGCTACCCGTATTGAATAAGGCCAAAGTCTTGAATTTGAGAAGTGTGAAAATAGTACAACCACATGTTATATGGGCATTGACTTGGTTGAGTAGGTTAGTCGAGCATTGGTGTCGACATCGTCATACTGCAGAAGGGTGGACATAGCTACGAGGACTTGGGCACAGATGGGAGCCCGGAGGGTGGGAATGTACTCTCAACTCTATGTCAGACCTGGTAAACATGTCACATCAAGAGGAGATTAGTTAAAAAACCTCGTCAAAATCTCCCTACCGATGGGTGTGTACTATGTTGGTGATAGCTAGTGATCATAAGATAAGATTGTGTCGTGTGAGTAAAGTATACAACCTCTGCAGAGTGTAAACTAATCGATTAGCTGTATCCACAGTCACAAATGGCACATAACTCATTCTTGATGAAAAAGACATGTCCTCCCCCCTGTTAATTCCCTCTACCCCATTTCTAGAAAGTGAATAGGTGGTTGGAACCTATGGACAAGTTTAGGCTAGGTGCCTTACTCGTATTTGTTGGTCGTGGATCCTCACATTTATGAGAAAACCCCTAAGATAAAAACATGTTTTCATTTAAAAGCCACATTTGAAATTATTTTAGTATTTACAAACACAAATTTCTTTTACGCAAAAGAGTCATACAACCTTCCTTTGTAGCCTCATATATCTTGGTTCAGGTTGTCCCCTACAAGGGGGCATGCTGAGTACGTGAAGTACTCATCGACATGTTTCATTATGGTGGTGTATAGATGACTATGTTACAGAAGATGCTGATGGAGATTACTACTACGATGACCCCGAGGAGTGAGGTTGTGTAGACTCTAACGACTACCTGTGCCTGAGATGGAGCCTGCAATTTATCACTTTCTTTCCGTTGCTTTATGTTGTAATGGTCAAGTGACCAAGTTCTGTTTAAAGCCATGTGGTTTGTATCCCTAAGACTATGTTGTATTAAAATTGACATGGTAATCTTATCATTTTGACTGTGTTCATCAGCTTGATCCTAGATTGATGATGATACACAGGGGGTCTAGAAGTTAAATCTAGACTCTCACAAAGAAAAAAGATGAACATAGTGAATAGTAAAAGTAGAGAGGCATGGTATATAGGGAGGGGGAAGGAGGACTTTATTCTTTCTTTATTGATCGATCCCTTTCTCCAAAGATCCGTATAACAATGATGCGTCTCTCCTATTTATAGCCAAAAGTAAGAAAAAGGGATAAGGAACCAATCAAAGTGACTAAGGGGAATCTTATCCCTACATGGAGGTCGGGCCACTACGGGTGGGCCCTATTGGTTCTCCAACACTCCCTTTGGGTACTTAACTCGTATATTTCATGCCTCAAAACCTCCAAATAACTGAGTGGAAAGAAACTCGAATAAAGAGCACACAATATATATATGTTATGTTGCACGAATTGCCTCATTAAAAACCTTGTCTGAGAAATTACAGGAAAACATATCCAAGGGAAAAATAGTACAATTCACTTGACTGTTCTATAGGTATTCGTCTTTCACGGTAAAGATTGATGAATGAGTTCGTGAAGTTCTCTCCCTGAACACTGCAATTCCTTAAGTCTCATCATACTGATTCATTGCACATACCTTTCAAAGGTAGATGCTAGTAATGACTTAGTGAATGCATCTTTATTTTGTCCATTTTTAGAATTCATGAACATAGAAGAACTTGGGGTTGATATGCTTAGTGAGATTTCTCTTTACATAACCTATCTGCACCTGTGGAACATAAGCTGCATTATCTTCATATAAATTATAGTGAGGGTTTTGCAGTGTTCAACCCATAAGATTGGTATATGTGGTTGATCATCCACCGAAGCCATACACATTCTCGTGAGATCTCGTATAGCGCTATAATTTCTGAGTGGTTCGTCGAAGTTGATACTCGACTTTGCTTAGACGATTTCCAGGAAACTACAGCTCCGCTATAAAGGAAAACATATCCAGTTTGTGACTTGGCTGTGTGTGGGTTTGACAGGTACCCAGCATCGGCATAGCCCATCAAGGATAGGTCTTGGTTCTTTCTATAGAACGAACCAAGATCTTTGGTTCTTTGAAGGTAGCAAAGTATATCCTTAATGCCTTTTTAATGTCGTTTGGTAGGATCATAACTATACCTTGCTAGCAAATTTATAGTGAACGCAATATCTGGCCTTGTGCAATTTGTGAGGTATATAAGTGCTCCAATTGCACTCAAGTATGAAAATTCTGGTCCAGAACTTCCTTCCTATCTTCTCTAGGCCTGTAAAGGTCCTTGTTTTGTTGTAAGGACCTTTGAAGTGTATGCGTTTTTGAAGCCAAACTTTTGTAACACTTTTTGAGTATAAGTTGATTGGTGCACTAATATCCTTTTAGGGACATGCTCAAGTTGCAAACCCAAAAAATATTTGTTTTTTCCTAAGTCTTTCATTCCGAACTCCAATTTCAAATTGGGACTTGCTTTCTCAATATCCTCAAGTATACCGATGATGTTCAGATTATCCACTTATGCTAAAATTATACTGAATCCATCCAAAGACCTCCGTATATATACACATCGGAAATCCTCATTGCTTGTGTACTCCTTCTTGCTAAGGATATTGCTTAAGCGGTTGTACCACATCCTGCTAGACTATTTAAGTCCGTATAGTGACTTTCTGAGTTTCACACTCTACAGACTTCCTTGTGCTCTGTCTTGGTTTGGGACAGGGATACCTTATGGTACCCTCATATAAATGTCTGAATCCAAATTTCCATATAGATATACTGTTATCACATCCATTAATTTCATTTCCAGATTCAAGTTTATTGCCATTGAAATTAGATATCTAAAGGTAATTGCATCTATGACAAGGGAATAAGTTTTCTCAAAGTTGACTCATGATCGTTGAGTGAACTTTGTGCAACAAGTTTGCTTTGTACCTTACCAACTCATTATTTTCATTCCTCTTTCGAACGAAAAATTTAGTTATGCCCTATGAGACATGTGGCGAGGGCTTAGGCTTATAGGTCTAAATACCTCTCTTTTGTTCAGAGATAATAATGTTGCAGTAATAACCTCTTGCCAATATTTCTAGTATGATATTTTTAATCCATGAGTGATACAGGCTCAAGATCAAGACCAATGATGGTTGCAATTTTCTTTGCAAAATAAATGTTGATATTGACTATTGCTCTATTAAGTGATTCTCCCGTTTCTGCATAGTTCAGATTACAATTAATCTAAAAATAGTAAAACATATAAATAATGACATTTAAACATTAATAGCATGTTAAGAAATTGTCAAAACAAAAAAAAGACTCAAAATAGGATTTGCAATACCCTTTTATGTTGGAATACAAGTTTTTAGCTAATTCTGCAAATTCCAGGAGCCTAGGCGTGAAATTCAGTACTTGAGAAAAATCATGCATAATTTCTAACTATTTAGCGGGGAGAGGGGTTCCGTGAAATTCCATAATCAGACCACTTTCAGCCTGGTCTGGCCCTGCGCACGTGCGGTTAGATGGGTCGTCAGCCTATTTTTCTCTCCTTCGTGGCCTGTCCTTTTTTATTTTATTTTCTTTTCCCTCATAGGCCTTCGGCCCCATATGGCCACCACATTGCCCGACTCACTAAGGGGGCCGAGTGGCAAAGGCAGCGGCACAAGGAGCGGCAACGATGTGGACCAGCATAGGGAGGCGAACGTGACCGATAGCAGTGTACGGGGCCGATGGTGTGACACGGG
This sequence comes from Stipa capillata, assembly GCA_019208055.1. Classification (NCBI taxonomy): domain Eukaryota; kingdom Viridiplantae; phylum Streptophyta; class Magnoliopsida; order Poales; family Poaceae; genus Stipa; species Stipa capillata. The sequence continues at coordinate 184,475 of JAGXJF010000177.1, forward strand.
TGGCTGTGTGGGCGTGACGAGCGGTGGCGGCGCTAAGTGCGGCACGTCCGGGCATGGTGAGCGGTGGTGGTGCTTGTGGGGCGTTAGGAGCTGGGGCGATGCGCCCACGGAGGCTCATTGGCCCCTAGCGGAGAGTGCGAATGGAGGCGTAGGGCGTGGCCGCGTGTGGGCTGCCGCCGACAGCCGGGTTCTTGTGTGGAGCAACTCGGTGGCCACGGCGGCCATGTGAGGCCGCCATCCTCGTATGGGAGGCGCAGCGTGCGCCACAAGGCTGCCATGCAGGACTGCCGTTAGCAGCGGCGATGACATGTATGTGTGTGTCGTCTCCCAACATGCGATCATCAAGTCCTTTGTCCAATAGCAAAAATGATTGGCATTGGTCGGCAACTTCGGTCGGCAACATTTTGTTCGGGTATTTCACACATGGGTAGAAAGCATATCTAGATCAAAATCAAGTACAAAAATATAATCTAGTTCAACAATAAAACTCATTTTTCACATGTGTTCGTTGATTTATACCTCTCAGCTAATGTTAAAAGTGAGCCTAAGGGAAGGCTTGACGGTTGTTTTACAACCCTTGCTGGTGAGTTGGGTCCAAGAGACATAGGGCGAGGTGTAGATGTCGTTATTGATCAATTTCTTCTTTCTTTTCTTATTGATCGATTTCTTCTCCAAAAGATCCGTAAAACAATGATGAGTCCCTTTTATTTATAGCCAAAAGTAAGCTAAAGGGATAAAGACCTAACCAAAATGACTAAGAAGAATCTTACCTGAAGGCGGGCCACTACCGTTGGGCCTTATTTTTCCCTACACAAGGAACATAACCTAGCATCTCTTTATATTGAGATTGTGTCAAATATGTGTACAAGTAGGTTGCAAATTAGATTAGAGAAGCTGTAGTATTGTATTAGGGTACTATGAGGAGTCATAGTAGGATACGGGTAGAGTCGAAGTTGGACTCGTGTATCCTAGACCTCCTATATAAGAAGGGGGCACCATATAATGTAACCAAGGCAAAACAATATGATCAAGACAAGGGGAGGAGCGCCCATAGTCATGCCCCGTGGATGTACGTCTCACAGCTGAACCACGTCAAAAATATCATATCTCTCATTGTCTATTTTACAATGCTCTCGATATAGATCTACGCTTCTCCGTGTCGCTTCGTAAAAGATCAGCACCTAGGGCCGGTTTTTGCAAAAACGGAAGGAGAACTCCCATTCATCAAGGGTGCGTTTGGTTGAGCTACCCAGGCCGGATGGGATATGGCGATCCAGTTTTAGGTGGTGGGGTGATCCAGTTTTTTGTTTGGTTCAGTGGTGGGGTGAACCAGTTTTTTTGTTTGGTTAGAGGGGTGAGAGTGGATGGGATGATCCAGTTTCTTGTTTCATTGGAAGGATAGAGATGACTAAAATCAGATTGTGACAACCTTGTCAAGATGTGGAGATTACCACCATATATGTATGCAAACATCAATAAAAAGATGCAAGATAACTTACAATCAACTCAAAAATTGTATGCAATTAGAAAGGTTTATCTCACTGTCCTAGACTTACATAAAATGGGACACAGAAAAATTTCCACATAAACCTCTTAAACCAAAGCACAGCCTAAAAACATTCGAAATAAAATTTGCCAATGGACAAGGAATAAATGCCCAGTTGTTTCATTAGCCCCACAATACTGACACGCTCTATCCCCCTGCTAGATCGTTTTATGTAGATTATCCTTGTGAATATACTGTTCCTTAGCACCAGCCAAAGAAGCACTTCAAATTTTGAAGGTACTTCAATCTTGCACATAAATCTGAACAAATACCAAGCAGCTTGGGTTTTAAGAGCTAGATACAAAGAATGCACAGTACATTATCTTGCTGAAGCTGGTGCCACATACTGAACCTTATACACCTCCAACCTTCATTAAAAACACATGTGCCAAAGTCACGTTCTTGTTAAAATTGTAGGAAATCTCAAAGCCAAAAATTGCTCTCCCTTCTAAATATCCTCTCAGAAACAAGTGGAGTTACCATTTACCAACCCCAACCTTCTTCTGATAGAATGCAAAAATAGTGGCTTAATCTGCATTAAACCCATCCAAAAAATGGAGTAGCAGATCACACGTACACACCATATTTACAAAGAATTGTAGTACCAAATCACACATACACCATAGAAAATAAGTAACAGATTTCAGATTCTAAACTTAAAAATAATCTTAGAACATATTCTTAACGAAAGATGATCCATACCCATATAGAAAATATAATAGCTTACATCATACTACCTGATCAAAGCACACATTTGAAATCTTGGATCATACAAATATAACTAAAGTTCATAACATGCATTCATATATTAGCTACGGTTATCTGCAAAAGACATAGGCCTATCAAGAACTTCATGATTTTCCTAGCAGCGGCAGACACTAGTAGATCAACCACTTCATGATTTACCTCATTAGTCATGGAATTCCTTGCTGATGTACCTAGCAACCCAAGTCAGCTGGCCTATGTATGGCAGCTTCATGAAAGCTCTAGCACTTCTAGGATTATCAACTAAGTGTGCAAAGTAGTGAGATATTTGAGTCTCATCAAACCCAGGAAGGCTTTGCAGAGTCTGAAAAAGATTTTCAGGAATATCATCTTGTGGAGGGGGAGGGGCAGATTTAGCACCAGCATTTTCTATTGCCATAGCAAGTCTATCACCAACACGAGTCAGAGTTGATATGAGCCATCATCTTCCTTGTGGTCACTTGACTTGGCTCTCTTTGGTGACTTCGTGGTAGAAGACTCACCAGCATTTGTTGAATGGTGCTCATCAGCAACATCCTCATGTTCATTTCATTACCTCCTTCATCTTCCTCAATGTGAGTCACATCAGTACCAAGAGGCTCACTTGACCCCTTTGCATACTTGCCAGTAGCCAAACTATTGCCAAAAATGATGGCCATCTCACGGTAGTTCTCAATCGCTTTGTTGAGGTATTCAGTATCTGCCTTGTGGTCCTTTTGCAATCAAGAAATTTAATGTAAGAGAGCAAAAATGAAAAGAGTCCGAAAGCATGAAATATGTACGACAATCATATTTACCTTAATATATCCCATGCAATGCTCATGCTCCAGCCTGATAATACAGTTGATATCATCCCAAAGAGCCCCAGTGAGTGTGTTCTTAATGTGGAGTATCTTTGCATACTTCCTCTTCCAGGTTCTGTGATGGTTATTGATCTGTGCTCCATTCAACCTAAGGCGAAAATGGTCATTCAAAGCCCTCGCACAAGAGTTGTAGTGCACACTCTTAAAGCCTGTGGAAGTTTTAGTGTCGTTTGCAACAATATCTGCCAAGTTGTGGAGCATGAACGTGGACATGGCGGATGTCCATGTAACCTGAACTCTACCCTCAGCTTGGACTGCCATGTTCTCCTCTCTTCCCTCCATTTCAACAATTTTCACTATAAAAGAGGATTTCAAGACAACATTGCATAAAAGAGAATTGAAATACAGCATTGCATAGAAGAGAATTGAAAGACAATATTACATTAAAGATAATTGTTTTAGTACCACAATTGTTAGATGACAACAAATAATGATTTCAGTAGCACAATTGGTCACAACAACACAATATTACAGTACCAAAATAAATTTAGTTTACATGATTTGCAAAGTAATGTTGACGGTCTAACCACATCTGATCTGCAATTTGCTGCCTGAAATTAACTGTCTCAATATGTTCTCTTGCTTGCCCACTTGACGATGTAGCATGAGTATGATAAGTTCGATTATTAGCCTCTTGTATGAACAATTCATCAACTTCATCATCCAAAACCCAATTCTGAATAATGCAGCAAGCTTGAACAAAGTCTACTTGAGTAGGGAAGGGGAACAAAGGTGTGGCATCATCAAGGATCTTGAACCTTCTTTTGACTGACCCAAATGCACACTCTATGGACATGTGAAGAGAAGAATGCCTAAGATTGAATAATTCCTTCGCATTTGCCACATGATTGTTCCCCCACTCGTTCAAATGGTACCTTGTACCACGAAAGGGAGGCAGGAAACCTGGTTTGGCCCCATAGCCGGCATCAACTAGATAGTATTTACCTAGCATTTGATGGACATGTGGGTGACTTTGCCATTTCTAAAAAATTGTTATGGATAAATGGATGTATACACAATTAAAGGAGGGATACCTTGTGGGATACATAGGCCATTAGGTCGTTCTAAAGCATCTCTTAAAATGGTAGCATCATGTGCTATGCCCTCCCAACTAGCCAAGACATAAGTGAACCTCCCATTGAAATCTACGGCTGCCAACACATTTTTTGTACAAAGGATTTTCTACCACGAAATGACGGCTCCATGTCCTTAGAAACAGAGGCCCGAACATGTGTGCCATCTATAGCTCCAATGCAATCCTATTTATTGAAAAATAAACCCAAACATATTAGAAACCAATTACTTTTGTGACCAACAAACTGAAATTTTTTTTGTCTAATCCTCATACCTTAAAGTATGGATCCCATCAGTGGTTCCCTGCAATTTTGGTTTGGATCTTCAATGACGGTGGCCTAATGAATTCATGTCGTACCTCACCAATAGCATGTAGCACTAAGTTGAAATAACGGCTAACAGTTTCACCTGACCTATCAAAATTTGTGGCAACTAACCTATTCCTCAAGTTGTGGCCAATTGTGTTCAGAAACATGGCTACTTGCTGCTCAACACACATATGTATAGTGTCTTGAAGTAATCCACGATCCCTAAAGAGTTTACAAAACCGAAAGAAGGCTCCTCTACCAAGCCTAATCATGTTCACACAAGTTATTTCATCCTTCCAAATTTTATTGTCCAAATATTCAATTCTCATCCTATCCCTTTCCTAAATTGGTCCATAGCTAATCATTTCCCTTCTTTTCCTTTTTCTAGACTCAACACAGACCATAGCCATGACCATCCAAAAATATGCAGCAGCAGCCCAAATGAACAAATTCGTGGTGTTGTCCATCTACAATGCAAGTAATTTTACCATGAATATAGCACAAACAACTTCTATGCAAACAATAGTATTAACCATTCAGAAACATCAATATAGCTAGTGATCTATAAATCAACCTATGCATTATCACCACTGGAGGATGCATTAGCATTTAGATAACATCACATCAAATGTTGTTAGACATACATACACACAAGTTTCCTTCCTCACACACACTGACACACACAAATGGTTCCTTCCTCGTTGAACCAAGCCCCATGGCCACTGTAATGAGAAGGAGGAGGACAGGGGACGGAAGAGGAGCAGGAGGAACACACCGGTGAGAAGGCTGCCGTCGGGGAGGAAGGCCGTGAAGATGTGGAGACTGCGGTGCCGCGGCCGCCGCCCCTAGCCGTCGATCCGCTTGAATGGGGGAGACGGGGGCTGCCGTAACCCTAGCAGCAGCCGCCGGGGTCGGGTGGAGAACACGGAGAGGCGTTGGTTTCTTGGAGGGGGGAGCCGGAAGCGGCGGCGCGGCGAGGGCAAGCGGGAGCGGGGAGGAGCTCGGACGGCGGCGATCTGGGGTGCGGGAGGACGACGGGGGTGGAGGGCAGCAGGGAGCGTGGGGGGTGTCCTGGGTGCGCGGAGGGGGGCTGGGGGAGTGGCAGCGCGAGGCGGGAGCGGGGAGGAGCTCGGGCGGCGGCGGCGGCGGCGATGGGGTCGAGGGCAGGCCTGGGTGCGGGGAGCGTTGTGGGGTGGGTTGGGGGGAGGCGCGTTCGGTTCTTGTCCTGCAGGCGCGTTATGGGTGCACGATGCGTTTTGCGGGGGCATCGCTCGCGTGCGGGGCGGCCGCCGGGCCGCGCGAGTCGGCCGAATTTGCTGACTCCTCCCATCCAGCATTTCGCCCCGGATATTCCTTTCAGGCAGCTCGATCTGTCGCTCATCCAGCGAACCAAACGCAGTTTGTCATCGAAAAAATGGGCGGCCCGATTCCATCCGGTCTGGGTACCTCAACCAAACAGACCCCAAGTGAAATACTATCGAAGGTATGCCGTCCAGAGCAAAACGAACGGGGCTGATCGCTGCCCTCCGATCATGTGCAAGGGAATGTTAGATTGCACCCGGTGAGTCCCACCACATTCTGATCAGAGAGGAGTGGAGAATTAGAGATATTTCTTAAGCTCCACCGTCTCCTCTCTCTTTCTCTTATTGCTCTTGCCTCTCACGATCTAGCGCATGATGCGGCGCCCTCGCCGGAAGCGCATGGCAGCGGCAGCGGCAAGCTCTAGGCATGGCACAGCATGCGGCTGCCTCCTCCCAGAGCAGCCGTGGCTGTCGTTAACCACGGTATGGTGACTAGGCAACCGCGTCTTCTCCTAGCGCTGACCACGGGTGTGTCCTAGGCGTCTATAATGTTTCACCAGCCGATCAGCCACCCTCAACCCGAGAGACATGTGAAAACTCGGAAAATTTTCTGTAGAACATATCTGAAAATTATTTGTTTTATGTGAAACATTAGTGAACCATATGGTCTTTTGATGAAATATGCACGAAACGTCTACAAAAAAGGGTCAAACATCCCCGAGACATCGGCAAAACACATTGAGATATATCCTTGAAACTCATCTTATTTTAGCATGAGATTTGGCTATGAAGCATATGTGGAACTCTTTGAAACACCTACTTCACCTTTCTAAATTTTATCTGAAATCTTCTTGATTTTTTGTGAATTTACATGGAACTTACTTTGGATCCACCGCATCAGATTGTGTGTCAGAGATTGCAAATGGGAGAGTGTTGCATGTTCGTGAGAGTGTGTGGGGAGTTGAGAGAGAAAACGCTGCTAGAGACAGGTGAGAGAGAGTGTGTGCCTGAAATTTCCAGAGCTTTTTTTTGAAATATTAATTTTTTATTCAGAAATTTCAAAAAAATGGCACTTTTGAAAAAAATTGCAAAACTAGGGTCCAATCGCCACGGCTGCTGGTGATTAGGTAGAAATCGCCACGGCTGCTGGCGATTGAGGCTTATCGCCAGGCCGTTCGCCGATTCAAAATTGAATCGGGCCGGCCCATGGCGATCAGATAGAAATCGCCACAGGCCATGGCGATTTCCCCTAATCGCCACAGTCCATGGCGATTTATCCTAATCGCCACGGGTCATGGCGATTTCGGCTCATTTCTCTCAATTTTTGTAGCCCTTTTTGTAGACTGATTTCTCCTGATTTCATAGCCCTTTTTAATTCGCGTCCTCCCCCTGGATCTATTCCAGCTGCGTCCACGTCCTCTGCCTCCAGCATATGCCTCTTATCACACCAGTTCTTTTTGCGGTTGCCCCCTCGTCGGCCGACCAGCCAGGACGATATATTATTGAATCGCCAGATGCCATGGCGATAACTGATTTGTCAGTAATCGCAAGACACACGCCATGGCGATTTGTCAGTTCATTTTGCAATTGGCCCCTCGTGGACCGACGAACGAGAACGATGTATTATGGAATCGCCAGATGCCATGGCGATTACTGATTGCGACATGGTGATTGTCAGTAATCGCCACGACTAGTAGCGATTAGTCCTAGTCGCCAGGACCTCCGCACCCCTTTTTCTATTTAACCGGGTGAGCAGACGCTCGCAGCATGTAGTTCTTTGAGTTGTTCCGAAAAATTTGAGAGCAGAAGAAGAAGTAGTTCACGAATGGATAGCGACGATAGAGGTAAGTCTTCCAATATATTTCCTCCTCATATACGTTGAAACATTAGATCTACAATGTCAGTTTTGTGGACTAATAACTTTTTGTGTAAATTAGTAGATGCCAGTGATGTTGTTTGGAACCCGAGAATGGACTACGAACTTCTTACTGGTGCGGAATTGATGAGGTGGAGGTGTCAAATTATGCGTTCGCAGATCTTTGAGGACGTTCATACGCGTGCTCTCGCAGATGTGTTAGCGAGAAAGGGTTTCCCTGGATTTACGTCCAAGCAGGTGTGCAAGCGGTTGAAAGAGTTCCAGAAGATGTGGGAGAGGGTGGAGGAGCTTAAAAAACTACCTGGGGCGAAGTACACAAAAGGCTTTTTCTGCGAAGGAACGATAAGTATCCCGCAATCTCAGTACAATAAGCACATAAGGGTTAGTACAATTTATTTGTTCTTAGTTGTAACCATTTGATGCACCATTTTTGTTAGATACATCATATTCTCGGTGTGTAGGCACATCTGGAGGATATAGGGTTGCTGAACTGTGAGATCCCAAATTTCGGACATGTGGACCGATATTGGAGAGACCCATTTGCTAATAGAAGACACTTAATGAAGACAACATTTGAAGAAGAGGAACGCAAACATGCTGGGCGCACATCTACAAAAGATGTTCGTTCATCAAAGGATTAAGGCGCATGCAGTTCATCGAAAAAGGGGTTAAACGAGTGCTCGTCGAGTGACGAGGACTTCTCGAAGCTGTTTTGCTTCAAAGCCCCTGCTCAAGGGATAAAGGCGGTAGCAAGCGATAGCGAAGATGATTTCATGTAGTCGTATTAGATGTGGTAGCGAATAATTGCTTGTTGTACCGACGATGCGTGTACGTAACTATTAATGTGGCAGTGTAACGTGGCTCTGTAACCTATGCTTATGTAATCGGATTTAGATGTTATTTCGTAAGTCTAATATGGATCGTCCATCACTATGTACTAACTCGTGCTACAGTCTCAGGAGAAGTGGTGTACAATCATTTTGTCTTCAGATTTAATTTCAAAGATTGAGAGATACCATCTCGATCATTGAATTTCCATTGTAGATGATGCTCTGTTTAATTAGTAAGGATGAGATATGTACGTATTCTATAAAACATAGTTTCTCCACATTTCTATTCATGCAAGAGTGTCTCGTGAGAAGTGGTGTACAATCATTTTGTCTTCAGATTTGATTTTAAAGATTGAAAGATTGCATCTCGATGATTGAATTGCATATCGGTCATCCATCAGACGCAGCACAGGCTGATACTGACAGGAACATGTCTGTTATATTTAATGTTATGAGGAAGAAGAAAAATGGTAGGGCAGCTGGGGAATTCAGAATCTACGGTTTGGAGCGTAAGGAGATGGTGAATGATCCGGCTATCGTCGAAACGTGCAACAATGAGAACGAACTAAGAATGCTCCATCGAGAACTAACACACACGTCAAGTGTACTAATTCATAATGCTGTTACAATAAAACGTGCTGAAAGAAATGCGTAATTCAAATGCCTCGTCGTCCCCTCTTCCTCCTGATCAGCGAAGGTGAGTACCTCGGCCTAGCCTGTCCCGCTCCCGCTCTAGGCTGCCTGCCCACGTCAAGTATCGGGTATGGTAAATTGTGGTATGAATCGATGAATGTCCCGAACCGCCGCTCGAGTGCGATCTGCTTAGCCCTCCATGCCATGGTATAGCTTATGCTGTACTGGTATTTGCTCTCTACAGATGTCTGTATGAACTGTGCTGGAATGCAGACATTCTTCACTATCTCGTGATACATCAACCCAGCCACAAGCTCAGCACTGATGTTCCGATGGTTGTCAGGAACACCGCTTATTACACATGTGTGCGGCACCACCCTTCGTATGACCCAATGCACATCATACTTCCTCACGGACGCCTGCACGTACCCCTCACACCCAACGGACCTACATTTCACTGCGTACTGCGTCCTGCTACTTGCCTGCACTCCAAATGTTCTCTGTGTCGATATCGCCCAAAGCTTCACCGCCTCTTTTACCTCTTTCTTCGTGCCATAGTATGAGCCTTGGACAATCTCATTCGGTTTGTACGGATACCTATCGTCACTTCCGCCCTCGAGATTCATTCTGCCGGACATGTCAAGATTCCACATACTAGGAATCGGATCGTGGCCTCTGTCTTCATCCTCATCTTCGTCCTCTTTGCTGCTACCGTCTTCGACATTCGCCTGTTCCTCTCTAGCAACGGCATCATCATGCTCCATCATCTGCACTAGTTCAGGCCGTATCTCCCCCTCGTCCACCGAACCGCTGAGGTATTCAGTACCTCCTGTCGCGGAAGGTCCAGCGGAAGTTCCACCGACTTCCACTACAGGGTTCGCCAACAACTTCCTCTGCCGCTGCGCTGTTCTGTCCAACCCCGTTGCCTCCGCGTCCCCCTTCTTCAGATGACACCTTCTTATCTACTGCCTGGACCAACATATAACGCGAACCCTTCCGTGCCTTACTTGCCCTCAACCAAGCCCGCCAGTCCTTTGTCATATCTAGCGTGAAAAGATCCCACTGGACATGCTTGCAAGACTTGCTGAAATACGCTTGCACGGTTACACTTGAGACCTCCGGATCAAGACCAAATGCCCGTGTTAACCATTCTTTTATGTCATTGATGTGGTATCTCTCTGCATCTTGCAGCGTTAATCTCGTTTGTGGGAAACTACTAAGATCTACGGAACCAGTCTCTGGAATTGTACGGATGGTGCCAACACCATAGTAAACTATAAATTCATCTGGTTCTGACATTCCTGCCATCCAAAACACCATAGTAAACTATACAGTCTAAGATACTATCATACGCAAACAATTGTTATCATCGATTTGTAATACGGTTCGACTATTACGACTATTACGAAATATTATTCAACTAAATAGAAATTATAAACCCTAAACCCTAAATCGATGTCGACTTGCTACTTCTAAATCGATGTCGACTTCTACATCATCTACATAATCATCTATCTATTGTACCGTACGTATCTATTTAAATTGCTACTCCGAATAAATATACCCTACAATTCTATTTAAATTGCTACTCCGAATAAATCTACCCTACATTTACCCCTAATTCTACATCTAATACTATATGTACTACTACAAATATAGAAATGCTACAATGCACGGTAAAAGTTTCAAAAATTTACCTCCAAATCGCTGCAGAACACCTCTCTTCTTCCTCTCTTCTTCCCCTTCTTCTTCCTCTCTTTTCTTCCTCTCTTCTTCCCCTCTTCTTCCTCTCTTCTTCCTCTCTTTTCTTCCTCTCCCTTCCTCTCTTTTCTTCTCCTTTCTTCCTCTCTTTTCTTCCTCTCCCTTCCTCTCTTTTCTTCTTCTTTCTTCCTCTCCCTTCCTCTTCCTCCCCGAAACCCCCGTGCTCCTTTGCTCTCTGTTCCCAGCACCGGCACCGCGCTCGGGATAAATATCCAGCCGTTATCGCCACGAGCCGTGGCGATAGGGGGCAAATCGCCACGAGCCATGGCGATTACGATGCGTGGCCTGGCCGTTGGCGAGAATCGCACGCATTTAACTTCCTATCGCCACCGCTCCTGGCGATTTCCCTCCTATCACCACGGCTCGTGGCGATTTCTTATTTATCGCCACGCGTCGTGTCGATAGTGGTCGAAATCGTCGGTGGCTATGTCGTTATCTGCTATCGCCAGCAGCCGTGGCGATTTCTGCCTAATCGCCAGCAGCCGTGGCGATTGGACCCTAGTTTTGCAATTTTTTCAAAAGTGCCATTTTTTGAAATTTCTGAATAAAAAATTAATATTTCAAAAAAAAGCTCAAATTTCCATTATGTCCACTGATTGGAATGGATGGTTGGATGGCGTCCCGTTGGTCAAGCCTCCAAACAATATAGCGTGGGTTAGCGCTCATTCATTAATTGAAGTGGAACAAAACAGTGGAACAAGATACAGTTCTTCAATAAGAAAAGAAAAACCAAGAGGTGCATCGCTATCAACTTCTCAACCTACACCCTCCATTGCTGCCTTGAAGGCGAATAACACCATATCAACGTTATGATCAAATACTATCAGGTTTCCCTCTTTCTAGAGCTCCCATCAGGTCAACGTCAATATTGAGCTCATTATCTGTCTTCTCAAACCCCAAATTCGATTTCCCGCCACGACACAAATGTGTTCCCACCACTGAAGATGCATCGGCCTGAGCTCGGGCTCGAGCAGCTCACACGCAAGCCAGGTGACCACCTTGCAAAATGGACACCGAACATCTTTAGGCATTTTCCTTAGAGCCCACTGATCCACTGTTAAGATCTTAAGCTGGACCGTAAGCCAGGAGAAGTACCTGCATGCTTATGGAGCCAGCATGACCAGATAAGCCTCGCATACGATTTTCCGTTTGCCCCAGAGAATTGTGCCTCATAGGCGCTCTTTGCAGAGTAAGATTGGTCTGCTTCTCTTCTCCAGACAATCGTGCCCGTGAGTACTCATTAAGCTAGACTTGTATCACCTGCATGAACAATTCTCAATACTGCAAGATGCAATTTTTATCAAGAGGAATTTGATAAAATGCCCCAACTTACCTGGGACTTCGACCATATGCCCCGACTTACTTCAGCATCGATCAAATGCCCCGCGCTCCTCCCCCGGTCACAGCTAACCCAAGCAGCTTGACCAAGCCCCTGCAACTGACCATAGCAGCTCGACCAAACCCAAGGAACTGACCATAGCAATGTGCGGCCGCTCCCGTGTCTAGGGTTGCCGGAGTTGAGGAGGACCGGAACGGTGCCGACACCGCCCAGGTGCACCGCCGCTGCTCGGTTCGCCCAGGTGCGCCGCCGCCGGTAGGTGCGCCTCAGTGCGACGCCGGCGCTGGGTGCGCCTCGGTGCCCCGCCGCTCCAGTCGGTTCGCCCAGGTGCGCCGCCGCCGGTACGTGCGCGTCGGTGCGACGCCGCCGCTGGGTGCGCCTCGGTGCCCCGCCGCTCCAGTCGGTTCGCCCAGGTGCGCCGCCGCCGGTACGTGCGCGTCGGTGCGACGCCGCCGCTGGGTGCGCCTCGGTGCGGCGCCGCTCCAGCCGCTGGCGTGTTGGTCCCCCTCCCCACGCTCGGTCCTCCTCCCTCAAGCCCAAGGTTAGCTACTTAGCTACTCCCCCCTCACACGCCAGACCTCACAGGCTCACACGCATGAGGTGCCGAAACTTGGTCATGGTATTGATGCGAGGAATTTGATAAATGCCCCTCTATTGATGCGAGTCTGTATTGATGGTATATGTTTTTGCTGGAAAACGTAGATTTGTTGATGCATTTGAGGAAAAGCTCGATGGAGGGAGTATCTGATACTGGTCAGCAAGGGTAATTTACACCTCCTCTCTACTTCATTTGAGATGATAAGTTTGTTCTGTCCTCTCTACTTCCTCTCTGTGCGTAGGATCGATGATGCTGACATCGCGCACAAAGTTTCAACCTAAACTGCAAGCCAATGTAGTGTTATAGTTGATAACGAGGATACGTCAGTTGCTCTATCATTTGTGCAGTCTGTGGTAGAGGAGGAGAACTTGTATGTTAACAATGTTGATTGGTCATCCATAGAGATAGCTCCTGCAACTGGTGATGACGTTGATGTCCCTATTACTGAAGAGAACATGTGTCTTGTATTAGGAATAACTGATGAAGCTCTTAACAATCGAATAGAATCTGTTGTGCCTTTTTCGGGAGCTGAATCTCTCTCTCATGTTGATGAGGACCTACTTGTTGAGGCAGCTATGCCCGTGGATGATCACATCCCGGAGGAGGCACAAATTACTCATGACAGAGATCATCCTAAAATAGAGAAAGGCGTAAAGTTTCGTACAATGAAAGACTTTAGGATGGCCTTAAGGCAGTTTGCTATCAATGAAGAATTTGACGTTAAGACCATAAAAGCTGATAGAACAAGATGGATGGGGTGCTGTAAGGCAGAAGCATGCCCATGGAAGCTAACAGCCAGATTGATGGCAGATAAGAAAACAACGAGGGTACTAACCGTGGTTAATTTTAAATACTTCACAAACCTCTTATTGTTTTATGTGTATTCATAATGGATCTTGTTGTCATGTAGGTAACCCAAATGGAAGGGCAACACAATTGTGCATCAAGCAGCAGGCGTGTGTCAAGTATGGCTTCTCAAGCATGGGTTGCAGACCGGTCAATGACAATACTTAGGAATAAACCTACCATGGGGGCCAAGGAACTACAAGAGAAGCTAGAGAGTGACTACAATGTCACAGTTGGCTATGACACTGTTTGGAAAGGGAAAGACAAAGCAATGGATGTCTTATATGGCACTTGGGGACAGACATTCAAATTCCTGTTCAACTTTAAAGCAGAAATAGAGAAGAGGTCACCTGGAAGCATTGTAGAGGTTGACGTTGTAGAGGTGGAAGGTAAAGTGTACTTTTCCCAAATTTTTTTGGCACTTAAGCCTTGCATTGAGGGTTTTAAGGCTGGTTGTAGACCCTACCTTAGTATAGACTCAACTGCACTTAATGGCAAGTGGAATGGACACCTAACATCATGTACAGGACTGGATGGACACAATTGGATGTACCCTGTAGCATTTGGATTCTTTGATTCTGAAACAGAAGCAAACTGGACATGGTTTATGGAGCAACTAAATAAGGCACTAGGTCCACTTCCAAACCTAGCTATATGTACTGATGCATGTAAAGGGCTAGAGAATGCAGTCAAGCAAGTTTTCCCTCAAGCTGACCAAAGAGAGTGCTTAGGCACATGATGCTCAACTTTGTAAAGAAATACCATGGTGAGTGCGTTAGGCACATGTGGCCAGCAGCAAGGGCATATAGGCCGGAAGTATATGATTACCACATGCAATTGGTTCTGACTGCTTGTCCGGAGGTTGGGCCCTATTTGAAGAATTACCATGATCTACATTGGATGAGGAGTAGCTTCAACACAAATGTGAAGTGTGATTACATCAACAATAACTTAGCTGAATGCTTCAACAGTTGGATTAAGGACCTCAAGGATCTCCTGGTAGATGAGCTAGCTGACAAACTGAGAGAGAAGACCATGAGGCTTTTCGACAAGAGGAGAATGATTGGAGAAAGACTTCATGGCAGTGTACTTCCGGCTGTGGTACAACAAATAAACAACAGAAGTAAAGGTCTTGGACATTTGAAGGTTGGTAGGGCTGATGCAGAAGTTGTGAGGTTAGAGACATCAACAACAACAATTTAAGGCATGTGGTGAAAATAGAGAACCATGAATGCACCTGTCTGGAGTGGCAGCACACCGGCAAGCCATGTGAGCATGCATTGGTTTTCCTGCTTGAAAAGGAACATGTTGACATGGAGAAGTATGTCCATGAGTATTTCTCACTTCGAAGGTTTAGGGCTGCTTATGCCATACCAATAGAGCCATTAACAGATCGGTCTCAGTGGCCTAAGGTGGATCTAGGATTTGATTTGTATCCTCCATTTGCGAAAAGGTCAGCTGGTAGGCCAAAAAAGAATAGGTTCAAGAATTGCTTAGAACCTGGAGGGAGCAGTGGAAACAAATCCAATAAGACTACAGGTGGTACCAAGATGGGTAGCTTCAACAGATGCAAGAAATGTGGTATATTGGGCCACAGGAAGTCTACTTGTCCAACCAATGGGACAAAGAAAAGGTCCTCTACTACATGCATATTGGTCAATGGGACAATTAAAATGTACTAACAACTCAATCTGTATGTTGCATTCACAGGAAAAGGAAGCCTAGGAGGAGTACTTACTTCACCCCTGATGGAGGTGCAACACCATCAGAACCAAGTGAGGTTCTAGCTAGGTAATTATAAAGGGAGATGAGTTGCTATCTTTTCGAGTGAACTATCTTGTAACAATTTATCTTTTCCAGTGAACTATCAAATGCGATGGGAGATGGAGCTTCGGAACTAGTTCACTACCAAGAGATGGAGATGCAGCCTACAAGTTCACCACCAAGAATTGAGCCTAGGAAGATGAAGAAAAAGCTCACACCTAGAAAGAAGAAGTAATGCTAGAAGTTGGTGAATTGTAATGCTTTTGGTGAATTTGGGTGAATTGTAATGCTTTTGGTGAATTTGGGTGAATTGTAATGCTTTTGGTGAATTTGGGTGAAGATGGGTAGCTTTTGGTGAATTTGGGTGAATTGTAATGCTTTTTGTGAATTTGGGTGAATTGTAATGCTTTTGACGAATTTGGGTGAATTGTAATGCTTTTGGAAGGAATATATGAATTGTAGTGAAAAGCTTTGGTGAATTTAATGCCAACTGAATGTTTTCAGGTTGTTGCCAGAAGCAAGTAGGTCATGGTATTTTCAGATCATTTCAGGCCTGCCAAGCCCACATGAAAATTGCTATATGAATGAATCCCTTTCTTCATTGCAAAAAGTGAACCTGTGTGCTCTATTCAGACACATACACTTGGAAAATTGCTATATGAATTCCTTGGCAGCATCAGTCAGTGGCTGAACTGCTGCAGCCATTGAAATGCTGGAAGGCAGATCTAGGTAGAGAAGTGCAGATTCTGTGGTCATAGGTAAGCTTCTTAGCAATTGACTGCAGTGTCTCATGCAAGAAACAACTTCAAATTTGTCAGCAATCATCAAGATATCCAGCAGAAGGGTTGGTTGATTTGTTGTCAACTTTCCACTGTACATAAAGCTTAAAAGCTCCATAAGGGCATTTTCCTCTGTTCCAAATGGAAATACAACGATCAGACATGAAAATTTGATAAAAATGGGAACCAGGATGCAAATGGAAATATATTTACAATTTTTCAGCAAGTCCACACATAAGTTTGTTTCTGATTACAATGTGGACACAGAACCACATTCTACTTAGCTAACATGACCATGAAACTTATAATTACAAACAGTACACACATCCCATTGACTACCATCTGAAGCTCCTGCAGTCTTGCCATCTTTTCGATGCGGTCACTTAGCGAGATCATCTCCAGCTTCATATGATCCAACTTTTCTACAATTGTTTGGTTGAAGCCATCTTCTATAGTCTTGTCTTGTTCATTCCACCTCAGTTAGGCTCCTGTACATGCATAAGTACTCATCTTCCTACTCATCTTGATCAATACAATTCAGCATTAGTACCACAGCACATGATCAATACAATTCAGTGCTGTTAATCTCCCAATACAATTCAGCATAAGCACCAGCAGCTACGGGAATTGCATATGAACGAAGCAACAGCAGCTACGGGAATTGCAATACAATTGCTTTATTGATCAACACCTACATTTGTTGCCTGCTTGATTGATCAACACATACACCTGGTTTATTGTTTTGGAGAATTCCAAATTATCAAGCTCCAAATTGCAGCTAGCAGCCGTTGCTAACCATGGACATTCCACGAGCACCTCCAGCGGCAGCTCCAGCTACGGGATGCGGCTTACCTTCGGGACGACGAGGAGGAACAAGCAGAGCAGGCGAGCGGCGGCCTCTGCGTCAGCAATGACCAGAGCGGGGGGCCGAACCGAGCGGCGGCGGCGCACAACCGAGCGGTGGCGGCGCACGACCAGCGGCAGCTCCAGCTACGGGAAGCGGCTTACCTTGGGGACGACGAGGTGGAACAAGCAGAGCAGGCGAGCGGCAGCCTCTGCGTCAGCGACGACCGGAGCGGGGGGCCGAACCGAGCGGCGGCGGCTCACGACCAGCGGCAGCTCCGGGAAGTAGCTCCGGGGTGGGCGCGGGTGGGGAATCGACGAGCGAGCGGAGCAGGGGAGCGGCGGCGTCTACGTCAGCACCGACCGGAGCAGGAGGGCCAATCGAGCGGCGGCGGCGCAGGGGCCCAAACCTAGGGTTAGAGCTATGGTCAGTTGCAGGGGCTTGGTCAAGCTGCTTGGGTTAGCTGTGACCGGGGGAGGAGCGCGGGGCATTTGATCGATGCTGAAGTAAGTCGGGGCATATGGTCGAAGTCCCAGGTAAGTTGGGGCATTTTATCAAATTCCTCTTTTATCAATGGCTTGTCGGATGTCACACACCCGTCACTGATTTGCGACTGTATTATAGACCACTATATATTTCCTCCTGGGAGCATGGAAAGTGCAGGTGCAATCTCTTTCAACCGCCTATTGGACAACCACACATCCTTCTAGAAGTTTGTCGTATGCCTATCGCCAACTTTGATCTCAGTGATGATTGTTCAGCTTCAGCTTAGCTCCAGGTACTAACGTAGTAAGCCTCTGCTGACTTGGTGACGGTGCCTTCCACGCTATACCATGCTGCATGTCAGACTGATGCGGCTCGGAGGGCCACCCATCTCGGTGCTAAGTTTAGAAAACTTCAATATGTGCAAAAACGACCAAAAAAAAAGGATCAAATTGTGCAAAAACAAGGTTGACAACAGTTTTTATGGCTCCCCCCTCCCGCCCCTGGAAAGGTAAAGAAAGTTCTTTCTAGCATCATTCGGATGAAACAATCTAACTAAACGTAGAGAAGAGGCTAGGTGAGTCAGGAAATTTTTGAATGATTGCATACAAGCACGTGCATCCAACTCTCAAGTATGGTTCTCCATATTGTGGTCAGCTGCCTTTTTCTTTGAACCAGGGGGGGGGTGTGTGTTGCGGAAGGAGGGGCATATGTCCCCTGGGAAGCAGCTAAATAGAAATTTCGCTACGTAATGTCTTGTAAATATATTATGGTGGGTATGAATTTGAATGATAATTGTTGTTTTAGAGATTAATGATAGTTGCAAAACTAGCCCGACATGGGCTGATCTTAACAACGGACACCGGCCATCCCGCTGCGGTTAGATCTAGATGCAATCAAGAGAGAAAATAGACACCGATATTTATTAACGAGTTTCAGCTGAAGCCTACATCCCTGATGCGGTTGTTAGGCGCACCTCCCCATCTCCTTAACCACGGACATCCATCGGTAGTCTGACCGCCCCCTGTGCAGCAGACTCTGAAAGTCTGAATCAAGTTGTGGTTACATCAAGCAGTGGCCCCCCCTATAAAGGAGTCCAGGTTATAGATGTATCTTACTCAAATACGATTAACCCTATCTGCTAGTTAGACTTTAATTCCACTATGTAACCTACCCGTACATATTCGACACTTTTCAACAATCTCCATGTTGGCGAATATGGCCCTCCACCAACGAAGCTGTCATTACCGAATCTC
This sequence comes from Stipa capillata, assembly GCA_019208055.1. Classification (NCBI taxonomy): domain Eukaryota; kingdom Viridiplantae; phylum Streptophyta; class Magnoliopsida; order Poales; family Poaceae; genus Stipa; species Stipa capillata. The sequence goes on from JAGXJF010000177.1 coordinate 203,320, forward strand.
CGTGCACCGTTGAATTGAGTCTTCTCTTTGTAGCTCACTTAGAGCTACCCGACAAGTCTGACTTGGCATGTCGTCCTCTACTATTAGGATCGTCACTCTTGGTTCTTCTTTAGTAACTCTACCTGAAAGAACATACCCTCTCAGCTTGTAAAGACTATTTCTGGTTTTCCTCCCCTTCATCACAGTCAATTTGTTCTTCTTGATTCTCATGGTTAGCTTGTCCCTGTCCACCTTGTAGATATAACCATCATCATAAAGAGAATCTAGTGAAATTAGATTCCTTTTAAACCTTGACACATGTCTCACACCCTTGAGTAGATGCTCGCCATAACTAGTCTTGATCATAACACGATGAGCCGTGTCATCACCTTGGTAGACTTTCCCAAAATCACCAGACTCGTACGTGCCGAACCACTCCTTATTTAGTATCGTATGAAAGAAACTTGCTGAATCCAATATCCACGCTGCTATTGACTGATTATCTGAAAGCATAAGAACATCACAAGTATCAACTTCACTGTCATCACCTGCCACAACCACGTTAGCGCCTCCATCAGTGCTTCTTTTCATTAGACAATGTCTCTTTATATGTCCTTACTCCTTGCAACTATAGCACTGCGGCCCTTTCTTACTCTTTCACTTAGCCGTTGAACTGTCTTGCTTCTTCCCATTGTGGTCATACCTAACTAGCAATCCTTCAGCATGAGGAGCCTCCACTGCAATGTTCTTCTTCTTACGCTGATCAAATGCTATAAGTGTTGCAGTAATCTCTGCCACAGTGATGGTATCCTTGCCATACGTTAGCACAGTCACCATATGCTCATAGGAAGGAGGCAAAAAACACAAAAGAACAATAGCCTTGTCTTCGTCATCAACTTTCACCTCTAATCAAGTTAGGTCCATGATTACTTGATTGAAGACATCGATGTGCTCCACAAGCTCTGACCCTTCCTGCATCTTTAGCCCATACAATTTCTGCTTCAGGTATAGCTTGTTGGTCAGTGATTTGGACATAAATTGAGCATCCAATTTCTCCCAGACTGCATCAGGCGAATCCAAGTCCATTACAAGGTACATGACTTGATCTGATAAGCTCAGCCGTATGATCCCGGCAGCCTTAACCTTCAGATCTTCCCAATCATTAACAGGCCAGTCTGACCGCTCCCTGTGCGGCAGACTCCGAAAGTTTGAATCAAGTTGTGGTTACATCAAGCGGTGCCCACCCTTATGTAGGAGCCCGGGTTACAGAGGTATCATACTCAAATACGACTAACGCTATCCGCTAGTTAGAATCCAATTCCACTACGTAACCTACCCGTACATATATTCGACACTTTTCAACGGAGACCAATGATATTACAAACATATGTAGTATCCTAGCATGGATCACAAGATATTTTATATATTAGACTAGTGATAGAGACGAACCAAAAGTATAATACAATGAAATATGCATTCGTGCAACAAATATCATTCACATTCTAAAGCTAGTTTCATACTTGTGTTAGTGAGAGAGAAAGATATGACATTTCAATCAGATGAAATTCAAGTTTCTTCAGCAAAAATATGCACTTGTTAACAGCTAGAGAATCATGTGTTAATGACATTGAACGTCGAACATGTCAGACATTCAACAATTGGTGGTTTAAGCCAATTGCTAGGTTCAATCAAGTGTCGATGAATGTGAAAGATATAACATATTTCAATTTTGTTCAGAAAATCCCGATGTACATGTAAATTGATGGGGCAACAGATAAAGATTCATGTGTTAATGACATCAAAATTTGACCATCTTGTACATTCAATAGTTGGTGGCTTAAGCCAAATGTCGAAAGTTCATTTTTCGTCAAAAGAATTGATGTACCCGCCAACATATGTGCAACAACTGCAAACTTATGTGTTAAGGACACCAAATTTTGATGGAACCTTCGAGCCGGACTTTGATTCTACCCCGGTGCCTTGTTCTTAGCCGGACCATGTGGTCCGGTACCTCTGAAGAAACCAAGTTGGCTCTATTTTCCTTGCTAGGATCCTTCGAGGGAGGAAAGTCCAGAACCTTTAAAATAATTTGTGTTACAGGATAGAAGGACTGATTTCGTTCAGAACCTCTGAATTTAGTTGTCTTGACCTTTCGGTCAAGGATATTCTAGAGGTTTTGAATTATCTGGTATGTCCAAGCGGCACTTTCTGACTAATGCTTTTCACTAATATAGCCGTTGCTTTTTGAATCCCGGACTCCGAGCGAGGTTGTCTAGAACCTCCAGGCAAGATTTCTTTTGTGAGTAACAACTCATTTTTTAGGGCTGTCTATATATACCTCTACCCCTCCTGGGTGAAGGTTGTTGCTTGCGTCCCAAATCCAGAGCTACTCCTTTGCCTCTCTTCTCTCTTGCTTTCTTTTGAGTTCCTTTGAAAGGGATTGAGGATTTGGATTGGATTTCTATTGAGCATTCAAGCAAGTGATCACCTCCAAGTTGAAGATCAAGTTCTTATTACTCTTGGAGGTTGGCGCCTCTAGACAGTTAGGCGTCGCTTGGGAGTTTTCAAGCTTGTGAAGAAACCAAGAAGTTTGTGAAGGTTGGAGCTCGCCTATCTCAAGGTGAAGAGCTACCAAGAAGTAATTAAAAGAGGCTTCACACAGGCAAGCCTCTTGAGGGAAGAGCACATTTTGGTACCGGCTTTGGTCGTTGGACCAAGCTTCCTCACCAGAGACATAAGGCCTCGCCAATGGTCCAAATTTCAAAAACAAACAACCTTGTCTCCTCACGTGTTTGTTCTTAAGCATACTCCATAATTTCTTGTTACTATTACTTATATCTTCCTTGCTAGGTTGTTCGTCTTCCTTTTCGACAACCTTGTTGGATACTAGCATATTTAGGAGTAATTTACTCCATAGTTACTTGTTACTATTACTTATATCTTCCTTGCTAGCTTGTTAGTCTTTCTTTTCGACAACCTTGTTTGATACTAGCATATTTAGGAGTAATTTTTAAGAGAGTCTATTCAACCCTCTCTCTAGACATCATCCTCAATCCTTCATAAATGTAATAAAATTGCTTTGTACACAATTTGGCTCTTACAATGGATTGAATTAAGCAATTCAAATGTTATCGATTGGTGATGAATGCTCCATAGTAGTAACATATCCCATGACCAGCTCACAAGTTAAGTAAAAATGCACGGAACATTCTGACCAAACTTTATGCTTGGCAAACCAAATGCAAGCCATTTAGCTCATGAAGAAATGTAATTTCAGTTATTAAGACATATATTATATGGAGATATGACATTCAGGAAACCTATAGTTCATGGGTTCTTGATTGGCCTAGGTAAGAACATGAAGCCTATGACGCACTCATCTACTTTAACCCCTAAAATTATCCAAATAGATAATGAAGCTCATGTTGCACAATTGAGTATGGTTATAACTGCACACTGATGGTATGTATTTCTCCATAATATGACACTCACATTATTCTTGAATGAATTGAGATGGATATATTGGAACATCAAGATACAGCTTACCACAATTTCTAGAAATTATTGTGAACAACACTAAGAAAGTTCGTGTTTAACCAGAATGTTATTCACATAATGTTTCTTTCCGAAACATAAGAGTTAGAATATGAGAGTTCTAACAGAGGCTTAATATTAGTTATCACTTGTTGAACCATGCAAGTTCACAAAATTGATTCATTCTAGAGAATTAAATGTTGATAACTATAATGTTCATTGAAGTATCTTTCCACTATCATATTTGAAAAAATGTGGATTGAAACATCAACTCTTGAAGAGGTTAGCTTGATATTGAATTTTGATATATATATATATATATATATATATATATATATATATATTTGTGTGTGTGTGTACTATTCAGGGGGAGCAAACTCTTGAACAAGAATATAACCAGAATGATACGTAGTAATGCAGAGCACTATAAGAAGCATCATTTACAACAATCGATAGCAGATTAACTGACTTAATAGTCGTAGATCTTTTTCCCCGAAGTTTATCATATGTAAGGTTTTTAATGAGACAAATAGTACAATATGAGCTGCGTACGTATGCAATACACTCTTTCTTCAATTTTTTCACTAGGCTTTTGGGAGTTTTGATGAGGTATGTACATCTTGTGATAAGAACACAATGGGGAGTGTTGGAAATCTGTCAAAGTTCACAAAGAGGTGTCAGTCTTTTAGAAGGGATGACTCCTTACACTTTGACTTAATGGGATCTTATCTAAACCTCTTTAAGTCTATATATAATGGTTTATTTATCACTTGTAATCACTTGTCGAGAAGATTAATAAAGAGAAGAGAAATAGATTGTTCCTACACCTTGTGTCTCATTTTGGTAGAGTTCGGCGACCGGATTTGTCTCATTCGACACTTCCTTCTTGCCGCAGATGCCGGATCTGGGAGTAGTTTCATCCTGCACCCTCGCCTCGCCGATGCAGGATCTGGGAATTTTTGCCCCGGTCCCCGACCGTCCCGGCCACTAGATCTCCCGGCGACCAGAGCTGCTCCGGACATAGCCCACCTCCATATCTCTGACGTCGGCCTCCAGCTCTCTAACACTAGCGCCCACGTACTCAATTCCCCACCACCGGCCACCTTCCCCCCTCCACTTATGTCCCCTCTGGACCTACCAAGGTGATGCTCAATGTTTATTATTTTTGAGTGAACATCACAACAAACCATGTATACGTTGCTGGTATCAATGAGGTAGTCATAACAGACACATCTCATACCTGAATTGAACTTAGTGAGAAAGGTCCAAGATTTGCATACATAGCTTCTAAGAAATTGATACGTGTAGTATGGCGAAAGGGCTCGATACACATGGTAGTTCCAATGGATGATATTATAGAGCCCTATCATAATTGACATGTTATCAGAATAGCATGCTGCCATTACGAGTCCAATTTGATAGATCACACAACGTATCCTCAATAATTTAGTACAAACCCTAAAGGAAAGAAAAATACCAAAACCTGAGGACCTGGCTATGCAATGACTCCTACAATTCACCAAATTCACCGTTAGATTAACTTCATTGTCTAGATTCTCCTACAATTCACCTTGCAAAGTTTGTTAAACCTTTTATTTGGCAACTCAAAAATCTATTCATTTTCTGGTTCTAAATTTCTTATGCTTGTGTGTGATCATTCTGATTCTATCATGGCCAAAGTTAACCATGTAGTTGCAATGTTTCATCGACTCTTAAGTTTTACCTTGTAAAGAAGCACCCATATGTCATTGGTATGAGCCTAGACAATGAGAGAGAGGCACCCCCGTTCGGTTACAAAGCCCTACAAGGGTGCGTGGGGGGGCTCGGGCGAGAAGGAAGCGAGCGTAGATAGGACTCACGTGTCTGTCTCTTATTTCTCTCCCCAATTTAGGGTTTACAAATGAGTGAGTGGAAAAAATGGATCCCCTCCCCCTTGTCCTTGGGACTCTATTTATAGAGATGGAGGTAGGATAGAGGTGAGAAATTTCCAAGTTTGCCCTTTTAAGGTACAAAACATCCACAGAGAGTTTTTAGATTATTTACACAGCACTTAGCAATATACTGTCGATTTAGGGGTAGCACGCAGACATCCCTCCAACAGTAGCCCCTCATAGGTCCGGGCGGTAGGGCACCACCCGTCTGGGCCAACACACCGATCCTCGAGGGGTTGGCATCCTAACTGAACCGATGGCATCTGGTAACAAAGGAACGCAGGGTTCTTCACGGCACGTCGGTACCCCTCGCCTCTTCTCTTTTCCTCCTTTTTGTCTCCTTCCTTCTTCCCTTTTCCCTCTTTTTTTGGGCAAGCACCTCTCTCTTCCTACCAAGCCGCGTGCAGGGGCGCAGGAGGTTGCCTACCTCAGCCCTACCGCTTTTGTTTGCCTGGCGGCCTTCGAGTTGGCTGTGTGGAGTATGGGGGTGCAGAGCTCTGCGAAGTTTTTTACCTACTTCCACCAAGCACACGTGGCTCGTGTGGTCATGCCTGGCGGAGCTAGGGACGAGGAGCATATCTCACCTTTTGGCATGGTCTCCTTCATCAAGCGTCGCAGGCGGCTTCGGGCTCAATACCCTCGGCTAGCCTCACGGGGGTTGAGTGGCGCATGTCGACGGCAAGCGGAACATGTCAACACTAGGCAAAACATGTCAATGCTAGGCAGACCTTCGATGCAGAGCGGACCATGTCGATGTGGAGTGATTCATGTCGATGCCGCGCGGACCTTCAACCCTAGGGCATGTCGGCACTAGGCAATTAACCTGTGCATTTTGAAGCTGGACGCTCAGTGTTGTTTCCAGGGGGTTCCTTGTCATGATGATGCCATTGCTGCCTACCGAAGAGGTGTGGTGATGTCAATGGTGCTTCGATGTGGACATTGAGCTTGTGCGCCTCGTGTTCGAGCACTTGGCCTGTGCACCAGACATTTTGTCCTAGGCATAGGTTCGTGCTATTGTAGTCGACCGCGGGACTTCTTGCTCCTAAGCGAAGGTTCTCGCTCTTGCGGTTGAGCGCAGGACTTCCCACTCCTACGTGAAGGTTTTCTATTCCCATGTATGGGCACTGAGGTTTGTTGCTCCTGCACGTAGGTGGTGGTACAGAGAGGAACAAGTATACGCCAAGTGGTGCACGTTGACACAGCATGAAACTTGTTGACACCGAGTGACACATGTCGACATCGGGCGGACCATGTTGACGTAGAGTGGCGCGCTGACGCCGTGTGGTGCTTGTCAATGCTGGATGGGCCATGTTAACGCTGAGCGACATGCTGACACCGTGTTGTGTATGTCAACACCAGGCAGAACTTGTCGATGCTAGGCAGACCATGTTGACATCGAGTGGCACGCTAAAGTTGCTTGGCACATGCCGACGCCAAGCAGCGTGCTACCACGGAGTGGTGTATTTTAATGCCTATTGGTGAGTTGACGACGAGCAGCACGCTGATGTTGTGTGGTGCATGTCAACACTCGGCATTCCTCGTTCAACCATGTGCGTTGAAGCTAGATGCTCAACGCCGTTTCCTCGTGGGGGCCAAGTGGCGCATATCAACGTCTAGTAGTGAGCTAACACCGAGCGGCACGATAATGTTGTGTGGCGCATGTCGGCACTAGGCGTCCAACCCATGTGTGTTGAAGCTAGACGCTCGGCGCCATTTCTGAGGGAGCCCCTTGCGATGATGACACAAAGTTTGTTACCTGCAAGATGTGCGCCAGACCGACTTTTTGTGGAAGTTACAATTTTTTTGCATGACTTAGGCGTATTTTTGCACGGTGTTTCCGCATAACTTGTTGAAATATTGGTGTCAGAAGAGACGGTGTTCCTAGGTCGGAATGTGAATTTCTAGGATGTCGCGGGGCACAAAGTACCTTGTCTCCCATTAGAAAAAAAATTAGTGCACAAGGACGCAGTGGAGAGCGCTTTTGGCTCTTCCGTTGATAAAAAGCTAGTGCACAATGGTGGCCATTGCTCGGCACGTGACGGTGGCAAACACTTATTCGCATAATGGCAACGAAAACTTAGGCATGTAATGACGACAAACACTTAGCGTTTGGCGGTGATAAACGCTAGGTCGCACGATAGCAACAAACACTTGATTACTCGATGGCAGTGACATCTAGTCATCTGATGGCGACAAATACTTGGTTGCTCGATGGTAGTGACATCTGAATACATGATGCGACTAGTGCTCAGTGCACGATAGCCGCAAATACTGGGTGCACCATGACGTTAAACAAGCGACGTGCAATGGTGTCAAACATGTGGCGTACGATGGTGGTAATCGTGGTAACACTTAGCCTACTGGGTGAAGCCAATAGCACTTGATCCGGAGGGAAGGATGATAGCACTCGACCCCGAAGGAGAGGTTGATAACACTTGATATGACTTGACATCATGGGGATATTATAGCCACGTGACCCCGGTGGGAAGGGGAACTCCTACCTCGAGGGCGATAGCTCAACGTCACAGGGAGCTTATAGTCACGCGACCCAGAGGGAAGGGGCCTCCTACTGCGAGGGAGATGAATTGCATATTCTGAGCAACTTGGAAATCATGGTGTTCCTCACGGGTATTGCCAGACATACCTGGCCTTAATAGGAGTCGTGGGTATTTGTCGCAACAGCATAGGGTGTGGTAATAAAGATGTTACGGGGAACGCGATGAGGTACCTGCCCCCATCCAAAAACAATTAGCGCTCTGAGGAGCGCATTTTTGTCGTGATTTAACATGCATGCTTGGCTAACATAGCAGGGGACGTGACCCCGGAAGGAAGTGAAAGATCGAGATCTATCGACTAGAAGGGGGGTGAATAGGAGATTATCAAATTTTACTCAAATTAGTTGTTTAGCATGCAAGGGTGAAGCAACAAATATCAAACTAGATCTAGCTCAAATGAGGAATATTCACTTAAGTAAAGAGCTAGAGAGAAGACTCGAGATTTGACCCGAAGTTTAAGTTGTTGGCAACAACTCTACGTCTTCGTTTGGAGAGGCTTGAGCACTTAGCTCCGAAGACACATAGTCTTCACCTTCTTCTCCTTGAGCCAAGTCCACTTGGAACTTGCTCAATCACTAGTGGTGGATCTTGAGGTGATCCCCGAACCTTCACAAACTTGTTGGAGGGGAATCCACAAATCGGAGCTCTCAATGACGCCTAGCTGGCTAGGAGATGCCAAATCTCCAAGAGTAATAGGTCAAGATTACTAGGCTCGAAGAAACTCTTGCTTGAATGCTCAATCAAGTCTCAGATCTCACGAATCTTTCCTCTCTCAAAGTAGATCTCAAAGAGCGAGAGGAAAGGGGAACACACAGTGTGAGAAAAGTGTATTTTTGCGCAGAGTGTCCTCCCAAGCCCGCGGGGGTCGGGGGCATTAAATAGGCACAGCTCAGAAAAAGAGTCATTGGGGAAAAGATTCATCCTCGGAGCAACCGGAACACGAAACCGGAAGAACCGAGTTTCAGACCAACGGTCAGATTCTGAGGAACTCAGATGCACAGCGAAAGTCTTCAACACAAAGTCGGTAGTTCCGAAAGGAACACGGTCACACTGGGATTGAAGATTCTATTCCGTAGAGTTACTTCCAGAAGCGATTCCCGGTAGTGCCGACTTTGAAGAACGGTTAAACCGAGATTTGACGAAATGACACATTCCTCTATCACAAGAAGAAACACGGTCAAACCGGAAATCAACTCGGTAACACAGCTTCACAAAAATACCTAAGACCAGAAGAGATTCTCGGTACCACCAGAAACGAAACCGGTAGAACCGAAGATAAATCGAATGGGACTTAGTCTAAGATAACAGAAGACCTAAGTCCAGAAGGAATTCTCAGTACAACCGAAAATGAAACCGGTAGAACCGAAGACAAATCAAATGGGACTTAGTCTAAGATAGCATTAGAAGCATATTCCAGAAGCACCGGTCTTCAAGAACGGACATACTGGTTTCTGAAATATGAAATTAGGGCAAACCCTAAACGGCAGGGTTCCCTAACTCTCCGACACAAAGGCCATTCTCGGCAGCACCGGCTTTAAGACCGGTCATGCTGCAATTGAAGCTCTTCGAGGCTTGAGACGACTAAGTCATAAAACCTCGCAACAGAGGCCAATCTCGATACATCCGGTTCTTCAAACCAGTATTACCGAGAATCACTATCTGTGTCTCAAAAGAGATTTTTAAAGAAATCTTCTGAGATTTTGACTGAGCACACATGAAGATTCTTCCTGTAGCTTAGATATCTTACCCCTCTTAATAGTGCGGCTTGTCCTATAGACTCAAATGACCTTTGATCATGTTAAACACTAGAAAATCACCACTAATCTTCTAGGTCCAAACCTTCCTTCATCATTAACTTTTTAGGGGTCGACATCCACTGGTTCAACCAATTACTTGGGGACTATACTCCTGTATACACTCAGTAGACCATTAGTCCCTTAATCGTTTATCATTAATCATCAAAACCCACTAGGGGCACTAGATGCACTTTCAATCTCCCCCTTTTTGGTGATTGATGACAACACGATTAAAGCTTCAAATTGGATATAAAAAGTTTGTGTTTTTGAGTTCTATGATGTAGAGATAGCTCCCCCTAAATATGTGCACTATTTGAAAATAGCTTTGAATGCAAGTGCACATTTTGAGAAATTTTGAGGAGCTCCCCCTACATCTTAGAATTCGTGGGAATGCATTGTATAGAAATAAACATTAGAACCACAATGCATAAGGGTGATCTTAGAGTTATAGACAAGCATATAATGAACATAAATCAAAGCATGTCTAAGAAATGTAACAAACACAAAAGATCACCGAATAGAGTTTACAAACCAATACAAGAATCATCAAATAAAAAGCAAGGTTTGTGACTCTTCTAAATCTAGCCTTCTTAAAAACTTTCCTCCTTTTTCTCTTGAAGACTCTCTCCCCTAGACACCCTTTGAAGCTCTTCTGAAGCTCTCCCCCTTTGGCATCAATGAACCAAAAAGGGTGAGGAAAGATGGTTCAGGCGCTGGAGGGACCACCAGAGGCAGAGGCACGTGGAGATGCTTGAGGAACTGGGGTTGGAGTTGGAGCTAGAGCTTGAGGCTGAGGAGGCGAGGTAGCTGTTTCTTCAACATGTGGTGAACTTGGAGAATCAGGCTAGACAGTGGAAGCAGAGACACTTGGAGTGACTCGATAGTGCAGAGAAGAGAGTGGATGATCACACCAGGGATAAGATTCTTTGATACCCTGGGCAGCCAGTTCTGCTTCTGCATAATGCTTCTTCAGGAGCACCTAAGATCTTCTTTGAGCTTCCCTATCAGCAATTTGAGAAACCAGAGCCATGTTGAAGAGGGCATTGAGATCATGGTTTTGAGAAGAAGATTTCTTGCTCCGTGATGAATTTCATCCTGATTACCCTTCTTGGGAGCAAAAGTCTTCCTCAGTATCTTGAAGACTGTCTTGGCGGCATATGTGAAGTCAGCAGTTTTGCCAAGCACATAATCTCTGTCTTCAGGATACAATGGCTTCAATCCTTCCTTAGGCAGAATGTCTTCGTCATGAATCTTAACATCCTTAGTGTTTATGTCCATTCCAAGACCTATTCTTGCAATGAATTCTTCAAAAGTGGCTTCATATTTGGAATGTCCAGTCATCCACTCCAACTTCCAAGTGTTGGAGTTAGTCTCACTTCCAGAAATATAAATTGTGGCATAAAACTGAAGAATGAGCTCTTCATTCCAGTCCTGTCTGAAAGTGATCCGATAGTGCCGACTTTGAAGAATGGTTAAACCGAGATTTGAAGAAATGACACATTCCTCTATCACAAGAAGAAACACGGTCAAACCGGAAATCAACTCGGTAACCCAGCTTCACAAAAAGACCTAAGACCAGAAGAGATTCTCGGTACCACCGGAAACGAAACCGGTAGAACCAAAGACAAATCGAATGGGACTTAGTCTAAGATAACAGAGGCCAATCTCGGTACATCCGGTTCTTCAAACCAGTATTACTGAGAATCACTGTCTGTGTCTCAAAAGAGATTTTCAAAGAAGTCTTCTGAGATTTTGACTGAGCACACATGAAGATTCTTCCTGTAGCTTAGATATCTTACCCCTCTTAATAGTGCGGCTTGTCCTATAGACTCAAATGATCTTTGATCATGTTAAACACTAGAAAATCACCACTAATCTTCTAGGTCCAAGCCTTCCTTCATCATTAACTTTTTAGGGGTTGACATCCACTGGTTAAACCAATTACTTGGGGACTATACTCCTGTATACACTCAGTAGAGCATTAGTCCCTTAATGGTTTGTCATTAATCATCAAAACCCACTAGGGGGCACTAGATGCACTTTCAGGAAGGGGCGTTTTACCCAGGATAGGCATTACTCGACATCATGGGGAGCTATCATCACACAACCTCGGAGGTAAGGGACACTATCCCGAATGGAGATGGCTCGACGTCACAGGGAGCTATCATCACACGACCACAGAGGGAAGGGACACTCTATCCCCGACGAAGGTGGCTCGACATTGCGGGGAGCTATCGTCACATGACCCCAAAAAGAAGGGACACTCTATACCGAATGGAGATGGCTCAACATTGCAGGGAGCTATCGTCGCGTGAACCCCAAGAAAAGAGACACTCTATCCCTGTTGGAGGTGCACGTGCAGGGGTGCACGCAAGGTGCACGTGCGAAGCCTCCCAAGAGGGTATGCGCGAAGTGCACGCAGACGCATAGCCTCTCACGGGGCTCCCACAGGGTACGTAGGGGTGTGCACAGGGTTGCGCTCGGAGCCTCCCACGGGGGTGCGCATAGGGGTGCACGCAGGGGTATGCTCGGAGCCTCCTGTAGAGGTATGTGCCAGGTGCGCGCAGAGCCTCCCACAGGAGTAAGCACAGGGGTTCGCGTATGGTGCACACTGGGGTACACGCAGGGGTACGTGCAGGGGTGCATGCAGGGGGTATGCATGGAGTCTCCCAGCGGGGTGCACGTAGGGTGCGTAGGGTTGCACGCAGGGGTGCGCACGGAGCCTCCCGTGGAGGTGCGCACAGGATGCGCGGGGGTGTGCTCAGGGTTGCGTGCGGAGCGTCCCGTGGGGCTGTGCACAGGGTGCACAAGTGCGTGCGCAGGGTAGGTGGTTCTAGCCATGCTCACGCTCCTCCTCTTAGGCACCATGGCTTTTCGCTCAGGTCCCCACGGTCGGCGCCAACTGTCGTAGATGTGAGGCTAGACAATGAGAGAGAGGCAGCCCAATTCGGTTACAAAGGCCTACGAGGGTGCGCAGGGGGACGCAAACGAGAAGGAAGCAATCGTAGATTGGACTCACATGCCCATCTATTATTTCACTCCCCAAATTAGGGTTTACAAATGAGTGAGAGCAAAAAAGGATCCCCCTCCCCCTTGTCCTTGGGCTCTATTTATAGAGGGGAGGTGGGATAGATGTGAGGAATTTATGAGTTTGGCATTTTAAGATACAAAACATCCACAGAGGGTTTTTAATTAGACTATTTACACAGTACTTAGTAATACACTATTGGTTTAGGGGTAGCACATAGACATCCCCCCAACACAATTAGTTTTTGAACATGGTTAAGTTTTACTTCAAGCTATACTATCAAGACTCAGTGGCTGATTGCAAAGTAGTTGAATTGTATGTTTGATATTTTCTATTAAGCTAATGGTTCATAGGCCTTGGGTTTCAATATATATATATTGGGAGAACAGTATAAACTACATATGTGAGATGAAACTTGCTTTACATTGCTTTTACTTGTTTACTGTTGTGTAGAGATTGCAGTTTTACTTTGTTGTGGACAGCAATGTAGTGAGATGAAACTTCCTTTACTTGATAAAATAGGCACTTGCACTCAACGATGGACAAGGATCCGAAGAATCCTCATGAAGGATGGGGATGGAAAATTAAAAAATATATAGGGGCATAACATGTGCTTTAAAGAACGTTGCAATAGAAAATTTATCTCCTATGTCATGTCCTTGCACAAATGATATGAATCAACTCCTACTTGACATCGAACAATTTGCTCAAGACCTTGATCAAGTTGCGATACAATTGTCGGACTTGCTTAAAAGAGATGCAATAGACCCTTGAGCAAGACGACACCCCAAGTGGCATCGACCCTAATGAATGTCTCCCTTGTGACTGCGAGAGTGATGATAATAGTGAGCATGATTACTCGTAGTATTGCAAAGATCAGGGGATTGATCCTGATAGTGATTAATAATGGAGTTGTACTATTGTTTAACTATTTTGAACATGGAACTAATGTGGTATAATGCTATCTTGTATGTTATTTGCTATTTGGATGTTCTAAACTCTATGTACTAGTATTGTGATATACTGATGTCTTGTATTACGAAATTAATGTGATATATTGATATGTTGTATTAATTATATGTTATTTGCTATTGTTGCATGCTATCTGCATATTAGATTTGCTACTGTTTGCATGAACAATTTAATGTATAGGATTTACTTGAATTGTACGGAGCCCCGATGGAAGGTTATGTGAACTTGTTGAGCCAAGGAAACAATAACACAATCTGGGATGATAGTCAGTTTGGTAGCCCATCGGAGGAGCAACAATCGCCAATTGAAGAAGCTATTCCGTCTGTGAAACCAACCTCCAAGAGATCAAAAAATCTCAGCTTGTAGGAAGACAATATGTTGGTTTTGGCATGGCTCAATATTAGTACGGATGTAGTACATGGGAATAAAAAAATCTGGGACTACCTATTGGAAGAGAATTCCTAAATTCTTCCACAAGCACAAGGATTTTGAGTCAGATCGTGGATCAGATTCCCTCATGCACCGTTGGTCTACCCTTCGAGAACAAGTTAGCAAGTTTTGTGGGTGTTATGAATGGGTTTTGAATAGGAGGCAAAGCAGTATGACAGAAAATGATAAGGTATACACCTCCCTTCTTCAATTGTTCAATTTGGTTGTAACCTCAGATGTTCCCTGCAATTTTAATAAGACTATCCATGGCTCTAGATTATTCAAGCATTGGAAGTGTAGAAGTTAGAAAAGAAGAAATCCTTCGGTTTCTTGCATTGTTGGAATACCTTACACCTCCATCCAAAGTGCACTAAAAGGTTATCTTAGAAAAAATAGAAACAACCTCCAATTCATGTTCGGGTATTTTACTCTAGGAAACAACTCAAGTCGATACTACGATGGAGTGGATGATCCTACTCTACAAAGTAAGCCCGTGGAGAGGCCACTTTGTAGGAAGGAGGAGAAAGAACGACAATAATAAGGCAAAAGTTCTAGCTCTCCAATTGATAATATTTACATGGAAGCATTAGAAAATCTTTGGGCAAAGAAGAAGGAGGTGGAGGCCTTGAAAGAGCTCAATAAAAAAGAGCGCCATGAACGAAGATATGCACTAGAAGTGGAGAAAATTGTAAATGAGAAGAGAATGATTGTAGTAAAGGAACGAGGGCTAGAGTTCAGAAGGAGGTTGGTAGATAAATGAGTATGGATATTACTACTATGAGTAAGCCATAACAATAATACTATCAGAGCTTGCAATATGAGATCATAGCTCGATGACTTGGCGCAAGTTTGGGTTGAGCTGCTTCATTTGCTTGGACTATTATGTTATTTTGTTGTATGAACTATTGTGTTGTATAACACATTATGTTGTATGAACTACTATGTTGTAAGCACTATTGTGATTTATGAACTATCGTGTTCTATGAACTATTATTGTATTGGAGTACTAGGAGTATTGTTGTTTTGTTATATTTTAGTATTGTTGTATGATACGTGCTCATGTACAGTTAGAAAATAACGGCATATATTGCCATATATTATTTAAATTTCATACATAATTAAAAATATTTAACCCCTCAATAATTTAAAACTATACATGATAGGTATGGACTACATTATTAAGACTATGTACTCGTAATTAGAAATGATACATCATAGGTACGGACTACATTATCAAAACTGTGTACGTAATTTAAGACACTAAACCCTTCCATAATGTTGCCATATGTGCTCAACCAGATTAGTTTGAAGCTGGGAGTGAGTTTGCATGTTTCTAATATCATGATGAGTTCGAATAAACTCAGATAGTTTAGGCGTGACTTCATGAGAAACTATCACGTTTTCTCCCATATGGTCGCAATTAAAGTCTTCAGGGCCCTCATCCCACTCATCTTCAATTATGATGTTATACAAGATGACACAAGCTATCATGATATGCTAGAGTGTGTCTTGATCCTAAAATTGAGCTGGTCCACGAACAATGGCAAAACAAGTTTGTAGAACTCCAAAGGGTCATTCCACATCCTTCTGAATTGCTTGAGCTTGGATGAAATATTTCTTTTTATTATCTTGTGGAGCTGGTATGGTCTTCACAAATGTGGCCCATTTTGGATATATGCCATCTGCAAGGTAATACTCCATTATATAATTGTGAACATTGATGGTATAATTAACTCTGGAGCTTGCCCTTTTGCTATCTTTACAAAGAGAGGTTTGACCTTGTTAGACAAAAAAGGCATGCCAAATCTAAGACAAAAAAGGCATGCCAAATCTAAAGATCTTGCGAAGCAACGGCTTCTATTATGATAGTGGGCTCATGCACATGGCTAGTATACATACTTTTTACGTCCAATACATGCAATCTATGCTCCCCAGCTACTGAGAAAACCTCTTTGCTCTCCAATTGCAAGTACTCTAGCAATATCATTATCATTTGGAGATCTTGGGTACTCATCTCCAAAGGTTTCAACAATTGTTTTGAAAAACCTTTTAAGACTCTCTATAGCATTAATTTCTCCAATCTGAATATAACCATCCGTGGCATCAGCTGGTACTCTATAAGTTAGCATTCTGAATATTGCAGTAATCTTCTGCAAAGGAGACAACCTTAAATGCCCAATTTTATCTCTTTTCTGCACAACTTAGTCATCATAGTCTTCTACAACTTACACTATGCAAAAATATAGAGAACGAGCCATTCTAAATCTGCGCCGAAAATAAGAATGAGCCGTACACAAGAGGGTAAATAAATAAAGCAAACAAAAACAATTAGACCAATTGCTAACCCGCGTCGAAAGATAGTTGGACTGTAAGTAGGAGTCTCTAAAAAGTAGTCTTGGTATAGTCTAAAATGTCCAGCTTCTCTATTGCGATTATGTGAGAACCCTAGTTTTAGAGTAGTCGAGAGAAGCGTGAGGTGGAAGTCGGATCAACTCGCGCTGCTGAGTTGACCTAACTCTACCGAGGATCGTCGTGAGCTATGTCGTGAGCTAGGTCGAGAGGGGGAGGAATTTGTTGCGCATTCATGGCATTCATCATTCATACGCAATTAAATACAATTGAAATTTAATTTTTATTGATTGAATGAATATTACAATGTCATGATACAATAATGTGATTACAAAATGAATTTAAAAAAGAAGAAGAAATGAAAATTACATATTTCAACATTTCTACCTATAAAAATCTAAACCTAATCTTCGAGTCTCCGAGCCTTGAGCCATCAAGGAAGGCCAAGAGCCGGAAGGGGAGTTCTCCGGAAATATTTGCGATGTCCGAGGGCCGTCGAGTATACGAACTCAGGACCATTAGGACCTCGCAGATTGCTATAGGATGCAAATGGTTTTGAAAAACATTGTTTTCAAAATAAAGGTGGTTCACCGGCACAGTTCCGCCGACATCCGCAAGGTTAGCTGCGGGAGCAAAATAGTGCCGATGACCTAAATAGTTTTTAGTTTTAAAAAATAGTTTTAAAAAAACATTTTTGTTTCAAAATTGTCCGAGGACCACGTGGCTAAGACCCTCATCGGACAAATCTAATATATATACATATATAGGAAGAAAAGAGGTGAGAGGTAGTAAAATAATTTTATTTTCCCTAAAACTAAATTGCCTCCATAATTTTTGTCTTGAAAAGAAATTACTTTGTAAAACAAAAAGGTTTAGATAAGACAACCATCCATCCATACTTATCCACCCATCCACACCCTAACCAAAGTCAATTTTTCTGGACTCATAAGGTAATCCATCGAGTAAGGCAACCAATAGCTCACAAATGTTGACTAGGGTTAGACAACTTAGCATACAAGGCAACCCAAGACAAAAGAATCAGCTCAACCGAGAGGCAACCAGACCAAGTAGCAGCCACGTAGCAAGGTAAGGCAACAAATCCACCGAGGCACCTGTCCAACAGACACGTAGCAACCAAGGCAGCATGAGGTGGCAAGAGAAACCTCACCGGAGAAGTCTAGGAAATCTCGGTAGAGGTAGTACCAGGGCAGCCAAATAGGACTAGTCTTGAAATAGTAGTAAGCAGCCGGGTAGCACTAGCCCCTGCCATCAACCACCATCCTTTCGGAGAGCAGCAAGTAGCAGGAAAAGCAAGATCACCAGGAGCAGCAAGGGGGAAGGAATCCAAGGACTAGGATCAGCCGAGGAGGAGAAGGACCATAGAAGAGGAGCTCAGGTGATCTAAGTAGCTGAGCAGCAAGGGGCATTCAGGAGGAGCAAACCACCAACAGATCAAGGCCGAGGCCAACAGCAAACTTAGAAGGACCAAGCTTACTCTTGTCCAACCAATAAGGTAAAGATCCATCCACCAGCAGCATCGCTTTGCACATACATATGGCTAGAAGTGGATAGGATCATGGGACCCTCAGTTTAATTCTCATCGCCGGGTTCTAGGCAGCATTGCAGCATCTGTTATCAGATTTTCAATCAAAATGCTTCAGATGTTGGGCATCTTCATTAGCTAGCTAAGAATCAGGCATCATATCTGTTCTCTCAGTTAATAAACTGATATAGCTATATACTTATAAGTAGAATATAGAGAGAAACTAGGAGCAAATATAGAGTATATGTTCCATCAGTTTAAGTGAGCTGATGCACATAAAGAGTATAAACTCAATAGTTAAAATGGACTAGAAATCAAGTAATATGTGTTCTTATCCGTAAAAAGGAAGTTACCATTAGCACAACCCAAAAGCTTAAGCACACAGCGTATATCCATCAGGTGAGTATCAAAAGTAGCAATTCTAAACAAGCACTTAGTACTCTGACCATGGACCTATGATTAATGACCAGATTACCAAACCAATGTATAGGATTTTACTAGTAAAGTTAATTAAAATTAACTTAGTAATAGGAACTGCTAAACATGTAAGAACAATACCAACACTTAGTGGAACTAGTAGGTAAACAAGAAGGGTTATGTGCATAAATACCCAATGGGATACCAATTAAGAGGAATAGCAGCCATCCAACATTAGTTTCTAGGCTAAACAAGCATGGTATTAACCAAGCACCAGATTAGCCAATTCCAAGAGTAATTAATCACAGAAATACTCCACATGAAATAATGCTTGCTAGAACAGTATATATGACACCAAAAGATCAACCACATTGATAGATAAACTGTCATGGTTACCATGCATGTTCTCTCGTAGCAGACTAAAGGTTGAGCATCAGTATACTGATAAAGAATTCAAAGAAGATGTCAAAGATCTTTAGGAACAGATTAGGTATGCCATGGGACTGAAGGTACTAGAGCTTTAGCTAATTACTGGGAAAAAAACAGAAGCATCTCGCATGAGGCTAAATTTTTGTCTATCTATATGCTAACACTAAAAGGGTAAAACTAAGTATAACGACACTCTTAAGTTGAACACCCAACTAATTAACAGTAAGTGGTTAAGTTAATTAGCATAGACGACAATTGAAACTAGGTGATAAATTAACCAAGCCCTTATACTGCAATTGCTAAGAATTAGTGCCAGAGCATGTGCATTGCTAAATACTAATACCAAGTCTTAGTAATAGCATGGGAAGTCGGTTTAAAAACACCTAACAGCTGATATGCATATTTGCATAAAGAAAACATAAAGAGCTAAGATCCAATAGTATCTGTTCATATCAATTTCTATGGGAAGCATCGCAGCAAGCTTTGCATCACAAATAATTGGAATAAGCAATGTGGAGCATAGAAAATCACTTGGCTTGAGTCAAGTTAATAACATTAGAGCTAAGCTAGCCCTGCCATAGCAAGTCGGCACCAATGTGTGGATTAGCCCAAGCAGCCAACGAAGAAATCGTATATGAGTATCTAGCCGCGAACAACCTCTTAGCCTTAAGATTTCACCAAATCACCATAATCTGGACTACAAGAGCGAGTGAAGTATAGAAGTGAAGCATAGCAAACGGACTGGCAAGGGAAGAACCCTAGAATCAAAGGTCTAAATGAGGAATTGGAGAGAGATTAGAGGAGAAGGGGATGGGAAACTTACCTGAGAAGAGAGGTCGACGACCGGAGCAACCATGGCCCGCCGCCGACCGGAGTGGGGCCCGGCGGAGCACCGGCGGACCGAGGCTACCACGCCAAGCCGCACGGCCTCCCGGGCAACGGGGCAATGGCGACCCCAGGAGGCAGCTGGACGGCACCGAAGGGAGCGATGGAGGCGACCGGAGCGGCCATGAAGAGGGCAGCCGGCGGCGACGGACCACGCCCGAGCCCTAGGCTCACAGCGACGTCGGCAGGACCGGAGAGGCGAACCATGGCGACGGCGTCCAAGGCGGAGAACAACACGTCCTCGGGTGGGGCCCAGCGGAGTGGCGGAGGAAACCGAGGATCCGAGGCGGCGATGACCGGATTGGGTCCCGGCGGCAAGGAGAGAGAAGAATCGGGCGGCACTTGGAGTGTTGGAGAAGGTGCCGGCGGCGCACGGGTGACAAAGAAGAGCGAGTGAAGGAGAAGGGGATTTCGGCGTGGGGCATGCGAGTGAGACAAAGAGAGGAGGTCGGCACCCGCATGAGTGAAGAGTTTAGGGGAAGAAACCGAAATGGGCCCAAAGCCCATTAAAAGGAACCGAGCGAGTTTCGTTTTAAAATAAAAGAAAAGGAAAGAAAACTTTGAAAAGAATAATCTAAATAAGAATAATAATAGTAACAATAAAAATGAAGTCTAATTAACCTTTTTCTTTGAGAACGAAATATACATATACATGTGCATAACTGTTAAAGAGTAAATTAAGGTTTGAGTTGACTGTTTGAGTTAAAGACAAATTTCTGTTAAATGGAAGCTAAGCCAAGATATTTCCTTTCCTGAAAAATAGGATTAAAGAGAGCAAATAAATGTATAATCATAACATGCATATATGTGTATTAAAAAGAGAATTAAAGATCAGGATAACCACTTAAGCTAAACAATTTTTGAAATTAACCGCTAAGTCAGCTCCTAAAAATCTTGATCTAATACCTTAAGCTAACTAAAAGAGATGGAGAGAAAATATTGAGCTTTAAGAAAATTAAAGCAAAAGTTAGATTGAGTGACACTATTACAAGACTCTTAAAAATACCTAACTCTTGGTTGTTTCTCTAAGTAATCCTAAATCCTTGGGAGAATGTTTAAGAGATTTATATCTAAATTCATTAGAGGAATTTTAATGCACCTACATTCATTCATGCATGCCTTATCATGTCATATGCATTCGTCATTAGAATTCTTCTGGAATTAGTCCTTATCGGACTTTATTGTTTTTCTCTGCCAGAAGCCGGAATTCCACAAGTAAACCCTTCAAACTCCATTTTCAATCCGATACCAGGCAAGTTCAGTTTCTTGTTCATGTCCGTTGAGAATGTTTTACAAAATTTCCCTCTTGTCTATAACATGCACAAAATGAAAACCTATTTTCTAAAGATCAATCAATGGTTGTTTTATTTGATCGCCGGTTTTTGGGCATGATTATGGTGGGTGATGAAACCATTGGAAAGGGGTGCCGATGGCATATTGGAAGGCAGGTTTCATCACACGGGAATGTTTCATATAAGGTTAATGCAACCAATGATCGAATGTGCTTAAGGGCCGTAGTGATCGCGCATACCACATACCCTGTATGAGCGGGGCTGAGCTAAAGTACATTTGCCCTAGGTTCATACTCCCCTGGGAACGCAAGACGTCGGTAGTGGGATCGACTACTAGGAAGGTGGAACTAGCCGTAGGGGGCGGCTAGCCACAGGTGATGAGGTCCGTAAGCCGGCTTGTCACATCATGTAGGTGGTAACAGCCGTACGACGGTTAACCACATTAGGAATTGGGACCGGTAGTCCTAGGTGGATGTCACACCCTGTTTTTCCTAATCGGGTTTTCCTGAAACCCAAAACCCTAAGCGCGTATATGCGTATGTGCCTCAGATTTACTTGCCGGATTGTTTGGATCTTCAACATCCTTCCATGCATATCATCTCATGTCATCATCCGAGTTTGCCTCGCCATCTCATGCATAAAATCTAAACCCTAATCGGAGCACGCGCGGTATACGCACGAGCCCCGTTCAAACCCTAACCCTAGTGGCAACCTGCCCATTTTTGTTTCCGACCACCCTACTATGTTACCTAACCCTCCCATGCCCTAACACAGCCTTGCCGTCGTCGAAAACCCTAAAAACCCCAGCTGTCGCCCAAAACCCTAATTAGGTTTTCCTGCATTCAGAAATTAAGAAAGTGTTATCACATGCACTTTAATTTCTCCAAAATGTCTAGAAATACACCAGTAGCTACTTGAGTATATTCCTCACCAACTTATAAAATAAAATTGGGAAGTCCAGTTCAAAAATTTTGAATTACATTCAAAATCCAATTTTGTCCAAATCTCCCCTTTGAACTACAACCCCTCTTTTCCTCACTCAGAAAATTCCACAAAAATTACTCATAGCTCGTCTTTGTAATATCATTCCAATTCTGTAAAAACATCTCTTCATCCAGTGCAAATATTTGCCAGGACATCTATCGAGCACTTTGTGCATTTCTTCTCTCCCCCTCTTAAACTCAACTCAACTGCCAACCACCTCACTCCAGGAGCTGGCCAGCAGCATCTCTTCAGCTCTGAGCCTTGTCAACTCTCTTGCCTCTCAGTGCCAAGCCACCAGCCATAGGTTTAAACCCTAACACCAACCATGCCGACATGAGCTCAACTCCCTTTTCCTTATTTCCAATCCATCTACTCGAGGTCCCATTCTCTGCTGAGCTCCATAGTCTTCAACTCCAAGCAGTGGCATGGATTGACATGCTGGCACCTACCACAGGAGCCAGGACATGCTGGGCAGGCCAGTGCGCGCGCTTTGGACGCGGCCATGCCGGTGCCAGACATGTCCACACGCGCGCCTGAGCTCCGCACCACCGCCCTCTGCCTCGCCTGAGCCGAGTCAGCGTCGCGGTCATTCCTTGCGCCTCCTGAGCAGGCCAAGACCCCTGGCGAAGTCGCCGGACCACTGTGGCCGAGTCCACGGCGAGGACGGCGGCCCGAGCAGCCGGGCACTCGACCCCCTTCCACCTCGCCTATTTAAAGAACCCCCGAGCTCGCCATCTTCACTCACACCTCCTCTGGAAACTCCTTAAGCAATCCCCAAGCTTCCCGAGCTCTCCATTTCTCCCCTGTCTTCTTCTCCGACGAAGACATCCGCCATTGCTCCGAGGAGAAATCCCTCAATTCCAATGAAGAGCTTCTACCATTTTCTTTTCCTAAGCTCCCTGGAACCCCTCTTAACCCTCCTGATCACTCCCTTGCAGTCGCAGTTCGCCGGAGCTCCACCCTCGCCTTCGTCCCCGCCTCCTCCCCGCTGGACCTCGACGAGATCACAAGTCCAGCAACCTCGCGAGCCTCCTGTCCTCAAAAACGAGTCCGCCAACTCTTTCTGAACCCGAGGGTAGCCGCCATTCCTCTTATCTTCCCCCAAATCATCCGCAATTTCTCGCCGTCGAAGTTCACCGGAGCCCCCGCCGGAAACCTAACTCCTCGCCGGACATTTTTCCCCGCGCGCTCTCTCTCTCCCATCTCTCTGCCGCTGACCTGTGGGACCGAGCAATGATAAAACATCCCGTACCGCTTCGCCCCTGCTGCTACTGACGTGCGGGTCCCCACTGTCAGGTTTAGTGAAGCCGGCGCCGAGTTCCTATTCCACGTCACCCCCCCATTGTTTCAATAAAACCGGCCGGTTCTCTCCTCTGGTCCAGTTCAACTCCTTTCTCTGGTTCAACCGATTCACCCAAATCCGAGCTGGTTCTCAAAAAACTTCCCAAATAAAATTTGTTCAGAATTTCATTTCCCATCTTTTTCATATAGACACTTTTCGAAAATCTCAATATTTTCCTCTGTACAGCCCCAGTCCAGTAGCCATCTCAAATTCTATTATGTGTTTGAATTCATTTTTGAATATGTGATCAACCCTAGGGTTTCCAGCATGTAATCTATAGTATTTTGGGAACCTTGCACAAGTTACTTTCATGCATTCATGTTACTTAGCTCAAGGATTAAAAGGAATAGATAAAACCATGAAACCCTAAATCATGAGCATGCATTTGTAGTGTTGTCTCTTTTTTCAAAACTAGTTCGATTAGATGATGCATTCCATTCGTCCAGTAGGTTAAAGTCCAAATCTTGTTATATGCCCTAATAGTCCACCATGGTCCATGATGCATAACTCCAAGAGCCAAGAAAGCAAGCGCTTATCTTTGAAACCCTAGAAACCCTAATCGTCATTTCATGCATGTATATAGGTTCTTCTAGTTATCTCCATCATGATAAACTCTTCAAGAACATGTTAGGACCCCGCATGCACGCATCTGACCTCTATTATTTGTTGTTTGTTATGCTCGGTTCTTATTCGAAGTATTTTCCGAACGTGCAGTTGACGGTGTGAGGTACGTGCGCCAGGACGAACCCGAAGCATCTCCGCGTCCGGAACCGAGTCAAGACTTGCCAGGCAAGCCCTCCGCCCTTGATCATGTTGAAACCCAGTTTTACAAAGTATTATTTTGTTTTCGAACCATGCATGCTATATTTTATCCCTGTTATTTTATGTAGAGTAGATACCACCGATAATAAGAAACCCTAGTCCGATCCCCTAAACCTTGTCACCTTAGGACTATTGTGTTTCGAAGACTTATCGGAAACTTAGGATAGTGTAGATATATATATACATATGCTTAGCCCCGCAGTAGATGAATTAGGTTTTCGAAAAGGAAAAGGAAAGCAACACCCCATATTTCATGTGATGGAATATCGAAACGGACCGTCGCGTCCGATTGTAGAGGTGCATGAAAGGTAGGATATGCATGGGTTGGGATATTCTACCGGAAATGGTTCTGTGGAACCGAGCTAAAAAGGGAGAAGATTTTGATCCGGGTTGGTAATGAAGGGTGTTTGTAGGGAGATGTTAAAGAGCGAGATAAGGCCCGTCGTGGTACTCGCTGCCCGTTTACGGGAGTGGTGTGGAGTCCTTCTCGGATCACCTAAAGACCTGTCTTAAGTGCCGTTTGGCCAAGTCTTACCGTACGACCACATGTCCTTTGTGGGAAGGACTTGATCTAGTAACCGGCCTGGACTAGCATGAACCTGTGGGCAGTTAGTAGAGTGCAGATGGGGCGGGTAACCCCGAAGAGGGCTAAACCCATAGGTAACGAGGTTTGGTTCGCCACAGAGATGGAACACCAACCTCCTCGTAGCAGGGATACTGTCTCGAGCTAGGTGTGGGACATGTCCTTCTGACGGGTTCATGGCTGGGTTCACACTGGCGAAGAGTCTCATTGTACTAGCTCTGGTAGTATGCAGTGCACGGTATGCCCAGGGTGAACTACATCGTGTGGGTAAAGCCGTACAACCTCTGCAGAGTGTTAAAAACTATTCGAATAGCCACGTCCGCGGTCATGGACGAACTTGGTCGGGCCACACTAAAGTAGTCTGGCTTTCTGAGCCCCAAAAGGGATTTCTGGGTTATGGGTTTAAGGACGCGAACCGTCGTGTTCGCAGGGAAGTTTGCCAAGTTCCCGTCGTAACAGGAAGTGTGAAGAAGGGTTTTCTCGAGGACTCGGGCAAAACCAAGAATCCCCCGTAAGTACAAAGTGAGCAGCGTCTCCAATTGGAACCGAGCGATTGGGAACCCCGTAAGTACAAGGTGAGTAGCGTCTCCCAGTGGAACCGGGTAAGTACCGTGCTTGCCGCTGTAGCGGTAAGCACAAAACTGAACTCCCCGTTGTAACGGGTGGAGAGATTTGAGCAAATACTTTATCTCGCCGCGTCGAGATGTTTTTGATAAAATCGCTTTTACATCTATGTACTTATTTCCAATGCAAACTTACTTTCTCGCACAACATGAAACATAGGATAGAGCTATGTTATTGATAAATCCCGAGCATGTTCATATCCGTATTAAACTCCCCGGCGGAGTGCTTGCGAGTACATTCAATGTACTCACCTGGCTTGTTATGTGGCCAGACGAAGAGGAGGAATACCAGTCTGGAGATAGCGACAGCGACTTTGAGGCGTAGGGTTTCTCCCCAGTCTGTTGCCTGTGGTTCGGCATATAGATGGGCTATCCACCGTATTTTTATTCCACTGCTGTTTAATTCGGCCAATAGGCCCGGTTTGTAAGATCTAAAGACCATGTATGGTTGATGTTTGTAATAAACAATGTATGGCATGGTTATGTTATCAAGTACTTGTGTGTATCGATTATTGATCCAGGGATCGATACAGTGACACAAGGGTTTATCCGGCCTTAAAACCGGGTAGTCCACAGTGGACTACAATGCGGAGTATGACCGAGCGGGCGGCGAAACAGCTCTGTGATTTTACGGTCTGGTTGTGCATGTGACGACATGAACGCCATGACTATTGATCGTTTGTGGGTACAGTTGCGCACCTCTGCAGAGTGTATAGAATTGTGGCATTGTCACTCCGTGTTTTCGGTTGGAACTACGATCCCGGCAAAAAAGGGATTCATCGAGAATCCTAGCAGCTTGTGAGACATGAGATCATTAGACTCTTAAATTAAAACTTGACTCTCTTACCTTTCAAAACTGCATTGCTTTTTGGAGAACGTTGCCGTTCTCAGTAGATAGTGCATCAAATACCTCTTTGCTATTCCTAGACTTGTTGAGTACCTTCTGTACTCATTCCTCTATCTTAATTCCTTTGATTAGACGGTGAGCCTACGACGGGTCAAGACGTAGTCTACATCGAAGTCGAAGATAAAGTCTCCGAAGAACCGACAACAGTGACAGAGGGCGAAAGCATCAACTACTACTTCGACTACCGTGGTGAAGACCCTGAAGTGTAGAAGCATAGGAAGCGGGATATGAGAGATGTAGGATAAGACTTTTGCTGGAACCAAATGGAACGGTTTTAAATTCCCTGTACTTTTGGGAATATATTTGTATCTTGCTCTTTGAGTTTGTAAATTAAGTTTATAATAAATGGACCGCTGCAATGCTTCTATCGTGCTACTCTGTATGATGTGTTGTAGACGAGAAGGCACTTCATCTGCGACATGTCAAAGACCATCATACTATCCAGGCAGGTAGTAGGCGGGTCGCCGCAGATTAATTACCTGGTGTCCTGGCATAGAACCGCCATGTCGTGGAGTATTCATAAACTCATATTGATTGTGTAATGCTGCTAGAATGAGTTTATTGTTATCATCCGACAACGACGACGAATCCAAGAAAGATCGATGACTCATTCGCGATGGTGGAGGAGGAACCACAAGACAAATGGTTTGAAGAAGCAACCGGGCGAATAGGCTCGCATATATAGACCTGAAAAATATAGCAGTTCGAAATATGGCCGTTCAAAATATAGCCATTCGAAATATAGCCGTTAGAAAAAATAAATTAGCTATTAAATATTATAAAATATAGGTGAGTAAAATATAGGGAGCGAGATTTAAAGAGTCAGTTGCAGCGTATAGAGACATAAAAAGAGAATCTTTTGGAGAGACTCGCTATATGAAAATATACCGAGCGAGCGTCGTCGCCTTTGCCGGTGTCGTCGAGGAGCTCGTGGGCCTTTGTTTCTTTCTTTGTTGTGTTTGTTTTGTAGGTTGTCGAAGTGGATCTCGGGGGTTTCCATCGTTGCGGCTTCGGCAATGGTGGTGGCGGCTCCGAGATCTTTTGCTACCCACCCTCGAGTTGCAGCAAGCTGGGTCGTGCCGTCGGTCCGCCGATCCAGCTCGTTCGCCTGCATGGATTAGGGTTTCGCCCCCACCGACGCAAGGATTCGCCGCTCGCGGTGGACGACATATGCGGCGTTTCAACGAGGCTCTCCTCCTCTTGTGGTCTTTGTAGGAGGCGTTCCAGCTGCAGCTTCGGCCTTCGCTTTCTTTCGACATTCTCGGTGCTACGGCGGCGAGATGTCGACGTCCGGCGAAGTGGTCGAACGGATTTAGTCCTAGTGACCTGTCTGTAATTTCCTTTTCTTCAGAGGTTTTCCGTAAAGTAAGAGGGCAGCTGTCCCTCTACTGTGCTGTTTGTTTTCTTATATCTTAATATACTCCAGATTTTTATAAAAAAATATACCGAGCGAGGAGCCGATTGGAATTGCTCTAACCTCTCAAACCCTAAACCCCGCTCTATTTCAACCCGTCCGATTGAAGATCCAACGCCTCTGAGGCTCCTCGCCGCATCTCTCTCACTCTCCCCTACCATCTCGCATCTTCCGCCGCTGCGATGGCGGCGACGACGGCCAACCCGTTCGATCTCCTGCAGCTCGCCGACGGCAGAGGACACCTCTCTCTCCTCGAAGTCGTCGCCGTGCAGAAGCAGAAGAAGGCGGCCGAGGCGCCGCTCCAAGCCGGCCCCGCCGCAGCAGACCGGTCGTTCTTTCTCCGCCTTCTCGTGTAGCATTTCATTGCGATTGGTTCCGTAACGGCGCTGTCTTTGTCCTTAGCGTATGGTTGGGAAGTAGCTTTGTTCGTTCCGTTAACGGCGCTGTCCTTTGTCCTTCGCGTATGGTAGGGAAGTAGCTTTCTTCGTAAAGATTGGAATTTAGTGTGTAATCCTTGGATAGCCCCGTGATTTTGGTGTAGAATGGTGTTTCCCTCGCTTCTATTTTCTTTTAGTTTTCGGTCCATTGTTGGCAAAAGAAATTTCCTTCTTCTAACGATTCCCCTGTGTTATGCCTTTTGTGCAGTGCGCGAGGCGAGGTACAATGACGTCCCAAGGGCAGGCGGATTCGGCCGCGACGGCGCTACGCGCCGGCCGCGGCGGGGCGTGGCTAGATCAGGGACTACGGCATGGGGAAGCCGATGGGTACACTGACAACTACGATGGAGGTGCTCGTGGAGGCGGTGGGTACGGCGGCCCGAGGCCGTTCCATGGCCAGGGCGGGTACGCCAACGGTGATTCTGGGGGTGACATGGACGCCCGAGGGGGGTGTTTGAGCACCATAACGGCACGGACCGTGGTTATGAGGTTAAGAGGGATGTCGCTGGCCGTGGCAATTGGGGGACAACCGACGACAACGTGATTGCGCAGTTACGTGATTCTAGATTCTTTATCAACGTTTTGATCTGGCATGCTGTCTTCCATAGATGATGCTGATCACTGTGACTGTTGGGTGCAGAATGAATAATGAAAATGCCATTTCTGACGAGAAGGTTGCTGCACCTGAGGCTCAAAAGGAACAAGATAATGGGTTGGTGGGCGACGATAACAAGGACAAGGAGAAGCCTGAAAATGGTCAAGAAGACATGGGAGAGGATAAGGTATTTCTTGATCTGTTATTTTAATCTTTAGATAGCATGCGCTGGAAGCATTGTGATATCTTGAGTACAGATGCCGCATATACCTTGCTGTGTTTAAACTGTGGATGCAGAATTGCTGACTACACGGAATTGGCATAGGTTCTGCCATTAAAATTTGACACATCACCAGCTCATTTACTTATGTAAGGATATAATCGTAATTAATGATATGATCAGATTATGATGTGGGATGATGCCATTTCTGTTTATATGTTTCTGAACGAGGCAAAAGGAGTACCTTTTGCTCTAGGATAATTCATTTTCTCATATCTTTGGCTGAAGTTACTTTTGTGCTAGTCTGTTCTTTTATGCAGTGATAATCCCTAGAATTAAAGTTTGTTTAGTTTTTTTTTATCTCAACTCAATTGTTGTTATTCAGTTCAGCTGCTGTCATACAGCTAACATAATTTGCTCATAGCTATATGATTACCATGATATCATTTCGAAGCAAAGGTGATGCTCTATTTTTGTCGTACAAGTCTTACCAATGGCAGAAAGTTTTTCTTTCTAGTTCTTATGATTTCAAATGCGAAAAGTATTTATCTAGTCACTCACCCCTGCTAGCTTGTAAATGACTTGAGTCGATTTTGGTTCATTTCCAGGAGAATTTGTGGGTTAATATCAAGTACTTTAAGGTTTTAAGGCCCTCTTCTAGACAGCTCAGAAAGCGTGGCTTAATTTCTAAGCCTCTCATTTCCCTGTTGCTAGCCTGTTCACAATACCCTTGAAGTTCAACCAAGCTACAATTACGCCATCTAGTATTTAAGGCCACAAACCTTAGTTTTTTTCCACCTTCCACCTGACACCTCCACTGCCCTCCCGCTTGCCTCCCCGCCCCCTCCCTTGCCCCTCGCACCGCCACCCATCCCTCCCCAGTTCGTGGCCTCCACCCTCCCTCTCCAGTTCGTCCGCGGCCCTCCTCCACATCCTCTTCGGCCAGCGGCCGCCAGATCTAGCAGCCTCCCGCAGAAAATAAGCTCAAATTTCATAAGCTATTTAGGACAGGACATGAGCTTCTCAAGGCTTTCTTAGATCGGAGCTCCTATAAACAGATAAGTTTAAGTTGGCTTATGCACAAGCCCAAGCTGTCTAGAGAAGGGGGCCTAAGTCTTCTCTTAAGGCCTTTAATTTTTTGTGTTTTACTTCCTTGCAGTTTCCGTGTTGCAATTCTGCATGTTGAGCAGTTTGCCACATCTTATGTAAAAATCTTGTTTCAATTCAAGCAATGAGTATATGCAATTGTT
The DNA here is from genome assembly GCA_019208055.1 of Stipa capillata. Taxonomy (NCBI): domain Eukaryota; kingdom Viridiplantae; phylum Streptophyta; class Magnoliopsida; order Poales; family Poaceae; genus Stipa; species Stipa capillata. Next base: position 233,636 of record JAGXJF010000177.1, read on the forward strand.
TCCCGCATGCTGCATCATTGTTTGCAGTTTTAATGGTTGGCTGCCTGTTAGTTTTCCATTGTTTCACGTGATATTTATAAGCACATCATTAATTCTTGGTATCTGAATGACAAATTGTAGTTTTCATTACATTACTCGTGGATTGTAATTTTCATTGGCAGGAAATGACGCTTTAGGAATATGAGAAAGTATTAGAAGAGAGAGGAAAGCCTTGTAACCATGAAATCTGTAGCGAGGAAGGTTGAAGTGGACAAGGATTTACGCTGTATGAAGCAGCTTTCTACCAAGAAAGGCATTGATGAAGTCTTCATTAAGCTGGTAATGTTCACTAAGCTTGCTTGTGTCGAAAAACAAGAATGAATTTTGAACCTAACAGAGTGATATCTTTCTGTAGGGCTCTGACAAGGACGCTGCAAAGAGGAAGGATAATAAGAAGGAAGAGCGTGCCAAGAAGGTACTTTTTTCAGCTCCAGCATACGCTCTTGAGTTACATGTTCATCATGAGTTTGTAAAGTCTAAATAGGGCTCCTCAGATTTCTAGTTTCATAAAAACATATAAATTGCATCATTTGATGCGTGAAGATCTACCCTCTTGCTTGCGCAGTCGATCAGCATAAACGACTTCCTGAAACGGAGGGCAGAGGTACTATGGCCAGGGTGGCCGGGGCCGTGGAAGGGGCCGCGGGCCTTTCAGGGGTGGTTTTGGCGGCGTAGGGCGCTGAGCTCGAGGGATGCAGATGCTCCTTCAATTGAAGACCCAGAGCAATTCCCCACACTTGGTGCCAAGTAGTAGCTAGCAGGAGACAAACCGTGTGTTCCAGCAACAATCTCTCTGCACCCTCTACTTAGAAACGTTTACCTCCCTCCATTCAGAAATCTATTATTGCAACTTTGGTACCGAGGATACATGAATGCCATGAGTGGTGTACTTATACGAATACATTTGGGTTTATTTGAGTATACCTTTTCCGCAAGCGCCTCTCTTCCATATGGAATTGCTGTTGGATTGGATAACTATTCATATGTGTATCAATGTTTATGGGTTAGATTACTGTTTTATGAGATTAGCTGATTTATGAGATTCCATCTGGTCTCAATACCTAGGTATTAATTTCAGGTTGGAACGTCTGGTTCCCGGACTGATCTCTTCTGCTAAGCAGCTGGTGACTGTTTCAGTTCTAAAACTGACAAAAGGCACACAAGAACAAGAATCGTCCCAAAATCACCTAAGAGGTAAATTGAAGATTTGCTACTCACAAGCTATTTGTTTCACGGTCTGTTTACTGTCGTATGCCAGCCGTAAGTATTCTAGGCATGAAACTGGGCCCTCCTAGGGTGGGCTGGCTGGTGTGTTGCGCCTCACTCTAGAGTTTATGTGGTCAATTACTAAATCGTAGCCATTACGTAGATAGTCTATAAATAAAGAGATGGTCTCGATGTTATCTTACACGCATTATTGAGATACTATACTCATGAGAACAGATTTAATAAAGAAAAGAGCATCGCTCTATCTACATATTTATTTTACTTTCTATACGTGTTTAATCTACTACTTGTTATACGTCCATCGGATCATGTCTCATGATGTTGGTTTCACCATATCTCATATATTATGTGATCACAAATTTTGAAGTTTTATCTAGATAACTTACATCATTGTATGTGTTGTCTCTAGTTTTATCTATACGTGACATGAAGTTGGGAGGGTACTACAACTAGTAGTACGTGCCACTCTACATGCCCTAATTAAAGTTTTTCACTCTTCAAGACGATCAGCACCGGGTTCCCCTCAACCCAGATCACCACGTAGTCAACGCACTATGGAGCCATGTCGATTCGAGGCACACCTTTATCGAATATAATACCGGTCCTAGTCGTAGATTCACTTAGAACTCGGGTAGTGGCCTCTACAGCAAGTTATTGAACAGAGATACCAACGAGAGCAAGGAGAGCATGGGAAGCAACGGAAAGCAGCCCCTAGAACTTTGTCAAGTCAGGTAAGGGCTTGGCGAACTCGTTGTAGTCGATGCAAAGTTCGGCAATGGACTCGAGATTGTCAATGAAATTGATCAGCCTGGAGAGGTGATTTAGACTAATGAGCGTATCACTACCAACATCTTGGCATAGGGCAAGTGAAGTGATTGTTGGGCATATAAACATTACCCAAAAGGAATATGATGCACTGCCGTGAACAACAAACATGTCCCCCTGAAGTCAATGTTCCTAGCCTTGGACACGTGGAGCTTCGTGAGGACGCGGAGATAAATCCGTAGGCATGAGATTGTTGTTGATGGATAAGGAATTAAGCCGCCTCATGCAGATGAAGAACGGCTTTCGAGGCATGTTTGTGAACAGGGGCTCATTCAACAAAGGGCAGGGGCTCCGGCCCCCATACCCCTAGTTGGGCCCTAGGTATTCTCTTAGTCTCTGCTCTACTATGAACGCATTGCAACGGAGGTACAGCCTGTACAGACGGTGGACCAGAATGGGGAGCAAGACAGTGAGGTTGTTATCACGTAGATCTAGCTGCTAGAGGTTGGAGACAAAGTTGTGTCCAATGTCTGGCGCCGAAGCACCAAGGGGTTGGTCTCGCACGTTGATTATGTTGACCCTTAATGCTATCGGTGTGGAGGATTCCAAAGTTGACCCCAAGGCCCAAACCATCTATAGTTGCACATGTCGGAGCATATACAACATAATTGATTTACTTGTTCCATAGCAGGTTCTCGGTCATGATTCAATTCACTCTCTTTCGGGACATCAGTATATGTTTAGGCAAATTATATGCATATAAATTATAATAAACTCCAAATTTGATATTCAATGCATGGTTTGCAATAATATGATTATTTTGATGAATTTAATAAAAATAACCACCTCAACCGGAGTTGAAACGAGTGAGTAGGGGTTCTCTGAGGAGGATTAATAGCCTATGATTGCTGAATTATGTTGTGGCCAACTCTGAAATATTGTTAGGAGAATCCTTACAAATCTGAATAAGCTTTTTTCCATTGCATCTTTAAAAATATGCTTTCAACTAAATAAAAAGATGCCCAAAATATTGGTGAGATTCTAGCAAACATTTTGCGGCATGTATAAAAACTTGATTTATTTTAGTGTACATAATAACATATGCAATTATTTATAAATTTTATAGAATACATGATTCTACTATTCGGTACCATTTTTTTGACTCTGCGGGAAGAAAAGTTGACACAACTCAAAATTCCGACTCTGACTACCTTGTGTGTCATCGTGGATCTTCATCACGGTGCCCTCCAACATGTTGTTGACAATGTCGAGAACAAGGAGACATGTCAGATGTGTGGCAAACGACGGGATCTCTCCGATGATGTTATTGCCTGAAAGGATTATCGCTTCAAATGAGAGTAGGTAGTTGAAGGCGAGGTGGATAGCACCATTGAGGCTGAGGCAAGACAAAGTGAAATCATTTCGGGCAAATTTTGCAAATATCTGACCCCCACCATGCAGCATAGGATGACCCCTGTTACTTTACGATGGTCATCGGTCTTGTCCCTTTTGGATTTTATGTTGACCCACTAGGATTGAGGGTCCTCCCACCTCTAGCTTGCAGCAAGACTCTTCAGGTAGTGGCATGTGGCGGCTATCAATAGAAGATTCAACGTTCGGAACACACATACCGTGGTCCAGCCGGCAGAAGTTCCTTCCGGCATTTGTGTCGGCGACATTATTTTGCACCGAGCTCGCGAACTCGGGTAGTGGTCTCTATGGCAAGTTATTAGATAGTGATACCGACGAGAGCAATAAGAACATGGAAGCAATAGTAGCACGGCCATGGTGAACTGACTGTGGATGATGGAGCAGAAAAACAGACCTGGAATTTTGTGAGATAAGGTAAGGGCTCTTTGAACTTGTTCTCACGGAGACAAAGCTCCACAATGGACATCAGGTTGTCGAAGAAGTTGATCGGCCTAGACAGGTGATACAGGCTAGTATGTGTACCACTAGTGAACGTCTCTAGCACGCGGCTAGTGAACTAATTGTTGGGGCAGATAAACGTTGCCCATGAAGGGGAACATGATGTTGTTGCTGAGAAAATTAAATAATGTCTCATTAAATTCCACATTCCTAGTGTCAAACACGCGGGAACTTCATGAGGATGCAGAAATCAATCCGTAGATTCCACATCAAGAGCATCAGATCCTTGTTGATGGATAAAACCCAAAGCCGCCTCATGCCGATGAAAATGGCCTTCGGGGCATGTGTGTGAACAGGAGAGGATTCAACAAGTGGTAGGGGGCTCCGGTCCCATACCCCTCCCCGGACCCTGGGTACACTGAGTATTTACGCACATGTCTCACATAATTATTTGGATAGTCACCGTGATTCTAAAAGCCCATCAAGTTGGCCCCACTTTCACTCCATGATGGACTTATTTTCTTTATCCACAAAATATGTTAGCTTTATACTTTCCTTTTCCCCCGGTGAGACTGTTGTCGTGGAGGTCTAGCCGTTAGAGGTTGGAGTTTTACAATGTCTGACACCGAAACACCAGTTGTTGATCTCACCTGTCGATTATGATGACCCTGCATGCCATCGATGTTGAGGAAACGAAGTTGGCCCCAAGGCCCAAACCATCTATAGTTGAAACATGTTGGGGAAGGCGTCCCAGTATAATTCAACGTAATGAATTATGCTCCATAGCAGGTTCTCAGTCTTGATTCAATTCATTCTCTTATAGGGATGTTTGTATCTATTTAGCCAAAATCTATATGCATAGAGATTATAATATAATCCAATTTTGATACTTAATGCATGATTTTCAATAGTACGGTTTTTTATGAATTTAATAAAAATAACCACCTCAATCAGAGTTAAATTGAGTGAGAATGGTTCTCCGAGGATTACAGGCCAGCTTGCGATCGATGAATTGTGTTTTCATAAACTGTGGAACTTAGTTAGTTAGGAGAATCCTTACTAATTTTTAGCAAGTCTTTTGTTGCATCTTTTAAGAAAATGCTTTCAACTAACTGTTACATATATGAAGAAGGAAAAAAGGAATATCTTTTTATATGTTGTTTTTGTTGCAATGTACAATTCCAAACAGAGACTAAGTAAGGAAGAAGAAAATTACTATATTATATATGCTCTCTTCTATTTTTTCCAATCTACGTTCTTTCTAAGGATCTGTTTGGCACCGCAGTGGCATTTCGAAAGAACTTATTTATTTAATCTCATTGGAATTAGTTCTCTAACTAACTATATTTTGCAATTCAAAGTAGCACAATTCAGCAACCAAAAAGTGGCCCTAAACGAAATTTGGATCTACTTGATGTGGGTTTTGTAAATTTTTGTGAGGTTGATTTTTTTATTTTTAAAATTATTTGCCCAAAAAAGATCCTTATGTGTCACTAACACTTTGGGCCTCGAGCCCATGCACGTGTCACAAGACATGTAATGTTGTTTTCTTTGAAAGGACCTTCTTTATATTAAATCGGAATGGGACAACTGGTCCCATTGAGACAGTACATTGCATGTAGTCAAACAAGGGCACAAACAATAGAAAATCCAAATTACAAAGTGGCCCTTAGAGCACACGCTCCATGGACCTGAGGAAGGAAAGTGACACGCAACCTTTGAAAGCACCGTGGGGAGGGGGAGGGGTGGGGAGGTTCCTCCGCGCCAACCAGAGGCACGACCACCATTGGCCCGTCTACCACCAGCGAAGACCCATAAGAGAAGCCTCCAAGTGACCCCAACTCAGATCTAGAGGAAGAACTAAAGGGCGATGAAGCTGTTGATGCTACATAGGCGCACAAACAATGATGGCTAGCCGCTAGAGTAGAGGGTGGTGACCTCATGATGGAGGTTGGATCGTTAGTTTGAGACGTGCAGCAAAGCCACCATTGTCAAATACCACAAAGTGGGCCTCTGGGAGTGTAGGTTGCGATGGCATGGGGTAGCTTTGCCACACACCTTGCACCTAAGAGCAACTCCTAACCGGCGCATGAGATGGAAGTGCGCCAAATTGTCAGTGAGAGAGGGAACCAGCACCTCAAAGTGTTGGAAATATGCCCTAGAGGCAATAATAAAGTTGTTATTATTCTATTTTCATGTTCATGATTAAGTTTATGTTCTATGCTAGAATTGCATTGGTTCTTGAATATGAGATTCAGAGGAAAACCTAATTGCATGTGTGGAATAATAAACACCATTCAGATCCCTAGTCAGGCCTCTGGACTAGCTCATGTATTGTTGATGATCTTGTTTTCCTGATCATGGGCATTGTTAATGTAACAAGGATGCCGGCAATAATGGGAACACATTGTTAGGGTAACAATGGTGTTGGATAGACCCCCTTATGAGATACTGCGAGATCACTTCGTCAATATGTTGTCAGTATCTTCTCATGATGTGTTAACGTTTACTTGCGTCCTTAGACCATGAGAATATCATAGACCCGGATACCGGATGGTTGCTTTGGGGTCATCAAACGTTACTCCGTAACTGGGTAATTATAAAGGTGACTTCTAGGTACACCAGAAAGTATATCGTGGTTCTAGATATGTCAAGACTGGGATTTGCCCATCCGGCGATGGAGAGATACACTCTGGGCCCACTCGGTATTACGGTGTCCAGCATCGCCTGGCCAGGTATTGTGACTAAAAGGTTAGTCACGGGGATACCGGAATACGGAAACGAGAAAAGAGTACAAACCGGTAACGAGGATAACTAGGTATGGTGATCAAGGAGTTGATCACAGGGATACCGTCAAAGTCTCGCCTCGGGTTGTGTAACGTATCGTGAGGCAAAAGGAATTGTATGCGACAATACAAGGTTCGCTCGATAAAGATCTTCGATGATATGTGGGAGTCGTTATGGGTGTCCAGATCCCGCTGACGATTATTGACCGGAAGGTGTCCCGGACATGTCCACATATACTCGAACCTATAGGGTCACACGCTTAACGTTTTAGCGACATTTAGGAATGCTACGATTTATGGAGAACGAGAGAGAAGGGTTCCGAAAGTGTTTCGGATGATCTCGAAAGTGTTCCGGGAGGTCCCGGATGGTTCCGGTGATGTCCGGAAGTGTTCCGGAAAGTATTGGAAGGTTCTAGAAGGTTCTGGAAGGTTCTAGAAGTTCTAGAAGGTTCTAGAAGGTTCTAGTGGAGTTGGACTCCAACTCCAACAGGGTGTCCCTGCTGGAGTAGGACTCCACCTGCCTAGGGAGAGCTGCCCCAACCCCTATAAATAGAGGGGCAGGGCACCTCAAAGAGGATCCAGGCAGCCCCAGAAGCAGCCCTAAACCCTAGGCCGGCCATCTTTAGATTGGCCACAGCCTTCTTTTTCTCTCTCTTCTAGATTGGATCTAGTACAGCTGCCGGCGCGCTGCTGCTTCTCCTTCTCGTAGATCCCCGCTGTTCTTGTGTGCTGGTCCACACATTACTGCGGTGTCGCTGATCCGGTACGCGTGGATACCTCGGAGACGTCGTATACTTCGGCGTTCGATCGGGCGAACTATTCGCGAGGAGATCGCTCTCGCGGCTGGGAGGTATAACCTAGCTGCGGGAGTCTGCGGACTTCATCGACATCGGTCAACTTCTCCGCTGCATTGACGTGATCGTCGAAGGTATGATCTCGTTGCCTGCACCTCGATAGTGATCTTGGGGTGGATTGTGCGCGGTAAATTTTTGTTTTGCGTAGCACGTTCCCCAACAGTGGTATCAGAGCGGTACTATGCGTAGTTGTAGGTACGACTAGAGCATATGTGATATGCGGCATTGCACATATGATGTGCGGGGTGTTAGATGAGATCTACCACCGGATTTTCTTGTTGTTTCCCTCTCATTGCAAAATTTTGATCTCGGCGGCATCGTGAAATTTTCAGAGGTCCGGCGAACCTTACGATCTTCGGATCGAGACATGCTAAGGATGACTTTGGTTTCACTTTAGTTGAGAAAGATAAATTTGCAATGAGCGGGCTTGTAGATGTGATCTACACGGGGGTCATGCGTATGACGAAGTTTAGTATGGGGTTCGAGATTTCCGAGTCTCCAATTCCAGACACCCCGACAGTTAAATAACTGCAAGAGCAATCATGCTTATGGTAACGTAGGTAGCAAACGGTTTGCAACGTAGCCATAAAGCCACGTATTGTAGCATAAACGTTAGAGGCGTCTAACTTGTTTTTGCAGGGTATGCATGTGATGTGGTATAGCCTATGTGATGCAATGTGATTGTATGAGATGCAAAGTGTTTGTAATTTTAATTTTGTCATGACCTGCGTGTCATGAGTACGGCAATCGGCAGGAGCCAATACGATTGTCATTATTTATTGTATTGACCTACGCGTCAACTAGAAAGCCATGTAATGCATTTATTTTATTAGCTATGTGATAGCAAATAGTTGTAATTGCAAGGACATGGTGGTGACAATCTTACATCGATGGACCTCGACGCTACATCGTACGCGAAGAAGGAGTTCTCCGCCAAAAGATGTTGAAGAAGTCTTCTTCAACAAAAGGGGCTATACCATATCACAATAATTTAATTGCATGTGATGTTAATCCCTTTTATGCACCTTGTTTGATGCGTGGTAGACGTTGTTAAATAGGGTGATCCCTCACACAAATATCAAAGTAGTTAGTGTTCTTCCAAGTGTAGCACCGTCTGGAGTATTTGCCATTCTGAGGTGCGCCATGTCACATGGGTACGATAGGTTTGACATATATGAGGCGGGCGCGAACCGTTCGCGCAGCAGAGCACTCGGTTGTCTTGACGAGCTTTGCAAGATCGTCTTGGGCTCGGAACACACCCATCGAAAGATGAACAAGAGTCATATGGGATATGATTGGCATGTTGACCTACCGGTCTCGTTATTCCGTCATCAGTGATGTCACATCAATGGTGGAGTAAGTGAGTCGTGGATCTTGAATCACTAATAATCAATTATGAGGGATATTGTTTTAGTGGGAGCTTACTCTAATTAAGTGTTAATTTGAGTTGCTTTAATCATGAACAATGTCTAAAGTGTATTTGTTTTTAAGTTGTAGATCTATGGCACCCGTAACCACCTTTCCACTATGCGCGTTGCTTGAGAAAGAAAAACTGAATTCATCTGGGAACAACTTTACGGACTGGTACCGTAATGTGAGGATTGTCCTCAAGAGTGCCAAGAAGGACTATGTCCTATCGCAAACTCTCGGTGAACTCCCCGCTAACGCTACGGATGATGAGACTCGTATCTATCAATCTAAGAGCGATGATTCCATTGCAGTACAGTGTATCATGCTTGCCTCCATGGAACCTGATCTTCAAAAGCGTTTTGAGAATTGGGCTGCTTATGAGTTAATCCAGGAGCTGAAAGCTTTGTTTCAGAAGCAAGCAAGGACTGAAAGATATGAGATATCCAAAGCCTTGTTTGAATGCAAGATGGCTGAGGGCAGCTCAGTGAGTCAGCACGTACTCAGATTGTCTGGGTACGCGCAAAGGTTGGATGCGCTAGGTTTTCCAATCTCCCAAGAGTTGGGCACTGATCTTGTTCTTGCTTCCCTCCCTCCGAGCTATAGTAGCTTCATCATGAACTACAACATGAATGGGATGGAAAAGAGTATGGGTGAATTGTTCACTATGCTTAAAACTGCTGAGAGTGGAATCCAGAAGGACGCCAATCATGTGATGATGGTGAATAAAACAACCAACTTCAAGAAGAAGGGCAAGTCTAAGAAAAAGGGCAAATCCAAGGGTGCTAGTATGACTGACACGCCTAAGAAGTCCAAGACTGGCGCCACTTCTGATGTTGAGTGCTTCTTCTGTAAAGAGAAGGGACACTGGAAGAGGAACTGCAAGAAATATCTGGCAGAAAAGAAGAAGTCTGGAAAGTCCAGCTCAGGTATGAGTGTCATACATGTTATTGATGTATTCCTTGCTGGTCCGCAATGTAATTCTTGGGTATTGGATACCGGATCGGTTGCTCATATTTGCAACTCGATGCAGGAACTACAGAGGCCTAAGCGACTGGCAAAGGATGAGGTGACGATGCGCGTCGGGAACGGAGTAAAAGTTGCTGTGCTCGCCGTCGGTGTCCTACCTCTACATTTATCTTCAGGATTTATATTAGAGCTTAGTAATTGTTACTATGTTCCGGCCTTGAGCAAAAACATTATTTCTGGATCATGTTTGTTGCAAGACGGTTATTCGTTTAAGTCTGAGAACAATGGTTGTTCGATTTATATGGATAATATGTTTTATGGCCATGCTCCCGTTGTGAATGGGTTATTTATTATGAATCTTGATGGTAATACACACATCCATAACACTGACGCTAAACGTCGCAAGATAAACGATTTGAATTCCACTTATTTGTGGCACTGCCGTTTGGGTCATATTGGAAAGAAGCGCATGAAGAAACTCCATTGTGATGGACTTTTGGAGTCATTTGATTATGAATCATTTGACACTTGCGAGCCTTGTCTAATGGGTAAAATGACTAAAACGCCGTTCACAGGCCACGTAGAACGGGCGACTGACTTATTGGAGATCATACATACGGATGTATGTGGTCCAATGAGTATAGCTGCACGCGGTGGATTCCTCTACTTCATTACCTTCACGGATGATTTGAGTAGATATGGGTATATCTATTTGATGAGACATAAGTCTGAAACCTTTGAAAAGTTCAAAGAATTTCAGCATGAAGTAGAAAATCATCGTAACAAGAAAATCAAGTTTCTGCGATCAGATCGCGGAGGGGAGTATTTGAGTTACGAGTTTAGCGAACATCTGAAGAGTTGCGGAATTGTTCCACAGCTTACGCCTCCCGGAACGCCACAGAGGAATGGAGTGTCCGAGAGACGTAATCGAACCTTGTTGGACATGGTAAGATCGATGATGTCATTAACTGAACTGCCATTGTCTTTTTGGGGTTATGCTTTAGAGACTGCCGCTTTTACACTAAATAGAGCACCATCTAAATCCGTTGAAACGACACCATATGAGATATGGCATGGGAAGAAACCCAACTTGTCTTTTCTTAAAATTTGGGGATGCGATGCATATGTAAAGCGTTTACAACCAAATAAGCTCGATCCCAAATCGGATAAATGCTTCTTTGTTGGTTATCCCAAAGGAACTGTTGGGTATTCCTTCTATCACCGCACCGAAGGCAAAGTGTTTGTCGCAAAGAACGGTGTGTTTCTCGAGAAAGAGTTTCTTGCTAAAGGGGTGAGTGGGAGGATAGTGCAACTCGACGAGATTGGTGAATCTTCGTCATTAGGTCAAAGTGATGCAACGCCGGAAGTGGTTCCGGAGTTTCCCACAATGACTGATACGGAAGCCCCTACATGTGATGTAGAGACTTCGGTCGAGCCAGCAGCTGAACCACGAAGGTCTGGTAGGATTCGCACGAAACCACAGTGGTTTTCGGACGAGGTATTGTTGTTAGACAACGATGAGCCTGCGACCTATACGGAAGCAATGATGGGCCCTGACTCCGTTAAATGGCTAGACGCCATGAAATCCGAGATAGAATCCATGTACGAGAACCAAGTTTGGAACTTGGTGGACCCTCCTGAAGGCGTGAGGCCTATCGAATGTAAATGGATCTATAAAAAGAAAACAGACGCGGATGGGAATGTATACATCTATAAAGCTCGACTTGTCGCAAAGGGTTTCGACAAGTTCAAGGAGTTGACTACGACGAGACATTCTCTCCCGTAGCGATGCTTAAGTCTGTTCGGATTCTTCTAGCGATTGCTGCATATTTCGATTACGAGATATGGCAAATGGATGTCAAAACAGCGTTCCTGAATGGGAAGCTAACCGAGGACGTGTATATGATACAGCCCGAGGGTTTTGTCAATCCAAAGGATGCTGGAAAGGTATGCAAACTTCAGAGATCCATCTATGGACTGAAGCAAGCATCACGGAGTTGGAATCTTCGCTTTGATGAAGTGGTCAAAGGGTTTGGCTTCATCAGGAACTGCGAAGAGGCTTGTGTTTACAAGAAAGTAAGTGGGAGCGCAATAGCATTTCTAATACTCTATGTGGATGACATATTGTTGATTGGGAATGATGTATCTTTTCTTGACAATATTAAGACTTCGTTGAAAAATAGTTTTTCAATGAAAGACTTAGGCGAGGCAGCATACATATTAGGTATAAAGATCTATAGAGATAGATCAAAGCGCCTAATAGGGCTAAGCCAGAGTACATATATAGATAAAGTACTGAAGAGGTTCAGTATGGAAAACGCCAAGAAGGGGTTCTTGCCGATGTCGCATGGGAAAAGTTTGAGCAAGAATCAGTGTCCTTCGACAACTGATGAGCGAGAACGCATGAGTAAGATTCCATACGCATCCGCGATTGGGTCAATCATGTACGCCATGATATGTACACGACCAGATGTGTCCTATGCTCTAAGTGTTACGAGCAGATACCAGAGTGATCCAGGTCATGATCATTGGACAGCAGTGAAGAATATCCTAAAGTACCTGAAGAGGACTAAGGATATGTTTCTCGTATACGGTGGTGACGAAGAGCTCGTTGTAAAGGGTTACACCGACGCCAGCTTTGTCACAGATCCGGACGATTTTCGATCTCAATCAGGCTTAGTGTATACACTGAACGGTGGCGCAGTGAGCTGGAAGAGTTCCAAGCAGGACACTGTGGCGGATTCTACAACGGAGGCTGAGTATATCGCCGCTTCAGAAGCGGCAAAGGAGGGCGTTTGGATTAAGAAGTTCGTCACCGAGCTTGGTGTGGTTCCGAGCGCGCTGGATCCTATGGAGCTCTATTGTGACAATAGTGGCGCCATAGCTCAGGCCAAGGAGCCAAGGTCCCACCAGAAGTCCAAACATATACAACGCCGATTCCACATCATTCGTGAATTGGTGGAGCGTGGAGACGTAAAGATATGCAAAATACACACGGATCTGAATGTGTCAGATCCGCTGACGAAGCCTCTACCACAAGCAAAGCATGAGCAACACCGGAATGCCATAGGTGTTAGGAGCTTAAGCATTGGCTAGATTATTGACTCTAGTACAAGTGGGAGACTGTTGGAAATATGCCCTAGAGGCAATAATAAAGTTGTTATTATTCTATTTTCATGTTCATGATTAAGTTTATGTTCTATGCTAGAATTGCATTGGTTCTTGAATATGAGATTCAGAGGAAAACCTAATTGCATGTGTGGAATAATAAACACCATTCAGATCCCTAGTCAGGCCTCTGGACTAGCTCATGTATTGTTGATGATCTTGTTTTCCTGATCATGGGCATTGTTAATGTAACAAGGATGCCGGCAATAATGGGAACACATTGTTAGGGTAACAATGGTGTTGGATAGACCCCCTTATGAGATACTGCGAGATCACTTCGTCAATATGTTGTCAGTATCTTCTCATGATGTGTTAACGTTTACTTGCGTCCTTAGACCATGAGAATATCATAGACCCGGATACCGGATGGTTGCTTTGGGGTCATCAAACGTTACTCCGTAACTGGGTAATTATAAAGGTGACTTCTAGGTACACCAGAAAGTATATCGTGGTTCTAGATATGTCAAGACTGGGATTTGCCCATCCGGCGATGGAGAGATACACTCTGGGCCCACTCGGTATTACGGTGTCCAGCATCGCCTGGCCAGGTATTGTGACTAAAAGGTTAGTCACGGGGATACCGGAATACGGAAACGAGAAAAGAGTACAAACCGGTAACGAGGATAACTAGGTATGGTGATCAAGGAGTTGATCACAGGGATACCGTCAAAGTCTCGCCTCGGGTTGTGTAACGTATCGTGAGGCAAAAGGAATTGTATGCGACAATACAAGGTTCGCTCGATAAAGATCTTCGATGATATGTGGGAGTCGTTATGGGTGTCCAGATCCCGCTGACGATTATTGACCGGAAGGTGTCCCGGACATGTCCACATATACTCGAACCTATAGGGTCACACGCTTAACGTTTTAGCGACATTTAGGAATGCTACGATTTATGGAGAACGAGAGAGAAGGGTTCCGAAAGTGTTTCGGATGATCTCGAAAGTGTTCCGGGAGGTCCCGGATGGTTCCGGTGATGTCCGAAAGTGTTCCGGAAAGTATTGGAAGGTTCTAGAAGGTTCTGGAAGGTTCTAGAAATTCTAGAAGGTTCTGGAAGGTTCTAGAAATTCTAGAAGGTTCTAGAAGTTCTAGAAGGTTCTAGAAGGTTCTAGTGGAGTTGGACTCCAACTCCAACAGGGTGTCCCTGCTGGAGTAGGACTCCACCTGCCTAGGGGAGAGCTGCCCCAACCCCTATAAATAGAGGGGCAGGGCACCTCAAAGAGGATCCAGGCAGCCCCAGAAGCAGCCCTAAACCCTAGGCCGGCCATCTTTAGATTGGCCACAGCCTTCTTTTTCTCTCTCTTCTAGATTGGATCTAGTACAGTTGCCGGCGTGCTGCTGCTTCTCCTTCTCGTAGATCCCCGCTGTTCTTGTGTGCTGGTCCACACATTACTGCGGTGTCGCTGATCCGGTACGCGTGGATACCTCGGAGACGTCGTATACTTCGGCATTCGATCGGGCGAACTATTCGCGAGGAGATCGCTCTCGCGGCTGGGAGGTATAACCTAGCTGCGGGAGTCTGCGGACTTCATCGACATCGGTCAACTTCTCCGCTGCATTGACGTGATCGTCGAAGGTATGATCTCGTTGCCTGCACCTCGATAGTGATCTTGGGGTGGATTGTGCGCGGTAAATTTTTGTTTTGCGTAGCACGTTCCCCAACACAAAGAGATAGGAAGAGCATGTACCAATTCCACCTTGCCCTGAGCTGACAGCCAAGTGATAAGGGGTTGACCTCTGTAAAGGGATTGTCGGGCAGCCAAGTTTTGTGGTGAGCCTCGTTGGCAACTGCAGGATGAAGAAGAAGCATGCTTTATTATCTCTGAAAGGGAAAGGGATTGGGGAGGACTAGCGATGTAGGACGAACCGACAAATCGCCATGGAGTCCAAGCTCGTCAGATCGAAGCCCATGAGCAGCTGCGCTAGCTCTAGAAGCATAGCCGCTTATTGGCTACAATCCAAAAACCAAGAGAAGCTGACCATTGGGGGATCTAGCAAGACTTGGTGAAGAAGACAGCTATGGATATGGCTCCGGTGAGTCCATCTCTAGCTCTAGAGGCTCCACTGGCTATGGAACAAAGGCCCAGAGGGAGGAGGCAGAGCAATAGAAAACTAGATTTGAATGTTTATTCGCTCCTAAAGCGAATGCCTCTAACGCTACATCTAGAAGATAATGTATAGAGGAGACGCAAGCCAAGCCCCACTCCCATCCCCTCCGGCCGGTGAGGCCAGTGGAGAGGCAAGGGAGAGGCAACTGCGGGGAGGCGGAGGTGAAGAAGGCAAAGAACAAGGAGAAGAGAGAGAAATAGGAGGAGAAAATGAGAGCCTCCCACAGACATGTAATGTACTCTATTTATTTCAATACAAAATGGGATGGGTCCGGTTGTCATTGAGTCTGAGCTAGTCTACAAAATATATATTGCAATGCCTAAAGTTCTTCACTTCCAACTATTCTAGTCTAGACTTTAATCTGGATAGATCATGTGTGTGTTGCTGGTAAGAACATATCATACTACAACAATTCATTGATTTGTCGCCATTGAAATCGGCATGTGCCACGTCCTCGGCTCCGCTACGTCGTCTGGCCGAGCTCCACCAGTCTCACATCGTACATCTGCCATGATGCCTGTCCTACAACACATCGTCGACTTCGCATGATTGATGCTCGACCTTTGCCACACCCTTTGCCCCTATTCTCCCATCCTGCTTGCATCATGCTTCTCACGTCCCACCAGTTGCAACAAAAATGAAGCCCATCATTGATGAGGACATCCCTTCTACTATTACATCCATAGCTCCTACTTCACCTAATCGTCCTACTTAAGGACCGATGACTCAAGCTCCTGCATGACATCTTAATTATTAGGTACTTTTGCTTGTCGGTACTTCACGTAACTTTCATATGAATATGATGCTGTCTAAATCAAATGTCCTCTTGTTATTAATGAATCAGGGACCAAGTGAGCATATGGAGGACAAGCGTTGGAGCATACAGGTCGAGAATGCTGTTGATGGCAGCCACCAATCAATTGATGACTTCCGGACATGGAGAATTCCATGACAACACGAGAACGAAGACCGAAGGAACCTAATTAAAGATCCTGACGATGTATAGTACAGTATCTCGTATATGAGGAAGTATCCGTATAAGATTCCCTGGGTTACCGGAGTACAATACATGTCTGGTAAGGATCCCAGGAGACAAGGTAGCCCTCCGTAAGGAGGAAGGACATCCCTTAAACTAGGAAGTCAATCCTGACAGTTAAGGAAGCCAGAGTTCTACTCGGGCATAAGTCCAGGTCCGGTATGATTCGAGGAGCCCCCTATAAAAGGATCAGCACTCCTATAGGGGAGAGGAGGAGAAAGTTAGATCCAACAGGCCTTAGAAGGAAGAGAGATCCCAGCGATTCCCACGAGATGACCCGCCGCCTCAAAGGAGTCAAGACCAGCGGAACTAATCGTCGTAGTCTCCAATTAGGCCTAGGATAGCCACTGACATATACATCCCTTGTAAAGACATTCTCTGATCAATATATACAAACAGGACGTAGGGTTATTATCCTGAGGGAGGCCCGAACCTGTATAAAAAGGGCATTTTCCTTGCCGTCAGATCTCTTGGCCTTGTGCCCTAGAGGTCCCTATCCCCCAAGTATCACCGTTCCACGAATACCGTAAGATCGGCGGTTTACCGATCGTTGAAAGATGGCGCCGACCGTGGGGACCTCTCCGGCTCAAGCCGTCAAGGAAGCATCAGAGTCGGCAAGACGTGCAACTAGCCGCGATTAGTCCTCGTCGCCGACTGCACGTCCCTCCCCGCTTCGACCCGAGGAGGAAGAAGCAGGCTGAGCAGGAGAAACGATCGCCTTTACGCAACGCACCGGGTACCCGGACCAGGGTTTCTATGATAACTTTGGCCCGATGGAGCCTTACCCGGTGACTGACCGCGTAGATTTTGGAGAATACGCCACTGGCGAGTACTCAGATTGCGAATTGGTCACTTCAGAAACCGAGTGCGCGAGGGCCTTCGAGGGAATGTTGGTGTTACACGATGATTCCCAGGCAGGAGCA
Organism: Stipa capillata; assembly: GCA_019208055.1. Taxonomy (NCBI): domain Eukaryota; kingdom Viridiplantae; phylum Streptophyta; class Magnoliopsida; order Poales; family Poaceae; genus Stipa; species Stipa capillata. Next base: position 250,788 of record JAGXJF010000177.1, read on the forward strand.
ACTAGCCCGAGATCGGGGCGATCGCCCACAACGTCTGATCGACCAATCGATCAAGCTTCCGATCATAGCATCCCTCCCTACGGGGCGACACGATGGAGTGGGAATACAACCAATCCAATCAAGACCTTCAGATGGTTCTCACGATCCAGAACGATCGGGAAGATCCCGAAGACCAGGATCAGGAAGGGGGCTCACAACGTCAGAGTCCGATGGCTACTCCCCTTGGGAACGAAAATAGGCTTACTGCAGCACACAGAACCCCTCAAGGGACGGGTGAGTACGTGTCCCGAACTGCTCGAAGAATCGCCGAGGTGCGCAATCTGCTGTTACGACCACCAATAGAAGATCTGACGACACCCGACGGAACACAATGGCTACGACGGCTGGGGGTTGAACAAAAGCAGGCCCAAGACCAAGCCGAATCTTCTCGACTCCAGTCGGGGACACATAGCTCCGCCCGAGAGAAAACCCCTCTTTGACCAAGGGAATCGGACGGAGAAGGACGACATCCCAGGAACCAGTCTCGCCGGGATAGACCGCACGTCGATCTTCGCGAGAGGATCAACAAGCGCCGATCCCAAAGGTGTCAGCGAGAGCAGACTCCTCCCCGGAGAGACCATCAGCACCGTGCTAATAACAGGGGATGATCCCCGACCCCAATTAGCAGCGAGAATTCACCTTATCGGAGGACCATCAACGGATGCCAAGCGCTATCCCAAGAACTCCGACATGTGCGCTGGCCGTCCCGCTTCATGCCCGGGGCCCTCGAATTGTACGATGGCACCACGAATTCTGCGGAGTTCCTGCAGATCTACACTACGACGATCGAGGCCACGGACGGGAACGAGAAGGTCATGGCCAATTACCTCTCGACCGCCCTTAGAGGAGCGGCCAGGACCTGGTCGACGAACCTACCCCCAGGAACGATCCGCTCCTGGGGACAGCTTTGCGACATATTCCTCGCCAACTTCCAAGGTACTTTCACACGTCCTGGTCGGGTCGACGACCTATTCCTAGTCGTCCAGCGACCAGACGAGACCCTTCGAGAGTTCACCAAGCGGTTTAGTGCTGTTCACAACACTATTCCCTAGGTAACAGACTCGGATGTTATTCACGCCTTCGTGCGAGGCAGCAGAAATGAGATGTGCACGTACAACCTGATCATGCACCCTCCCAAGACCATGCTATAGCTGATGGATCTAGCCGAAAAGGCCGCCTATGCGGAGGAAACCCTACAGTACATCAAGCAGCAATAGGGCAGGGTGACCAGATCCCCCTCCGGACCAGAGACGACTCATCGAAGACGAAACGAAGGAAGAAATCCTCCGGAGGTAACAGGGAGAAGAAGGCTAAAGCTGACGAGGTATTAGCCGATCTTCTCGAGAAGCGTGCCTGGCGGCCACGCGCCAAGGACAAGCCGACTACTTCCTCCGACAAGGTAGGAAAGCTCGGTGTGACTTCCACCAGACCGATTCACATGATCTCCGTCAGTGCCGCATCTTCAAGAAATACCTCAAGGAAGAAAGAGAGAAATTCCACGAGGAGAACCAGTAGGTCGCAAACAACAGTCAAGACACTACATCCGACGATGATGACTCCACCCCTGAGCCTTTCTAGGGACATATCAGAGCAATCGAGCATATATTCGGGGGCTCGTCCTCTTACAAGTCGAAAAGGCAATACAAGGCCATTGCCCGAGAGGTTCTCGTGAACATATCGCAAATCCCTCGGACAATCAAATGGTCAGAGGTCACGATCACGTTCGACCAAACCGACTGCCCCGAGAACTATGTTCGACCAGGACGATACCCAATTATTGTCGTACCAACAATCAACAACTGCCGAGTGGCCCGGGTGCTAATAGACGGGGGGAGCTCCCTGAACATCCTATTCGCCAACGCCCTCGATGCCATGCAAGTACCATGGTCGTCCGTCCAGACCGTAACACAGGTGTTCCACGGTATCGTCCCAGGCTCGTCGGCTACGCTGATCGGGGCAAGTCACCCTCCCGGTTACCTTTGGCACACTGGAGAACTTCCGAACATAGAAGATCCTGTTCGACGTAGTCGACTTCGAGACGGCATACAACGCCATCCTGGGACACCCAACCCTGGCCAAATTCATGGCAGCAACACACTACGCATATCAGTGTATGAAGATGCCCGGCGCAAAGGGTGTCTTCACAATAAAGAGCTACCCCCATGGAGCATTACTCTGCGACAAGCGCAGCCTCGACCATGTGCAAGTGTCCTAAGGGAATGAGGGACATACCCTCTACAAAGCCAAAACTACCGTAAAAACTCACGGCAAGGGAAAAACCATTCCCTTGGACCTAGAAGAACCATCCAAGGTGGTCAAGATCGGCTCAACTCTCGATTCAGATCAGGAACTCTCGCTCATCACCTTCCTCCGGGACAACTCAGATGTTTTCGCATGGCAACCTTCCGATATGCCCAGAATCCCCAGGGAGGTAATTGAACACAGGCTAGCAATTCGCCTAGGTGCCATGCCAGTAAAACAGAAGCTCCGACGGTTTGCACCCGATCGGAAGGAAGCCATTAAACTGGAAATCGGAAGGCTCCTGAAAACTGGATTTATCCGAGAAGTTGAACACCCCGAATGGCTCGCCAACCCCATTATGGTAAAGAAAGCCAACGGAAAATGGCGAATGTGCGTCGATTTCACGGACCTTAACAAAGCCTGCCCTAAAGACGCCTTTCCATTACCCAGAATAGACCAGATAGTAGACTCTACATCCGGATGCGATTATCTAAGCCTCCTCGACGCTTACTCCGGCTATCACCAGATAAGCATGTGTCGAGAAGACGAGGAGAAAACCTCCTTCGTAACTCCGTTTGGGGTATTTTGCTATTCGAAGATGCCTTTCGGAATAAAAAATGCAGGCACAAAATATCAACGCGGGATGCAGCTCGCCCTCCACAGCCAAATTGGTCGGAACATTGAAGCTTACGTCGACAGCCTCGTCGTAAAAACAAAGAAGAAGGAAGACTTGCTCTCGGACTTACTAGAAACCTTCACAAATCTTCGAAGAAATAGGATAATGCTAAATCCCAAAAAATATACTTTTGGAGTTGATGTAGGGAAATTACTTGGATTTTTGGTTTCACACCGAGGAATCGAAGCAAATCCTGACAAGATACGAGCGATCGCGGAGATGAAATCACCAAGTTAGTCCGAGACGTTCAAAGACTCATGGGCTGCATGGCAGCCATGAGCCAATTCATCTCCCGATTAGGAGACCACGGAAGTCCTTTCTTCAAACACCTACGACAACACAACGGCTTCGAGTGGATAGAAGAATCAAAAAAGGCATTCCAAATCCTAAAGGAATACTTAACAACCCCTCCCGTACTAGTCACGCCCAACCCAGAAGAAAACTTATTCCTCTACATCGCTGCTGGTCCATTAGTAGTCAGCGGAGTATTAACGGTGGAACGCGGGACTCCAGAACAATGCGAGAAGGTTCAACAGTCGGTCTACTATGTCAGCGAGATACTACATGGCCCAAAGGAACGTTACCCTCAAGTTCAAAAACTCCTATACACGGTACTCACCACATCGTGCAAACTTCGACACTACTTCCAGGCTCACACGATTACAGTCCCAACCACCTACCCTCTGGGAGAAATTCTCCACAACCGCGACGCCATTCATGCGTCGCACCGCTATAAAATCACAGGTACTCGCCGATTTCATCACCGAATGGTCGGAGCCCGACCACTCCGGTGAATCACCAGCAGCAAAACAAGACATTTGGACCCTACACTTTGATGGTTCCCTAACCATCGAAGGCGCGGGGGCTGGAGTAATTTTAACTTCCCCAACCGGAGAATGCCTGCAGTACGCACTACAGATCGACTTCCCAGCCACGAACAACGTGGCTGAATATGAGGGTTTGCTCGTCGGCCTCCGAGTCGCTTCCGCACTTGGCATCTGTCGCCTACTGGTGAGTGGGGACTCACAGCTGGTGACGAGACAAGTGTCCAAGGAATATCAGACCTCAGACCCCAACATGGCGGCTTACCTTGCGGAGGTGAGGAAGCTGGAGAAGAAGTTCATCAGCCTCGAAGTACGGTACATCCCGAGGAAGGACAACTGCCGAGCCGATAGTCTTGCCCACCTAGGTTCCTCATGTTCTCCATGCCCACCCGGAATCTTTACAGAAAGGATTTCGACACCGTCCATAGCCTCGAACGTGTCCACGGACGAAGGATTGACTGCCCCCCAATCGGAGCACCATTCAAGGGTGTCACCAGGCATGGACGCCCTAAAGGGAGTGGCGGGCCGACTCGTTGCCCCCTCGATCCTGAAGATTCGTGGATAGATCCCATCCGCAGGTACCTTCTCGATCAAACTATGCCTGAGGACGATACACTATCCGAGCAGCTTGCCCGACGCGCCAGGATGTACTCCTTGGTCGACAGAGTCCTCTACCACAGAGGGGCTCACGGAGTGCCCATGCGGTGTATACCTCAGAAGCAGGGTACAAAATTACTCGAGAAGATCCATGGAGGGGTGTATGGGGCACATGCATCTTTCTGAACCCTAGTTGGAAAGGCCTTTAGACAAGGATTCTATTGGCCGACAGCCCTTAGTGACGCAAGCGAGTTAGTGAAGCGATGCAGTCAGTGTCAATTTCACCGCAGACGCATTCACCAGCCCGCCCAAGCATTACAGACAATACCCTTATCATGGCCTTTCACCACATGGGGTCTGGATATCCTGGGACCGTTCCCAGTTTCGCCTGGGGGCTACAAGTTCCTATTCGTCGCAACCGACACGTTCACTAAATGGATTGAGGCTGAACCAGTTGTACAAATCACGTCGGAAGCGGCCAAGCAGTTCATAATGAAGAATATCGTGACCCGATTTGGCGTCCCGAGCAGGATCATATCCGACAACGGCACTCAGTTCTCTAGTGTAGAATTCATCGAATACTGCACCGGCCTCGGTACGAAAATATGCTATGCCTCGGTCGCATATCCGCAGAGCAACGGGCAAGTCGAGCACGCCAATGGACTCCTCCTCCAGGGCATGAAAACCCGCGTTTTCAATCGCCTCTCCGCACACACAAAGGCATGGGTGCGAGAACTGCCCTTAGTCCTCTGGACACTTCAGACGACCGCCAGTCGGGCCACGGGCGAAACGCCTTTCTTTTTGGTCTACGGGGCGGAAGCCATGCTCCGCTGCGAGCTATCGCTCAGATCACCACGGGTTAGAGCTGTCCACAGACAAGGAAGAAACCCCTCGACGAGAGGACGACCTCAACTTCCTTGAGGAGAAACAGACTCAGGCCTTAATCCGAGCCACCAAGTATCAACAAGACCTGCATCGCTATTATGAAAGACACATCCGGCAACGCTCCCTGCAAGTCGGCGACCTCGTTCTATGACTCGTTCAGAACAGAAGTAACAGCAACAAGCTCTCCCCAAAATGGGAAGGCCCTTATACTATAGCTGAGGTTACTCGGCCAGGATCGTTTAAATTAGCCATGGAGGATGGCCGTATTTTAATAAATTCTTGGAACATCGACCAACTCCAGAAGTTCTATGTGTAGAAACCTAGGACTGCCTACTCGAGGACACTTCTCGAGTACACAGTCGGGGGCTAGACAGATCAGGGTGATGAGTATGAAAACTCGTTGGAACCCACACAAAAACTCAGTCAGCAAAAAGCCCCGGGCAGGTTGGCACACTATTTTTTATAGAAGTACAAGATCTGTTACACGGTCAGACCTCCGGGGTAGTTTTCCCCGAAGCATTCAAACGATCAACAAAAACCTGGGTTACTTCCGTCAATTCCACCAGTCGGTCCGAGAAGCCCTCGGTAGCCCGGAAGTGCACCCCGGCTGCCTTTAAGACCGCTTCAAGACGATCAGCCACCAACGAGAGTTGTTTTTCAAGAGAAGAAGATTTTGCCTTCTCCTGAGAAAGGCCGTCCTGAAGCTCTCGGATCTCAGCACACGCAGACCGCCACCTACCCTGGGCGCGCTGGGGAGAACAACAGAGTGAGAAAGGGAAAAGGGGTCACAAAGGAGCTTTTTCAAGCAGGAAAATTACCTCCATCAAGGGACCGATGAGCGCGAATGGATCGTCGTCCGCCGAAGTCTCCCCGACCGGTTGACTAGGGGCTGTAGTCGCGCTCCGACTAGGTAGGAGTTTGCGAGTAGATATGTGCCTCTTCGAAACTACGGGCTGGTCGGATCCCGGCGAAGGTGGAGGGCTTGCTAGCGGCGATCGTCCCGTGGCCAGCACGGATGAATCCCTGCAAATTAGAAACTCAACATCGCCGAGAGAGAAACCGATGGCAAGGGATAAAAGATGGGCACCTTGCTCTTTTCAGAACCACGCATGGTTTCCAAACCAGAGGAATCGCCGCTCCCCGAACAAGGGGGGTCGTATTCCCAGTTGAAGGGGTTCCACATGCTTTTCCTTTTTGGATAGAGCCACCGATCAGAAATCGGGAGTACTGCCGAAAAGACGGAAAAAACTATGAAACTTACCGGAGAAATCCGAGAAATCTGTCCCGGAGCACCTGTGTGAACCGCCAACTCTTCGCGCACACGCTCCTCAATCTGCTCGGGGCCACGCTCGATGTCCCCGCAGGGTCGGTCTCTGGTAAAGGCCGCTTCACGATTAGCGACAGAAGGTCTCGCTTCGAGATCCGCGATCCCGCGCCCCTTGCACTGGAAATAATTGCCCGAGCAGTACCGCCGTTAGCACTACTCGGAAGTAACAATAGATGTCCGGAACAAAGAAAAGATTACCGTGAGAACCTCTTCCCGTTCTTGTTGAGACTGAAAGGGCAGCGACAAAGGAACATCCTGACGCCCCCGGAGAAGGCGTATCTTTAAATAGGATCGCCGTTTTCTCGAACATTTCAGCCTCCGGGAGGGCTGCTCAAAAGGAAAAAGGGAATCAAGATAAAGTAGGCTCTAAGAACTTAGAAAAATTTGCAAACCATACCAATTTTCCTATGCCTATGGTAGGGATCGCCGGTGATCATCCAGGCACCTGTCTCCCTCGATCGCAAGGGACACAGCTCACGCCTGATGAAGTCAGAAGCTACGTCGAAGGATGTCAAACCACGCGACCTGAGATCTCTGATCTCATTGATTAGACGTTTCAGGCAAAAAGGCCAGCGCCGTCTCGTCGGTCCACGCAGATGACACTCCAGGCGGACCACCCCAGTACTTGATACTCAAGGCGGACGGTGGGCGGCAGTAGCACCATTCCTTTTCCCATCCCGGGAAAGGGTTGATCTCTCCGATATCAATATACTCTGCACCCTTCCCTTCCCACAACTGGACGCGGGTGCCACCCACAACCTTATACCCGACCCTCTCCAGAATGTGATAATATCGGAAAAGGTCTAAAGAGGGAGGACTCCAAGGAAAGCTTCGCATAGATGGGCAAAAATGCAGAGAAGAGTGAATGAAGTTGGGTCGAGGTTAACTATCTCGATCCGATAGAACTGGAGAACGGAGGTAAAGAAGGAAGATGGCGGGAAGAAAAATCCGCACCGAAAGAAATTGGGGAAGATAACCAACTAGCCGGGATCGGGCCTAGGAACCCGCTCGTTCCGAATAGGGCGAAACTCGGCTTGATGAGCTGATTGGAGGAGTTAGCTATAATGATGACACAAGTCTCACAGAGGTTAACTCCGAGCATGGCCATGGTCTTCCAGATGAAGGAGGTCCGGCCATGATCAAAGAGGCTTGAAAGCAGGAGTGCAAGGAAACGGATGGGGATGCTGGGAGACAGGAAGCAATGTGGGCAAAACCCCAATTCCTGGTCTCTTAAAGAATTCAAGTTTTGCCTGACCGGAGCGCAATTAACGGCACGATCTGTTCCATCGCATTTAATGCAGATAGTTGCTTTTCCTGCATGAGAGACATTGTGCGCGGGAAAAAGAAGTCTGACAGACCCATGGCCCTGACAAGCGCGTTGCGTTTCGGGTAACGTCAGCAAAACAGTAGCGCAGAAAAAGGAAAGATTCTTCATCACCACGCGAAATTTCCGCCACGACGGTTCAGTCTTCCAAAAATCAACCAGGCGAACGCGTGTCCGTGATCGACGGATTAGATTAAAACAAGAGAAAAGCTTTCTGGGTAAGTTAAAACTCAAAAAATTCCTTGGAGAACTTGGAGATTTACTCCGGCCAGGATGGCACGAATACCTAGTAGAGATTAGTTCCTACTCAGGAATCTTATCAATAAAGTACTCGGTTTCGCCTACTCGGAGATGTTTCCCGACAAGGGCAGATTTCCTACAGAACAGTCATGACTTCATTTCACGTACTGATGGGGGGCTTGATGATGTACAGTACAATATCTCGTATATAAGGAAGTATCCGTATACGATTCCCTGGGTTATCGGAGTACAATACGTGTCTGGTAAGGATCCCAGGAGACAAGATAGCCCTCCGTAAGGAGGAAGGACATCCCTTAAACTAGGAAGTCAATCCCGACGGCTAAGGAAGCCAGAGTTTTACTCGGGCATAAGTCCAGGTCCGGTACGACTCGAGGAGCCCCCTATAAAAGGATCAGCAATCCTATAGGGAGAGGAGGAGAAAGTTAGATCTAACAGGCCTTAGAAGGAAGAGAGATCCCAGCAATTCCCATGAGATGACCCGCCGCCTCGAAGGAGTCGAGACCAGCGGAACTAGTCGTCGTAGTCTCCAATTAGGCCTAGAATAGCCACTGACATATACATCTCTTGTAAAGACATTCTCTGATCAATATATACAAACAGGACGTAGGGTTATTGGTAATTATCCTGAGGGAGGCCCGAACCTGTATAAAAAGGGTGTTTTCCTTGCCATCAGATCTCTTGGCCTTGTGCCCTAGAGGTCCCTACCCCCAAGTATCACCATTCCACGAATACCGTAAGATCGGCGGTTTACCGATCGTCGACATATCCATTGAAGCTTTGGTCTAAATACAAGCAATGAAACTAGCAGTTGAAACATCAGGAGTTATCTGGAGTTGTTAAGTGTCGTCTGGCCAACCAACTATACTGGCCGGTTTAAACCGTCCATACAGCCGGCCTGACCGGCAGAATTGACTTAGGTCGGTTCTAGTCCGAGACAACCAAGGGGTGTTTTCTATCTATAAAACCCCGACAGCCTCTTTTTTCGATAGGATAGTAAGAAATGGAGTTAGTGAGTGCTGAGGATGCAGATAAATGCATGAGGTTGATTACACAACGGGTGTTGAGTGTGCAAATGAGCCGTGCCAAGCAAAATCAGTGACATAACCTCTTCCACACAAAAGGCGTTGTGAAGGAATGTGTTGTTCATATTATTATTGATGGAGGGTTTTGCAACAATTTGGCTAATTTGGAGATGGTGGAGAAGCTTTCACTCACCACTTGGCCGCACCCTCTTCCCTACTACATCCAATGGTTCAACAATGGTGGCAAATTTAAGGTAACTCGAACAGTTCATGTACATTTTACTATTGCTGCCTATGCTAATTTTGTTGATTGTGATGTGATTCCTATGCAAGCATGTTCTATATTACTTGGTAGATCTTGGCAATATGATAGATAATCAATTCATAATGGTAGAACTAATCAATAGTAAAGCCAAGAATCAGGAGCAAAACAAAAGTGAAAAATTAGATTATGGCTAAAGAATTAGAGAAATATAAAAGCAAGAGCAAATCTGAACCGCAACAAGTTAGTGTGCTTGCTAGTAAATCTGATATTTCTAATTTGGATGCTAGTAGTTTGCAAAGAGGCATTGTTTACGTTTGAGAACTTAGCTTTTTCTTTGCCCCCTGTTGTCAATAACATTTTGCAGCCCCTCTTGCCTCCCAACCATGCACCCTACCGTACCAACCTCGAGGAGATTAAAGAAATTTAGCGGCAAGTACATGAGCTACTCAACAAATACTTTGGGATTAGTCTCACATTTAACATTGCAGATTTGAGGTCTTATTTGGGAGAGGAAGATGAACTAGTGTCGATGACGACTTCAACTCAAGAAGGGGATGATGATGAGGACGTCCCTTCTACTATTACATCCACAGCTCCTGCTCCATCTAATCATCCTACTCAAGGACCAATGACTTCAGCTCGTGCATGACATCTTAATTATTAAGTAATTTGTTTCTCGGTATTTTCACATAACTTTCCTATGAATATGATGTTGCTAAATCAAATGTTCTCTTGTTATTAAGGAATCAAGGACCAAGCGAGAATATAGAGGACAAGCATTGGAGCATGCTGATCAAGAATGGAGTTGATGGTAGCCACCAATCAAGTGATGACTTCCGGATGTGGAGACCTCCATGACAATACGAGAATGAATAGCGCATGAACCTAATTAAGGATCCATCAAAGCTTCGGTCTACATGCAAGCAAGTAAACCAGCATTAGAAACATCAAGAGTCATCTAAAGTCGTCAAGCATCATCTGGCTGACCAACCGTACTGGCCGGTTTAAACCACCAGTAAGGCCGGTCTGTCCAAGACGGCCAAGGAGTGTTTTTCCATCTATAAAATCCACTGACAGCCTCTATTTTTGACGCGATTTGTTTAGATTAGAGCTTTCTATTTGCAACCTTGCCTCTGTCGATTGTATTCAACAACCGGTTGTTTAGACCGTTTTTCAAATCCCCATGTTATTAATAAGCTTCATCCACATCCATAATTAGATTGATTTTTCATATTTCTTGTTTGTTTTTCGATTGCTTGCAGAGAATTGAACCTTGTGTTCAGGTTGTCTTTGCTTCCCACATCGTCATCAACTTACCGGAGTTGGTATAGCGATTGTTAAGGTGTATAGTCGTCGTACGGTGTAGTCGGATCGATGAAATTACCTCTACCGAAATCGATAGGGTATTCTCTTCAAAAGATCTGGATATCTTAGTGCTATCAATCATGACTAGGAGAGATCTCCCCGCTTGATGGCGATGATGCGTATGGAACAGGCAGCGAGTTTGTTGTGGCCTCGTTCTGACTCAATCGCACAATTAATGTTGTGCTTTTATGTTCGAATTCTTTTAGAGAGTTCGAATGAGGTGGGAGGGGATTTTTTTTTGAGCAGGAGGCTGAAAGCCTCCGATTTCTATTATCACAAGCCAAACGAGATTACACACCAACGTTTAAAGAGAAGTAATAATGGCTGCAGGTTTGGTGCTATCAGCACCCCCAGCGACTATTACAGGCATTCACAAGACAAAGCAAAAGGCAAAGAGCATGGTTAGATGTTCGCACACGAACACGTCACCATGTACCCCCGACGCCGAGCACGATGCGCAGGACACGGAGCCGGGGAGACTCGCCAGGGAGCGCGATACGCAAGACACGCCGGCGAGTGCTTTTGGGAACCCGAAACCCCACACCCCCGGGAGGGACCCCGTCAGGGAATGCGGTGGCTATGGGCTGCTCTGAGTCGGCCTGACCGCCCTCAGAGCTTCGATGTTCGCTGCAGTTGAACACGAAGAACAGTGAAGAACGAAAAGCAAGATAACAAGGATGAAGAATAAAAAGATAGTAGATTGAATGCGTCGATTGGGAGAGTTCCACCTCAATCGGCCATATACCCTTCATATTTATAGGGTACGCCCGGTCTTTGGGCTGGAATACAACTCTGTTTCATGCATGATATAGCTTTCCATACAAATCAAGTCGCTTCCTAAATCTATGATTACCCCGATTGCTACGATCAGGACTCTGCCTTGTGCACGAGATACTTTTCCAATTAAACCGAGTGACTTTCCATATCTTTTGATCATCTTGACTACCGTGATCTAGACCCCATCTTGTATATGAGATATCCTTCCATATGATCAGGAATCCTTCCAAATCTCGGACTTTCCTTTAGACGCCATGATCAGCCACTGTTCCTTGCGTCCCAAGTTAAGGCTTCGAGCACAAAAAGACTTCACCTTAAAAAACCCGGTGCCTTGACCCACACGTAGGATAATCCGAGAACGTCACAACTTGGCCACCGACTTGGCACTGCTGGAACTCGGGTGCACCATTTGGAATCCGACTCGGACCCATTCGGGAACGCGAGTACTCGGGAACACGAGAACTCGGGATACGAGTGCTCGGGACTCGGGGACGCTGCAAACCACTCGGCGTGGGCCACGATTCGGTAACGCTGTAAACCTTACCCGATGCACTTGGGCCATTTGGGGGTACTGCCAAATTTGGTCGTCAACACATGCCCCCCTGTTTTCGGTATAAAGATGTATTTTTACCAAAAATAACAAGACATGTCCTTAGGACGATGCGAATCATCTCATCGGCCACTTCTTTTTCTCAGGGCGATATGACATATCGGCCACAGCACTTGTTATGCTTCTTGCCACACGCTCGGGTGGAACTTCTTCAGATATTTGCCATTGAGAGCTCGCGGCAACAAAGTACCCTGCACGGACTCCACCAGATACGAATTTCCAGGAACCACCCTTGCAACTCTAAAAGGGCCTTCCCAACTCGGCGACCATTTACCAAACTTGTTATCCTTCGAGCCGACTGGTAGGATTACCTTCCATACTAAATCGCCGACTTGAAAGCTCTTCGACTTGACTTTTTTGTTGTATGCTCTGGCTACTCTTAACTTGTCCCTTTCTATGGCCCTTAAAGCAACCAAACGCTTATCGGCGACTTCATCAAGACTATCCATCATCAAATTATAAAAGTCAACCGCCGATAAGTCATTCTGTTTGGCTAATCTTAAAGCACTCAGATTTACCTCTACGGGTAAAACGGCCTCTTGTCCATACACGAGTTCATAGGGAGTCACCTTTGTAGCACTGTGTCTTGAAATTCTATGTGCCCACAACGCCTCGGACAACACCTCATGCCATCTCCTCGGATTATCTTCGATCTTCTTCTTGATAAGCTTGATCAACACCTTAGTGCTGGACTCGGCTTGTCCATTGGCTTGGGCATAATACGGAGAGGAATTGAGCAACTTTATTTTATAAGACTCGGCAAACTCCTTTACTTGTCCCGCCATAAATGAGGTACCTTGATCCGTAGTCAAAGTTTGAGGGATGCCGAACCTATGTATAATGTGCTCGGTTATAAATCGAATTACCTCCACATGTGTCATATTCTTGAGAGGTACTGCTTCAGACCACTTGTGAAATAATCAGTTGCCACCAACACGAACCGATGCCCCTTTGAGGAAGAATGATAGATTTGTCCAATGAAGTCTAGTCCCCAACCTCTGAATGGCCACGGCTTGATAATAGGATGTAACATGGCAGCAGGAGCGAGTTGAATGTCACCAAACTTCTGGCAGGCTTCACACCCCCTGTAATACCTGAAACAATCATTGATCATAGTTGGCCAATAGAACCCAGCACACCGCAATAATCATTTCATCTTGTGTGCCGACTGATGGGTGCCACAAATGCCTTCATGTACCTCTCCCATTGCAACTCTTGCTTGGTCCTCATCCAAGCATTTCAAAAGAACTCCATCGACCGTTCGGCGATAAAGATCATCATCGATCAAAATGTATTTGAAAGCCATCCGCCGAACAATTCGGTCCACCCTCTTACTCGGATCTTGCAAGTAATCAATGTTCGACTTCCTCCAGTCTTCTTTGTTATCCACACTCGGTTTTTCACTGGCGACCGAGTCGGCGAGTTCCGACTCGGCCTTTCCTACCAAGTCGGGCCCAAGCATCGGCTCTTGAGAAATATGAAAGACACCACGATTAACATGGTAGCCGGATGCTTGTTGTGCCAACTCGTTTGCAACCTAATTTTCTTGTCTAGGTATATGAGTAATGCTAAAATAATCCAAGGTAGAGATTATATCTAGACATTTATCGAGATAAATATTAAGTGATTCGTCAAGACATTGATAAACCTTGGATACTTGTTGGACTACTAATAACGAATCACCGAAGGCCTCAATATGTGTGGCACCTATGGCAATTAAAAGCTCTAAGCCGAATAGCAGTGCTTCGTACTCGGCTTGATTATTTGTGCAAAAATATTCTAAGCGGCATGAGGCTTCGCGAGTAGCGCCATATGGAGATATGTAAACAACATCGACACCTTGGCCATTGCTACAGACTGAACCATCAAAGTATAATCTTCATGGCACTAGAGAGACAAGATCAATATCAATGCTATGCTTGTCGTCAACCCGATGTTCAGCAATAAAATTAGCAACGATTTGGCCCCTCATAGACTTCAAGGGTTCGTAAGCCAAATCGTACTCGATCAGAGCATAAGCTCACTTGCCAACTCTACCACTAAGAATTGGCTTATGCAGCATATACTTGATGACATTGGTTTGACAAGCTACGGTGCAAGCACTAGACAACAAGTAGTGTCTCGACTTCGTGCAAGCATAATATAGGCATAAGCATAATTTCTCAACGAAAGAGTACCTTGTCTCGGCATCGAGTAGTCGCCGACTCAAGTAAGTGATAGCATGTTCTTTTCCTTCGGCTTCTTGGGTTAACAAGGCTCCGATGACGCCTTCCTCTGCTGCGATGTAAAGTCGGAAGGGTTCCCCATGCCTGGGCGCCTTCAATACTGGAGGGGTAGATAAATAGCCTTTGATCAACTCGAACGCCTCTTGCTGCTTTGCCCCCCAAGTAAAATCAACGTCATTCTTCAACCGAAGGATAGGAGTGAACGCGTTGACCTTTCCCGACAAGTTGGCTATGAATCTCCTTAGATAATTGACTTTGCCAAGGAATCGTTGCATGTCCCTTTTGCATGTCGGAGCTTGTACCTTCTGAATTGCTTCTATCTTCTTAGGGTCAATCTCTACGCCATGCTGATGTATGATGAAGCCTAAGAACTTCCCAGCCGATACGCCAAAAGCACACTTCAAAGGATTCATCTTCAAGCCATACCTCTTCATCCTCTCAAAAGCTAAGCGCAAGTCGGCCAGATGAGATTCAAAGGCGTCTGACTTGACAACAATGTCATCAATATAGACCTCTAGTATGACGCCGAGTAGATCATGGAAGATTAAATTCATAGCTCTTTGATACGTGGCTCCGGCGTTCTTCAACCCGAAGGTCATCACTGTCCACTCGAATAAGCCAAGGAACCCGGGGCAACGAGAAGGCCGTTTTGGACATGTCCTCTTCGGCCATGAAGATTTGATTGTACCCCGCGTTACCGTCGAGAAAGCTGATGACCTCGTGTCCAGAAGCATTATTAATAAGCATATCGGCTATAGGCATAGGGTACTCATCTTTGGGTGAGGCTCTGTTCAAGTCTCTGAAGTCGATGCACACCTCAACTTGCCGGACCCTTTCTTTTCCACGGGCACAATGTTAGAGATCCAGTCAGCATACCTGCAAGGTCTAATAAAATTAGCTTTAAGCAGTCGACCGATCTCTTCCTTGATCCGGTCATACATCTCGGGATTGAATCTTCTGACCGGTTGTTTGAAAGGTCTGAAACCGGCCTTGATAGGCAACCGATGCTCTACTACTCTGTATTTCGGCTATCTGTTCTGGAGAAAACGTGCTACTTACCGGAGTCTGAGCCTTCTTGCCGTGTAGAGGAGGGAGCTTGATTTCTCCAACTGGAGTAATGTTTCCTTGACGATCCTTCTTGAAGTTCGCGAGGAACGTCTGTAGATCCTCTCCTCCCTCTTCTTCTTGTATGCTTCAAAAGCTTGGCGATGTTCCTTCGATAACTCATCATAGCCTGGCTTGATGATGTTATCGGTGCTGATCTCGCCGAGTTGTGGAATCTGGTTGTTAGACATGATGATTTCGTCCCCAGCAGAGTTGCCAAAAAGTGTGTTCGCACACGAACACGTCACCGTGTACCCCCGACGCCGAGCGCGATGCGCAGGACACGGAGCCGGGGGAGACTCGCCGGGAGCGCGATACGCAAGACACGCCGGTGAGTGCTTTTGGGAACCCGAAACCCCACACCCCGGGAGGGATCTCGTCAGGGAGTGCGGCGGCTATGGGCTACTCTGAGTCGGCCTGACCGCCCTCAGAGCTTCGATGTTCGCTGCAGTTGAACACGAAGAACAGCGAAGAACGAAAAGCAAGATAACAAGGATGAAGAATAAAAAGATAGTAGATTGAATGCGTCGATTGGGAGAGTTCCACCTCAATCGGCCATATACCCTTCATATTTATAGGGTACGCCCGGTCTTTGGGCTGGAATACAACTCTGTTTCATGCATGATATAGCTTTCCATACAAATCAAGTCGCTTCCTAAATCTATGATTACCCCGATTGCTACGATCAGGACTCTGCCTTGTGCACGAGATACTTTTCCAATTAAACCGAGTGACTTTCCATATCTTTTGATCATCTTGACTACCGTGATCTAGACCCCATCTTGTATATGAGATATCCTTCCATATGATTCAGGAATCCTTCCAAATCTCGGACTTTCCTTTAGACGCCATGATCAGCCACTGTTCCTTGCGTCCCAAGTTAGGCTTCGAGCACAAAAAGACTTCACCTTAAAAAACCCGGTGCCTTGACCACACGTAGGATAATCCGAGAACGTCACAACTCGGCCACCGACTTGGCACTGCTGGAACTCGGGTGCACCATTTGGAATCCGACTCGTACCCATTCGGGAACGCGAGTACTCGGGAACACGAGAACTCGGGATACGAGTGCTCGGGACTCGGGGACGCTGCAAACCACTCGGCGTGGGCCACGATTCGGTAACGCTGTAAACCTTACCCGATGCACTTGGGCCATTTGGGGGTACTGCCAAATTTGATCGTCAACATTAGGTGATGCAGAGCTCCAGCAAAAGCAAGTTAGTGAGGCGTCGGCCCGCCTACACCCTGAAGATGTCTAACAGTAGGACGCCAGCCTCAAGTGGGAGGAGATTACGCATCAATACCATCACTCACAAAATTAGCCTTTTGTAGCCGTGAAGATCGATGATGCGTGTAGAATCTGATGCTTATCTTGTTATCTCTTGGAATAATAAGTCGAGTAGAACAACAACAAAATGACAACATTTTACTTGGCATCTTGTTGTAGATTAGCAGGTGAAGGTGAAAACAATTCATGCCTTGTCCTCCTTCCTAGATGGACATCGCTCTTCTTCTTTGCCCACCTAATGCATTTTTGACAAACTGATATTGTATCTTTTTTGGAAGGAACAAGAAAAAAACTTAGGCAGGAAAAAATCATCCAAAGAGAAAGACAAGCAAATATAGCTTTTGGTTGAGCATATGCACTATCCGATTCCTTTGATCTTACGGAGAATGACGACCACTTTGTCACCCTTCCTTAAAAAAATTACGTGCTCAGCTGTTACATCACACGGGAGGTTCTCTATCTAGGGTTTCCATCCCTCACGTAATCACCAAAATATCCGGATAGATTCTCTGCATGATTGTTTTTATAAATATTCTCTTTTCAAAAATTACAAGTACACGATTTGAAAAAAAATCAGATGTATACACGTGTCAGCCAAAGAGTGGCTGGCAGAACGACGACATGGCATACCAGTCGGCACAAGAGCGTCTTGTGCTCCCGTCTTTAGGACGCACCTGGTGCATCCGGCTCACTTACCTCATATGGAAGTCATAAATTTTTTTAAAAACAATTCATCGCATAGATGTAACATGATTTCTTTGTATCATAAAATTTAAATCCAAATTTGACTCACGGTCAGAGAAAAATAAAAAAAGAATTCAGTTGTGAATAGTAGCTAATTCAAATTAATTAGGCCAAAAAAATGGTAAGCTCCCGCGACTGCGCAGGCGACCACCAGCCCAAACCGGCGGCTGCCATCCCGGCGCCGCCGTCCACCCACCTAGCCCCTCGCTCGCACCCATCCTCCTCCCTGTCCTACCCGCCGGCGCTGCTCTGGGAACTCCCCTCCTCTCCTGCCACGCACCGCTCCTCGGTGGATCTGGATCGAGATCTGCAGACGCCCCCACCTCCCCCGCCTGGCCGACCGATTCGTGCGTCTGACGAGGTGGATCTTGTCCCGGAGACGCCCCCAAACCAGCTGATGCACGCCCCCTCCAGCGGCACTCACGCGCCTGGCTTCAACGCGCGTTCAGGCCCGTCCGGCGCTGATGGGGATGGGCGCATGAACTCTGACGTGTGCGAGGGAGGATGGCTCGACTGCTTCAATGCGGTGCCAGGGACTGCTGCTGCTCGCTCGCATTCAAGTGCCATGGAGGGCGTGGGGCTCGAGACTGGGAGGGAGGCGCCATGGCAGACCGTCACGTCGCGTCGGCCACGCCGCCCGGCTTTGCCAGCTGCAGCCATCAAGCCGCGCTCACCTGTCCCGGAGTGGCTACAAAATCGCTGCTTCAAGTGCCTCAAGCCAAGACATCACGCCAAGACCTGCAGGTCGCTCGTCACCTGCCGTCGCTGCTTTCGCACCGGCCACTGGGCGAGGGAGTGCTCCAACGCACCCGCGCCGCACCTGCGCCCCGGGGTCATCTCTGCGCGCCCCCAGCAACTCCCCGCTCGCCGCGACGCCCCAGTCCGCACCGGCCGTCCTGCTGCTGCGCCTGCACCGCCTGTCCGCCCCGTCGCCCGCAACGCCCCAGTCCGCACCGGCGCTCCTCCTGCCAAGGCCATGACTTGGACCGGCGACCACGGCGCGCGGCCGGCCGAGGTCTTCACAGTCATCCACGCGTCTGCGGCCATGCAACAGGAGGCCAACATCCTCGCCTCCAACGCGGCCGTGGCATGGCTGGACCGGGACCTGCGTGTCAGCATCGGCGACGTCGTCACCGCCCTCTGCAAGGCCACCGGTGCCCTCCCCGCCGACATCACCGTCGTCTACCACTACCCGGAAGCCTTTCAGCTGCGTTTCATCCATCAACATCACTGCGCGGCGGCCGTCAGCCAAAGGGAGGTGCCGCTCGGTTCCACCCGGCTCCAGGTGCAGGCTTGGCGCCTCGAGGCGCACGCCGAGAACGTCGATCTCATCCACCATGTGCGCCTCTGCCTGGAAGGGGTGTCGCTGCACGCTTGGGACCTGCACGCCGTGGCCGCTGCAATCGGCACCAACTGCTCGTTGGACTACATCGAGCCGGCGTCCCAGCAGAAGACTGAGACCAAGGTGCTTGGTCTGTGGGCATGGACGTCCTGCCCCAGCAAGGTTCCGTGCGTCAATTGGGTCACCCTGCCGGCGAGGAATGATGGCGAGCTGACGCGCGGGCGCCGTGGGCTGGAGCACCGTGTGCTCATCCACCTTGCAATCCATGAAGACCCCACGGGCCCGTCGATCGTCTCCACGCCCTACAATTTCCGTCTTGGCGTGGTGGATGGCGAGACCAAGCCGCTTGATAGGCGGGAGAGGATTACTCGTCCAGTCCAGCGCCACGATCGACGCGATCGGGATGAAGACCGCGACCAGGGCCGCCGCCGCGACGAACGTGACTCCCGCGGTAGGGACTCGTCCAGTAACAACCGAGGTTGGGGTGATCGCATTCGCCGCAGCCTTTCCTGCGCGCCGAGGGACGATTCGCGTGATCGTGGCCGTGATCAGCAAGGTGACCGTGATGGGCGTCGTCGACATGCCGAGCCGCAAATCCTGCTAGGCTCGGGCTCGGCCAGCGATGCGCTGGCAAGGAGCACCGAGCACATGCCTCTGGCGAACGCTACCCCTCCTGTTCACCCGGGGCGCCAGCCCACCGCGGAGGACCGTGGCCGCAGCCCCACAAGATAGAGCTCACCTAGGGCCGCCCGGCGCCGCTCCCAGGAAAGCCTCACCCCGTCAGTGTCGCCACCGCTTTCACCGACTTCGGTTCTGCAGTCATCGCCCCGCTCGAAGCGTGGCTCAGCCGTGCCATCGCCGGTGCTCGATGTCACGTCCAGCCCTACACTCATCAACATGTGCTCTCCAACAACCATGCTCCGCCCGCTGGTGTCTCTGTCGCCAGTTCGGCCACCAGGCTTCGACATATCGCCCACGCCGCCGCTGATCTCTAGCGGCCCGCTCAGGCGCACGCCGTCCCTGTCGCGTCCCGCCCGCGCCACCCACGACAATGTGACCGCGAGCGCCGAGCTGCCCCTTGGCTTTGAGTCGCTGTTCTTGCTGGCAGGGAGGCGCTCCTACCCACGCCGGGCATCTTCGCCCCCTCCTGCACCTGCCGCGCGCCGCAAAACCCTGGCCGGGGCCTCCATCAGCGCCGGGCTCTCTCTCAGGTGTACCAGTGCTTGCCTCAGGTCGAGCGGCCGCGCGCGGAAAGCGCCGGTGCAGAAGACGGCCGAGGCACTCGTTTGTCGCAGCCTCGGCATCGTGCAAGACAGTGAGGATGTCACCGAGTCCGCCCTGAACACCTTCGTGGCGCGCTTCAAGGACCAGCTGCCGACCGAGGTGCTTGCCGCGATGCGCGCGCTCTTCAAGCTCGACGACGCACATGCCAACGCTGTCGAAGACGCTCTGATCAGCCACGGTGGTGCCGATGCACTCGATCACGTGGACGGCACGGTGCAACCGTGCTCTGCCTGATGCTTCAGGAGCACGCTGGGTCCTCTTGGTCTCTGATGCTACGACAACCAACAAGGGTTTGCGGTGGTTCTGGCCTCTACCAGTTCGAGTTTGATGTTGATGTAGTGTTCGTGTTCTGGCAATGTTTGGCCACCAGCATTGGCTTCACGCCTTGTACCAGGGATTTGTTAGTTTCCATATGCTAGCACAATCGATCAATGTTCTTAGTTGGAATGTAAGGGGTCTAAATTGCCCGAAGCGTCGTGCCACTATTAACGAGACCATCGCCGCCTCCTTATGTCAGATTGTTTGCCTGCAAGAGACAAAGCTCGGCGACGTCGACCCCTTCACTGCAAAGTTCCTAGGCGGGAGTAGGTTGTGCAGTTTCGCGCAACGGCCAGCGATCGGCACAAGGGGGGGAATTCTCATGCTTTGGGACGACCAATTTGTGGATGTTTCCAACATCAACGCCACTAATCATTGCCTCTCGGCTGTGATTCATATTAAAGCATCCGACGTGTGCTTCAAGATCACCTCCGTGTATGGTCCGTCCACCTCCTCGCTCAAAGATGCATTCTTCGCTGAGCTCGTCAACCAAAGCCACCGATCGGGACCCTATGGCTCGCCTTGGGAGACTTTAACCAAATCTACCGTGCCCGGGACAAGAACAAAAGAAATGTTAATCGAAGGCGCATAAACCACTTCCGTGCCGCGCTCCAAAATAGTGACCTTCAGGAGATCCATCTACAAAATCGTCGCTTCACGTGGAGCAACGAGAGGGATAATCCAACCTTGTGCAAATTAGACTCGTTCTTTTGCAATGCTGAGTGGGACGCCCAATTTGGCACCCACATCCTCCACGCCCTCTCCTCGTCGCTCTCCGACCATTGCCCTCTCTTGCTTGCTGATGATAGAGGACCCCGAAGACCGCGTACCTTCAAGTTCGAGAATTTTTGGGCCTCCATTCCGGGATTCAAGGACGTTGTTCTCCAAACTTGGAATGAGCCACACCAACCACACCGAACCCTACCAACGTTTACATCACAAACTAAAGAAGACCGGCATCCGCCTCTCCGAATGGAGTAGAGGGTTATTCTCCAAGGCGAAGCTTCATCTCCATGCCGCTCTCTTGGTAATCCTTCACCTTGACATGGCTCAGGATGATCGGCAACTTAGCGACGGGGAATGTGACCTCCGTGCTAGACTCAAGAGGAGGGTGATTAGCTTGGCGGTGCTTGAGAGGGCACACAAAAAGCAATGCGCTAGAGTGGCCGACCTTAAAGATGGTGATGCCAACACTAAATTCTTTCACCGCCGGATCAACACGAGGCGCCGTAAGAACCACATTCATAGACTCAAGCACAATCATGGGTGGGTCACTGACCATGAGCACAAAGAGGAAATCATCCACGACCACTTCTCCGAGGTTATGGGAAAAGGGAGCCCAAGATCTAGAGACTACAATTGGGAAGAGCTCGGTTTGGAGGCGCAAAACTTGGACATGCTCGCGGATCCTATCACCGAGGAGGAGGTGCGTGAGGCCATTAACCAAATGCCTAGTGACAAAGCGCCCGGGCCGGATGGGTTCACCGGCAGTTTCTTCAAGAAATGTTGGGACATTATCAAGGGCGACATCATGAGGGTTGTCTCCCTTTTTGGCAACCTCCACACGACAAACCTTCATTGGCTCAACTCCGCAAATATTGTGCTCCTACCGAAGAAAGAGGGTGCCGAGGGGATATCCGATTTTCGACCAATTAGCCTCATCCACTCCATCGCCAAAATCATCGCGAAGATCCTTGCTATCCGGCTTGCTCCTCACATGCATTGCCTTGTCTCCAACGCTCAAAGTGCTTTCATTAAAACGAGGAGCATCCATGACAACTTCATGTACGTGAGGAACCTTGCACGTCGGCTGCACAAGAGTAAAACACCCTCCCTGCTATTCAAGCTTGACATCCGGAAGGCCTTCGACTCTATGAAATGGGAGTACATCATCGACATCCTCCAACATAGAGGGTTTCCGAGCATCTTTCGTGATTGGATCACCGCCCTCCTATGCACCTCTTCGTCACGGGTTCTTTTAAATGGGGTGGCCGGCAGCCCCATTGCTCATGGACGCGGCCTTCGCCAAGGGGACCCCCTTTCCCCTCTCCTCTTCGTCATCGCCATAGACCCCTTACAAAGGATACTTGAGTTGGCGACTAGAAGAGGGCTGCTCCACAAAATTCGTGGTCGCGGTCCCATCATGAGAACCTCCCTTTATGCGGATGATGCGGCGGTGTTCATGGCACCCATTAAAAGGGACATTGACAACCTCTCCAACATTTTAAACCTTTTTGGCGATGTCACGGGCCTTTCCACCAACGTCCACAAGAGCTCGGTGGTCCCTATCCATTGTGGAAACCTCAACTTAAATCAAATTCTTCAAAGCCTCCCGGCGGCCCGTGCGTCCTTCCCCATGAAATATTTGGGGCCTCCCGCTTTCGGTTTGGCAACTTAAAAATGTGGACTTCCAATTCCTTGAGGACAAGATAGCGACCAAGCTCGTCCCTTGGGAGGGGCAAAACATCACCGCCATTGGCCACACCGCCCTTGTTAAGTCGGTGCTATCATCCCAAGCAATCTACTTCATCACCCCTCTCATTGTCCCCCCCAAGCACACTACGCAATGTCAATAAGCTCGAGCGAGCATTCCTTTGGGCGGGAACGGATAAGACCACCGGTGCGAAATGTAAGGTCAATTGGGACACCGTTTGCCGACCGCTTGACCTCGGGGGGCTTGGTGTCTTGAACACGGAAAAATTCGCAAGGGCCCTAAGATTGAGATGGCTATGGTTTGAATGGAAGGAGCCGACCAAGATGTGGGTTGGAATGGGCAACCCTTGTGATCAAGCGGACAAAGCTCTATTCTATGCCTCCACGACAATTA
Organism: Stipa capillata; assembly: GCA_019208055.1. Taxonomy (NCBI): domain Eukaryota; kingdom Viridiplantae; phylum Streptophyta; class Magnoliopsida; order Poales; family Poaceae; genus Stipa; species Stipa capillata. The sequence goes on from JAGXJF010000177.1 coordinate 274,133, forward strand.
TGGTCGGTAACGGCGCGCGTACACCTTTTTGGGACTCCCCTTGGGTGCAAGGCCGAATGCCAAAGGAAATCGCACCCTTGATCTTCGCGGCATCCACGCGTAAAAATTGGAAAGTCCGCGAAGCGTTGAATGATAATGCTTGGGTTTCCAAGATCAAGATCACTTCAAGCTTCTCCTTGGCCCACATTCATGAATTCATTATGCTTTGGACAACTATTCGTGGCTTCAACCTCGATGACAACGCCGAGGATGACATTCTGTGGAAGCACACCGTGTGCGGTGAATACACTGCAAAGTCCGCCTACATGGCTCAATTCTATGGTGCGATTCGCTCTCCCATGGAGCACACGGTGTGGAAGGTTTGGGCGCCTCCAAAAGTAAAATTCTTTGCATGGTTGGCCATCCAAAATAGGCTTTGGACTACCGATAGATTGGCCAAAAGAGGATGGCCCAATTACGGCCTTTGCCCCTTGTGCAAGTGTGAGCAGGAAACCGTCGAACACCTTCTTTTCAAGTGTCGATTCTCCATTAGGCTATGGGGCATGATCAGAGATTGGCTTCAACTTCCAAGCATTGACACCTCCACTTGGCTCTTGATGCGCTCCATTAAAGAGTGGTGGGTTGCCTTATCCGACATAACCATCCCCAATAGAAAAGCAATGGCTTCCCTCTCTATGCTCACCTCATGGACAATTTGGAATGAAAGAAATGCCCGAGTCTTCCAACGCAAGAGCGCCCCACCGACGGTTTCTTCTCACCAACATCAAGAATGAAGCAATACTTTGGGTAGCCACGGGAGCAAAAAAATTGGGAACAATCATGCCGGGAGAGTAACAGCCTTATTTGGTTGGGGTGTTGTAACACGAACTTGAACTCTATTCTCTCTTAATTAATGGATGAGGCAAATCTTTTGCCTCCGTTTCAAAAAAATAATTAGGCCATGAATTCAGCCAATTATCACTATCAGCATTGGATTTGTCTTTTTTGTTTCTAGAGTTGTGGATCAAATTTGGATTGAAAATTTTATGACATGGTAGACATGTTATATCTCTGTGGTGAATTTTTTAGAATTTTTCATAACGTTTATAAGGGATGTCTTAGGTTTGGGACTATCGGATGCACCCCAAAGATGGGAGCCAGCTGATACGTCCTCGGTCTTTCAGCCTTCAGTCCGCACCTGGTCCTAGAGTGCTGACTCCATTGGCAATCCGCAATTGAATGGCCGATTGGTGGCTATCTTGATGGGCCGACTGCGCTGTGGCAATCGATCACAACCCTGGGAGCTCCTGTGTGGGGGGACAATATGGATCGCCTGGACAGTGAGATTTTTTACCTATTCTTGTTTTCGCTTTCAGTGTTGCGAAAAAAATATGATAGGTTTGTTTGATGGATGTTTTCTGAATGTCTTAGTTCAATGTAGCATGATACAATTTTTATGAAAGATTGAGTAGGATGGAAATCCTGGTTTGGTCGATTAGATAGACTTTCCCGAATTTAGTGTGGGGATATGTTAAAAGCCATGAAAATCATATGTCATATAAAATAAGTGCAATGACACTAAAAGAATAGGTATTGAATAGTTTTCTCTTTACAACAAAAACAATATTGCTTGTTACCACGCCATAATAGAAATATTTTAATTTTGAGAAACGCCATAAATGCCATAAGTGTTTGTAGCGGAAATCAAAGTGGACATTTACTAGAGAGCAATACATCGATGTACATAAAACTATCCATTAGAGTGTAGATTCCATCTAAAGATATCCCGTTTAGGCGAGAGATGTACCATAGATATGAATTGAGCAAGCTCCTGCCACGCAAAGAAAGAGAGCATAAACATAGGTAATTTTCCAAAACTAAACTGATGAGTACAAACAGGCCTCCGGAAAAGAGGTTGCGGCTCTTTCAACTGCTAAGGTTTTTTACAATCTATCATCCATCCCTTTCTAGTCACTATTCCGTCATCTCCGGTAGTGGATTGGAATACAGAGGTGCCAAAACGGAAAGTACCTTATGCCACAGCCAAAAAGCTGTGTATACTGATCCTCGAACTCTTTAGCAGCCCCAAAATAATATATTTTACTCTTATAGAAATTGAACCTTCAATCTCAAAAGATGTTCAAAGACACAGAAAAATAATTTCATATTCATGGCTTGTTTAATATCATGCTCCATGAATAAAATTGTGGTATTGAAGAATAGATTAACCATTCTCAGGGCCTGTTTGTTTGGCAGGCTTTTGGCTTTTTGGACTTTGGCTTCGAAGCCAGAAAAGCACCTATTTACCTACTTTTGGTTTAAACTTGTTTCAGGCTTTTCGAAGCCAAAAGCCAAAAGTAGGTAAATAGATGCTTTTCTGGCTTCGAAGCCAAAGTCCAGAAGCCAAAAAAAGCCTAAACAAACAGGGTCTCAATCAAGTAAGGAGCCACGTCCAAAATTTGGCCATCTTCCTTTGTGTGCTATGAAAATAGCCAACATATCGATCATAATATGGAATAAAAATCAGGGACATAGGATCTCCCTGCCGTGAACCCTTCAGTTTGAGTGTTTGCATTTAACACCTTTATGTCTCGCCTAATTTATGTGCTAAACTGAGGCAGTGCAAGTGCAGGGGAGCCCTGTGTAGTGGGCCCGCAGTGCATGGAAGCATAAATGCCCAGAAGTCCAGAGCTGATCAACATGTGGTTGGTTGATTTGGCTTCCTTTGTCTGCCCACGCCATCTGATTCTCAACCACAGAGGAACTGCGACATCATATAGGCCACTGTTGCGAGATTTTGACGGTGAAAGCTCCTAAATGATGTCTGGTTGATACATCTAAACTACAGTCCTATTTGGTCAGGCTATGATTATGGGTGTAGAACTCTTTGTATCAGTCATGCTCCTTGTCATATACCATTGTTTTCAAGATGATCGTAAAGAGGGGTTTAATCATGTGCGAGAATCACGTGGTCTAAGAGGGAACCTAGTGCAGAGGATTTGGTTCCCTCCGGGATTGGAGTACACGAGGAAAAGGATCAAATTCCTTTTATGGATTAAATCCCCTGCCACGCAGTAAGCAAATACAATATTTGTCTCTGCTAATTGGAGTGGATGCACAACTGTATATGACTAGTCTAAGCACTACAACACTGGCACTATAACGTGAAAGAAGACATTGTAACAAACTATTGTTGTACTCGTAGGTACTGTAACATGATTGCTAGGATCCCTCTGATCCACCTAAAATTCAAATGCATTGAATATTTCATGCTTTCACTTTCAACAAGAAGGTATATCTTCCCTCACAAACGAAAAAAAGATTTTAACGTGATGTCATTTATTTCTTGGCCCATCCCGTTGGTTTTTCGTTCATGTGCATCATTGATGTTTCGCAGTGTGACCACATGTGCAATATGCACAGAGCCACAGACTGCAGCCATGTTATGCATCTGTGATCATCCAGCTTGTCCTGACATGTGCATAAACTGGGCGACAGAGATCTTCAACCTAAATAGCCTTCTACATCTTTGTTTCTTTCAATACAAGTAGTTTGCTCAACAATTTGTGCCGGACTGAAAGTATTTAGACATCTGCATTAGGCACATAAACTTGTTGGACAATATAGACAATATTCATCTTAAGAATTAACAGAAAGCACGCAAGTAACATAGCTAACAGCAGGCAGCAAGACATAACATAACATGCAGTAGCAGAACAAATATAAAACTCGGTACGGCAAAGTTTCTCAAAGAACTTACTGCTTGATCGGTGATGCAACTAGCAGTGTCGGCTCGCTGCTGTATAGTCGGTGGAGTGAAGCAGCCGGACAATCTGGAGGATCAAAAATCTGAGTCCGGAAGTTGCTGCAGTTACAGCCTGATTCTCAAGGCGGCGACTTTCTGCCATGATGGAAGAGAGTCCAATTCCGAGGATCATCATCTTGCTAGACGAGCTCTCTCGGGGCTGATCGACATGTTTGGTTGATTCACCCATCTAATGTCTCTTGTACCTTTGAATACTCTGCATGAATAAAGTCGATACAGCTGTTCTAAAAAAAAAGGAGCAATCTTGAAAGAGAGCCATGAAGTGGATAATATTCAAATAATGCATACAAGCAAGTCACAGTACTCCTGATTTTGCAGCCTTTGTTTAAAAAGGTTACCAATTGTTATGATATTCGAAAATTTTATCAGCACGAAGACAAATTTTGGACTACAAAATGTTAACGCCTACCTACGTGTAAACAGAACAAAACAAACTCGCGAAACCGATTGTATGGGATCTATGAGAAGAAAGAGGTAGCAGACAAAAGCTGGCATGATCTACAAGCCCCACATGATCTCTGCAGCCAAGAATAAAGAAAGATCAAAAAAAGTTTCCTACCACACAAGATCTCTGTCTGTCAGGACACACAACTTACGTAAACAAAGCCAAGACGATATCGGCTTTAATAATAGTTCAGCGATAGGAACAGTGACAGTGCATTAGGAATATTTTCTGCACAAACGTATCACAGATTTCAGCGAGCAACATCACTGACTGAAGACTGGCATCTGGACATACATGGATTTGACTTTTGACTGATGAAAACTCGCATCTGGACAATTGGAATCCAGAAATAAATATTCCAAGGTGAAAGCGTACAGAACTGTGATGGAACACTGCCAACACACGGGACCTTGAATGCTTCAAATGGACATGAAAAACATCTATGATTGTATATCAAAAATACAAAAAATAATAAAAAAAATATCTGATAATAAATTTGGTGACTTCTCCTTTTGTTAGTTTACCATCTAAACTAATCTCATCTGATAGATCTTCGTAACTGTACCTAAACAGATAATAGTCAATAGATCTCCATATACCTAAATAGATCACAACTAGCATATCTTCATAATTATACTTAATAGATCATAGCCGATAGATCATAATTATAACTAAATAGATCACAACCAATATATTTTTACAATACTACCTAAAACGATCACAAACGGCCATTGATATAGTGGATCCTTATAATATCACGTAGGAATGATTGCCCGGTTGGTGATCTGAACTTTAGTTACCCGTACTGATATGATATCACACACAGAATTAACGACTGAACGGCTAGCTCGCGATACAAATTTTAGTGACACGTACATATCTAATATCACGTGCAAACAAAACATTTCGATGTTAATCTAGTGTTCTTATAAATAGCACAATAATATATGTCTATGCAAGTACAAAACACTAAAGATTATTATTCCTGTGCAATATATGAAATACCGTGCTTGTTATGCTATAAAACAGAGTATTTTCTTCTCTCCGAGTTGTATTGTTAGGTGTTACTCTTTTTCTGTCTCTCCTACGGAAGGCATTTAGTTCCGTCTAGAATTTCTGCCAAGCATCCAAACATTTTTTCAGCCGCTGCATTGATGCTGCTCTTCGATGGCAAGGGCTACTGTTACTAGTCGAGTTACTTACCTATTAAAAGTAGAAATCGGATTAAGCAGAAAGAAATACTTTTTTATAAAAAAACAAAATATTTAGGGTGTATCCTCTTTTTCTTAGTGTATCATAAGTGATAGATCTTCATAATTATACCAACCAAATCACAACTATTAGATCTTCATAACTGCAACTCAACAGGCCACGGCCGATAGATCCATCATAACCGTACATCCACATATCATAGTCGATAGATTATCATAATTGTACATCATCAGATCACAACCGATAAATTTTTATAACTGCAGTTAAACATCATCTGACCATTGATCTGGTAGACTTTTGTTATTAATGGACGACAACCAATAAATCTTTGTAAATGTATCTGAACAATTCATGCAAGGAAAACGCCAAACCAATTCATGCATGCATAAGCAATGTCCATAGCCTCTATCATATAAGGAATGTTCAACTAATTCATACACAGTGCATATGGTGACAAAGGATGCCTAGACATGGTGCGTGAGTCTGGCTAGCATGCTAGCTGAAAGGAGATCTCATCGCTTTCCATGCGACAAGGAGGAGACAATATGCATGGGTCGGTTGTGGCTGCCAGCCCTACTCTCTTCATTTTACATTGATATGAAGCCCATGATGAGAATCATGGTGAGGAGATGACGGAGATAGGTCAAAGCTATGGCTGCTAGCCATGCTCATTGTGCTGATCTTAGCGATCGACGTGAAGGGCTTCATGGACTGTAGGTGGTCAGGTTCGACCTGTCGCGCCTGGAAATTCCACATACTGGTATAATACACGTACAAATGATTGGCGGGCTCACGATTTAAAATTTAGTTTCACGTCTTGATATGATATCATGCACAACTAACCAACCAGCCCAATAAGCGACTGAGCGATTGGCTTACGATCCAAACTTTAATTCTACGTACCAATCTGATAGCATGTACAAATGACCGGCCATCTCACTGAAAGGACGTAAAGGACCTAGATGTCACTTAGAGGGGGGTAAATAGGCGTTTTTAAAATAATTACAGATTTGGCTCAATCCTAATGCAGAATTAAACTAGTTGAATTTTCACAAACTCAAATCCTAAATATACTAGGCTCACTAAGTGCACCAACACCCTATGTATATGTCAAGGTTTGCAATTCTAGGATAATAAGCAAGCAATTCAATCTCTACTAAAGAAATACAAGTATGAATTGCGATAAAGTAAAGGAGATAAGAGACAAACGATGTTTGTGGTCAAATATAGACTTTCTTTCAAGCCACTTCCTCGTAAGGATGCCCTTGCGTCTCCTCAACCACTATGGTTAGCTCCTTCCTCACTCCAAAGATGGAAAGCTCCACAACCACTTCACAAATCACTCAGACATCTTCACAAACTTTTTGAAGAGATCACTGAGCCACCACCACCAAGCCATTTAGGAGTCGATGGCCTCTAAGAGTAACAAGCTCTCGAACTAACACGATCGATGCCGAGAGCTCAAACCGATGTAACTTATGTAATCGCCTAGTGCAACTGATGCACTAATCTCCCTAACACCTCGCAAAGAGCAACACATGCATTGGAGGGCTTTAGAGAGGGTGGAGGCAAGTGGAGAAGGTCAACAAATGACTCTAGGGCAGCGACACCTTCCCCAAGCCAGCCAAGGTGAGTATATATATACTCAAACCCTTGAAAATTAGCCGTTGGAGAAGGCTGTGGCCGGCTTAAACTACTCTTAGCCAACAATCCGAGAAACGAGCATTGGACCCTCCAGACCATTTACTTGGAGGGTCCAGATGGGGGTCCAGTTCTGTACTAAAAAACCCGAACCTCTACCCGGAGGGTCTAGATTTTCGGAGGGTAAACCTCCCGAAAACTCTTAGCAAATCCTAGACAATCGGGACAAATTCAAAGTTTATGGCTTCTCGGATGGTCCAGGCCTAACCTAGAGGGTCCTGCCTACTACAACTGGAAGGCAAATCAAACCACCTAGCAGGGCCGGTTAGACTGCCTTCCAAGGCCGGTCAGACCGCCTTTGTGATCTAGGCAGGAAAACCCTGGGTTTCTTCCACTGACTCTCCAGAAAAACCTCCAGAAACACCCTGAACATCTTGGGATTGTAGCCTTAGCCCATGTACTCCGGAAATAGACCTCCTGGAGCCTGTGAACCTAGGCCGATCAACCCAACCACATAGGTTGGTAGGATCACACATGCCTAGACTCCAAGTCTAGAGTCGACACACATAACACCGAACTACGCCTGAAGCCTCCGAGCACTCTCAGCTCGAAGCCTCTGGACAAACTAGAACACCGAGTGCTAGCACCTCCACCGTAAAGGAAAACACGATGACATATAACACATGCAATAGTTTAAGCACTTGACATGCTACATGATCAAGCTATTCATCTGATAGCCATTTTGATAGTATGGTTATCTAACATATAATCCGGTCTCTCTCAAACTACTTGAGACTGTTAAAATAGAAAATCTTAATCTAGGCATACCTTTGCCTTGCGCATTCTGCTTGAGCTCAATGATGTCCGATGTCCTTGGTCCAAGCCGAAGTCACTTTGATCAAGGTCGCTTTGTGAAGTCTTTCATATTATGGGAGGCTCTCTCTTGCAATCATTTTCACTTGACCACCTTCACTTGATGGACCACAAGCTTCAAGCACATATCTTTTCTCGATGTTCATCTTGAAACTTGCTCTTCTCAATTTGATGACCATTGACACTTGATGTCATCCTCTCATGGGCTTTATGAATTTGAATTTTCATTGCACGGCCATGAGTGGCACCTAACCTGAACACACACCCTCACACATAGACAATGAGCTAATTCATATAATGCAATACACAATTGCTTACCATGTCCACTTGATCACATTATCATAAGTTGCATATTCTTTATGCTCATATGTTGACCATCTTAAATCCATTCCTTGAACTCTTATCTTGGTCAACTCTCATCTTCTCTTGAGGTTGACCAAGATCTTTATGCATATCTTTTGATTTGATGGTATTCATCCCCGAATCCATCCAATAGTCTTCATGCATCACTTATGGAACATAACACTCATATCTAACTCAACAATATTGTTAGTTCATAGAAATTGTCATTAATTACCAAAATCACACTTAGGGGCTAGTTGTATTCTCACTCACACCAACAACTAGCCGGCTTATATAGTTCCGTACTTCTAGATATAGTGGGCCAAATTAATTCCGCATACTAATTTAATTTATCTCGTACGAATGACCAACCGACTAGCAGTCTGAACTTTAATTCAACATATTGATCTAATATCACGTACAAACGAGTTGCCAACTCCTGTTCAAGCTATTGACTGGTCGATCATGATCCAAATAGTTCTGCGTATTGATTATGTTGACAATCAGTGAACCATCAATCTTACGCAATACGTGGAGGAGAGAGAAAGGAGATAAGTGGATCGTTCCGAGTAAGCTGACCCACAAATCTGGCCACCAATTACAAGGGTTTATACAGGTTTAGGCATCCCTTAGAATAATAACCCTACATCATGTTGGTATATATTGATCTCGAGATAGAGTATGTTGGGGGAAGGGTCCCCGCGTTACCCCGCACCGACGAGCTTCTACCTGATGATGTTAAGATCCCCCTCCCGGCGTCGGCCCGTTTCACCCAGCATCGACATACTCCGCAGGCATCATTGACGGCGTCAGGGCCACGCTCCGTCCCAGCGGACGCCAGGGCCATGCCCCGTCCCGGCGGGCGTCGAGGCCTTGCTTCGTCCCGGCAGACGTCAGTGCTGCGCTTCGCCCCGTCGCCAAGGACAACCCGTCGTCACAACAGCGAGTATTAGGATATCAAAGTATTAAAGTGTTTAGATATTCCGTAAAGATTCATGTAAAAAGACCAAATGCCCCTAATGGTGTGTTATCGCCCGAAGGGTATAATTGTAATCTCGCACACCCCTCTCCCAACCCCTATAAATAGGACCCAGGGGGTAGAGAGAAGGGGACCCTGATTCCTCAGATTTAAACCCTAATCCCTGAAATTAATACGAGAGTTTTCAATTCGCCTCGACACGAGTATTCCACGTTCCATCTCGCCGGTAAAGTCACCGCGCGCCCCCCTCAACAGACAATACACTTGCTCGTACTTCTCTCGTACTCCCGAGGGTCAACGTAACCGATCGGGGGTACCTCAAGTACACTGCCTACTCCCGTAGCTACGACAGTTGGCGCCGTCTGTGGGAAATGAGCAAGAAGTTGTGTCATCTGAGACGTTGTCGAGAGGAGGCCCGGAGACGACACTGACGACCGTAACACGCGCGTGTTGGTCTTCCACACCACACACGTGCTCCTTTGAAAAGTAAGAAGGCATGCCTCCCAAGACGAAGGCAAAGAAGGGAACCAAGCGAAAGGTCGCAAGCATCACCGACCTGGTTCCGACCACCCCGGCGCGTGCCCCCCAGGCCGCCGCAAGGACGACAACACGCGCAGCCACCCCTGCGACGAACGACGACATCGCCCCCGTCATCAATGCCCAGGCCGCTGGGCCAGACACCTCGGGGGCCCTCGCTTATGCTGAGCGAGAGATGGAGGCATTGAAGCAGCAGGTAGCGGCCGCAGCCCAACGGGCAGAACAGTTCTGGGCCCAGCTGGAGGCGGCCCAAGTCGAGGCCCTTCGCGCGGCGGCATTAGCTCGAGAGACTGTCGAGCTCCGGGCACAGCTTGCGGCTGCCCAAGGCGGAGCCGACGCTGTTCGTTGGCCACAAGAAGAGGCCATAGCGGAAGCATGGGAGAACGTCCGGCGCAATCACCAAGCAGTCGACGAACTCCTCCAAGACTTGGCAAACGCGCAAGCACGCGCCAAACCACTCCGTGAAGAGATAGCACGAAATCAACAAACAGCGCAGGCAATCCTTCGCGATGCCGGGGCTGGCACTAGCAACCAAGGAATGCAAGACCCAGGTCAACGCCCGGGCAAAGAACACGTATACCCTGCTGCCCCATCTGACGTCAGCATCCCAGCTCCAGCCACCGTACCTGCTGCTCGACCACCACGGCCGGAGGTCGTCAACCTCACAGACGCGCTCAGCCCGCTCAGCGCAGGGCTCGCGGCTAACCCATGGCCAAGCAAGTTTCGCCCGGCGGATCTTCCCAAGTATAATGGTGAGACGGACCCCACTGAGTACACTCGTGTGTACGAAGCTGCCGTATCAGCTGCCAGAGGAGGCGAGGCGGTGATGGCAAAAAGTCTGCTTCTCGTACTCACCGGATTAGGTCGCACGTGGTGCCTCTCATTGCCTCCTAGCTCGGTGTACTCGTGGAAGCACCTCCGCGAGCAGATGCACGGTCGCTTCCAGGGAAGCATAAACAAACAAGTCACCTCTTCAGATCTGAACACCCTCAAGCAAGCACCGGGCGAGTCCATCTGGGCGTTCCGCAAACGCTTCTCCAACCTCCAATGCCAAGTCCGTGACATCACCGACCAAAGCGTGTGTGACGCTGCACGTCATGCAATACGTGATGAGGACCTGGCAGCCAAGCTCGACAGGAAGCAGCCGAGGACGATTAGGGAGCTCTATGAAATCATGGATACATACTCCCGAGCCGAGGAAGGGAGAGAGCAGAGAAGAGCCGAAGCCATGGCCTCAGCTGCACAGTTCGCGCCTGACGTGGAGAATCATGACAAGCGTCGGCCACGCCAACGGGGAGTACACCACGTGGAGGAGCGCGAGGTTCCCGCCTCACAAACACCCTACCAAGGCCAAGGCCAGTGGCGAGGCGGTCGGCAGAACCAAGCACGCAGTGAAGAATGAGACCACCCGCGCCCGGATCACCAGGGTTGGAGGCGCGACGACCGCCACGATCGCGAAAGCAATAGCCAAGCTGGGCACAGTAATCACAGAGGTGGCGGAGGCAACAGGTCACAAGGCAAGTTCTGTGAAGTACACCGAGTAAGCACTCACTCCACGGCGGAGTGCGAGGTTGTCATCGCGGCCCGGTGGGGCCGACAACCGCGGCGCCCCGGCGGAAGGGGCATCGCGGAGCCAACAAGCCGTGCTCGGGGGCAAGGAGAGCCTACCGTACAGTTACCACCACCACCACCGCTACCGCCAGGCGGCAGAGCACCGGTGCAAGCCATTGGTGCCCAGCGGATCATCCATGCCATCACTGGGGGCAACGCTCACACCTACGCATCCAAGCGGCAGCGCCGAGCCTACACTCATCAAGTCAACCACATTGGTTCCTTCCCACCCACCGAACTACCCGCGTGGGTCGGTGCCACCGTGACCTTCAGCCAGGCGGACACCGCCGGAATCACCTTTCCTCACCATGACGCTCTCGCATCTCGGCGGTCATCAACAGCTACGAAGTGTGCCGCGTCTTCATTGACGGTGGTAGCTCAGCGGACATCCTCTTCGCGTCTACACTTGCCGAGATGGGAATCCCTCGCGTGTGCCTCACCCCCGCAGGGGTACCACTCCTGGGATTCGGGGGCGAGCCAGTCCCAGCCCTCGGCAAGATTGAGCTTCCAGTGGAATTCGGGGCCGGCGATTGTGTCCGCAGGGAAAGCATTGTCTTCGATGTTGTCGATATCCCTTACCAATACAACGTCATCCTTGGCTGGGTCACGCTGAACAAATTTGGCGCGGTTCCACACCACGCCTTTCTCTGCATGAAGATCCCAGCCTCCTCAGGGATAATCACAGTGCGGGGCAACCAAGACTTGTCCCGTAAGATCGACAGCGACATCCAAGCGGCCATCCGGTATGTCCACACTGTCCAGTCCGAAGGTGACAAGGCTGCACAAGGGGCTCCCGATCCGCCAACCTCAGGGTGGTGGGTGCCAAAACCTAAACCTGATGGCGAGGAACGCGCCATGCCGCTCTCAGAGGGCGATTTGACCAAGACAGTGCTCATCGGGGTCAACCTCAACCCAATCAATGAGGAGGCCATCCTTAACACGTTGCGGACCAACGAAGACATGTTCGCATGGGAGCACGAGGACCTCCCCGGTGTCTCCCGGGAGATCATCGAGCACAGATTGCTCGTCAACCCCGATGTGCGTCCTGTCAAGCAGAAACTGCGAAAGATGTCGGTGGAGCATCAGATCGCGGCCCGGGAGCAGGTGGATAAGCTCCACAAGGCAGGAGTCATCCGCGAGATCACGCACCCCGAATGGTTGGCCAATCCTGTCCTAGTCGAGAAGGCCAACGGCAAGTGGCGCATGTGCGTGGACTACACCAACCTCAACCGCGCATGCCCGAAAGACAACTTCCCGTTGCCACGAATCGATCAACTCGTTGATGCTACATCCGGGTGTGAACTTATGAGCTTCCTCGACACCTACTCAGGGTATCACTAGGTGTGGATGGCGCGGGAAGACGAGGAGAAAACCAGCTTCATCACGCCTTCCGGGACATTTTGTTATATCCGGATGGCGTTTGGGTTGAAGAATGCCGGAGCTACTTTCTCCAGGCTTGTGAATAAGGCCCTCTCTAGCCAAGTTGGGCGCAACGTTGAGGCCTATGTCGATGACGTCGTTGTCAAGAGCATGATGGCCGCCGCCCATGCGGCGGACTTACAGGAGGCGTTCGACAACCTCCATCAAGCCGGCATGAAACTCAATCCAGAGAAATGTGTGTTCGGTGTTCAGGCAGGGAAGCTGCTCGGCTTCCTCGTGTCGAAAAGGGGAATCAAAGTTAACCCTTCAAAAATAAAAGCCATTCTCGACATGCGCCCGCCTAAGAACGTCAAGGAGGTACAAAAGCTTACCGGACGCCTCGCAGCGCTTGGGAGGTTTGTATCCAGATCTGCCGAGAAGGGCCTCCCTTTCTTCAAAGCTCTGCGAGGGTCCACCAATTTCGAGTGGACGGTGGATAGCCAAGCAGCCCTGGATGACCTGAAAAGGTACCTCACGTCGCCACCGCTGTTGCAAAGCCCCACCCAAGGGGAGAGCCTGTTATTGTATCTAGCAGCTACCCTGGCAGCAGTGAGTGCCGTCTTGGCCAAAGAAGAAAATACAATCCAGCACCCTGTATACTATGTTTCAGAAGCGCTTCAAGGTGCCAGGGCGCGATATACCGAGCTAGAGAAGCTCGCATACGCGTTGCTAATGGCGTCCCGTAAACTACGGCACTACTTCCTCGCTCACTCTATTCGAGTGCCGTCCTCCTTCCCCCTCGGAGAGATGCTCCGTAACAAAGAGGCCTCCGGACGCGTCGGGAAGTGGGCGGCCGAGCTCGCCCCATTCGTCATCGACTTTCTCCCTCGGACGGTGATCAAGTCGCAGGTGCTGGCAGACTTTGTGGCGGAATGGGTCCCGTCGGAACATCCCGTCAACCAAGGTCATGCTGACTTGCTGTGGACAATATACGTGGATGGCTCCTGGTGCTCCGATGGTGCCGGCGCAGGGGCTGTCCTGGAATCGCCTGAGGGGTCACGCACCTCGTACTCCACACGTCTTGAGTTTAAGGCCACTAACAACATCGCCGAGTACGAGGCGTTGTTGCTCGGCCTGCGCAAGGCACGAGCTTTGGGGGCACGGAGGGTGATGGTCAAGAGCAACTCCCAGCTCATAGCCGGGCATGTTGATAAGAGTTATCAGGCCAAGGACCCAGAGATGATCAAGTACCTCGCCCTAGCGCGGGCCACCGAGAAACACTTCATCGGTATCACCGTGCGCAGCATCCCGCGCTCGGAGAATGCCGACGCCGACGGCCTAGCGCGCGCCGCAAGCACGCGAGCTGAGGTCCCGTCGGGCATTTTTTACGAGGTCATCATGGCGCCAGCAACAAAGGACCTCCCAGAGGTGCACCACATTGAAGAGCAAGACTGGAGAACGCCAATCCTCCACTACCTCACAGATGAAACAGAGCCCGATGACCCTATCGAGGCACGGAAACTGAAGAGCCGGGCCAGGGGCTTTATTATTCACCAAGAAGCCCTTTACAAGCACGGGGTGTGTGCGCCGTACCTTCGGTGCATCTCCAAGGAAGAAGGGGCCGATCTCGTGCGAGAAATCCACCAGGGGCTGTGTGGCTCCCACCTCACACCACGTGCCCTAATGTCCAAGGCCTTTCACCAAGGTTTCTATTGGCCAACTGCCCTTCGTAACGCGCAAGGCCTCGTCAAGACATGCCCGGCATGCCAGTGGATGGGTCGGGGAACAAATCTCCCTGCCCATAACTTGCAACCGATTCCCCCCTCGTGGCCACTCGCGCGTTGGGGGGTCGACCTCGTCAGCCCGTTCAAGGTCAAAAGTCATGGCCGCAAATTTGTGGTCATTGCGGTTGACTATTTCTCCAAGTGGATCGAAGCCGAACCGTTGGCCAGCATAACATCGCTCGCTGTTCAAAAGTTCATTTGGAAAAACATCATCTGCCGCTTCGGAGTGCCGCGCGAGCTAACTGTCGATAATGGCACTCAGTTCGACGCGGTCCTGTTCCGTAAATTCTGCATCGACCTTGGCATTAAACTATGCGGTGGAACGTGCCAATGGTATCGTGCTCTCCGGCCTGCACACACGCCTCTTCGATATACCCAAAGGGGGTTGGGCAGACGAGCTCCCCAGTGTAGTATGGTTTCACCCCATTCAAGCTCTTGTTTGGGGATGAAGCGGTAACCCCGGAGGAAGTCAGGCTAGGGTCACTCCGCACTGCGTCACCGCTGGACGATGAAGCCCGTCAAACATCACTGGATGGCCTTGACGCCGTGAGGCAAGAAGCCGCCTTCAACATCGAACGATATCAAGCCTCGATGGCGAAGGTTACAACAAGACCGTTCGCCCACGGCCCATTCAAGTGGGTGACCTCGTGCTCAAGAAGAAGGCCAACTCCGAGGCTGATGGAAAGCTAAGCTCAAAGTGGGAAGGACCGTATGAGGTTATCTGCGTCACGTGCCCATCGTCGTTTCGTTTAAAAACCCTTGAAGGAGCAGAGTTGAAGCATAGCTGGAACGCCGACAACCTCCGCAAGTACTACGTGTAGCTCACGTGCGGAAGCATCATCGTATGACGCCGAGTCAGCCTCGACACTTTTCTCATAGCCCTCATGTGTTTCGTTTCTAGTTTTATCAGCAAGCTGCTACGCCGGTTAGTACCATCTTTTGTAAAGGGCTTCGCCCTAGGCGGCTGTGACCGCCCCTGTCACAACTATGTAACAGGCCTGTGGGCCGCAGTGTTGTTTACATAAGCAAAGAAAAACAGCCGGCCAGTGGCCGGCCCAACAAAGATGATAACGATTATCCCTCCATCGTGAGGAGGCATGGTAATGCTCCGTTGTGGTGTAGAACACGCTCCGACGCCGGGTAGAAGGTCCCCTCACTGCCACGCGAGCAACGTCTCCATCGCCGTGTTGGGACAACTTTGTCTCCCCCGTGACGTAGAGCATGCCCCATCGCGGCGTAGAGAATCCCCTCACCGCCACGTGAGCAATGACTCCGTCGCCGTGTCGGGATTGCATTGGCTCCGTCGTGGTGTAGAACACGCTCCGATGTGGGGTAGAGGGTCCCCTCACTGCCACGCGAGCAACGTCTCCGTCGCCGTGTTGGGACAACTTTGTCTCCCCCGTGACGTAGAGCACGCCCCACTGCGGCGTAGAGAATCCCCTCACAGCCACGTGAGCAACGACTCCGTCGCTGTGTCGGGATTGCATTAGCTCCGTCGTGGTGTAGAACACGCTCCGACGTGAGGTAGAGGGTCCCCTCACCGCCACGTGAGCAACGTCTCCGTCGCCGTGTTGGGACAACTTTGTCTCCCCCGTGACGTAGAGCACGCCCCACCGTGGCGTAGAGAATCCCCTCACCGCCACGTGAGCAACGACTCCGTCGCCGTGTCGGGATTGCATTGGCTCCGTCGTGGTGTAGAACACGCTCCGACGCGGGGTAGAGGGTCCCCTCACCGCCACGCGAGCAACGTCTCCGTCGCCGTGTTGGGACAACTTTGTCTCCCCCGTGACGTAGAGCACGCCCCACCGTGGCGTAGAGAATCCCCTCACCGCTACGTGAGCAACGACTCCGTCACCGGGTCGGGATTGCATTGGCTCCATCGTGGTGTAGAGCACGATCCACAGCAGCATAGACCTCCCCTCCTTCCCATCGCCACGTAAGCAACGACTCTGTCGCCATGTCGGGGGTACATTAGCTCTACCACCGCACCAAGTCCACTCACTGCCACGCAAGTTTTGGGGCCGCACCCTCAGAACGATATAACCACCCTCGATAGACGTCTCGGATGCTAGTTTTTGTGGTTGTGGGATAAGCACTCATCACAACAAATCTAGGTACGAAGAACACGTAATGCGCTGACAA
>JAGXJF010000178.1:0-62967 GCA_019208055.1 Stipa capillata
TGGAGATGAGGATTCAAGCACAAAGCTTGAAGAACAGCTCAAAGCAGTTGCCAGAATACTCCAGCCACAAAGCCTAGAGACTTCGGACCAAGAAGAGATCAGGAGCTGCACTGCATATCCGGACCGTCCGGGGAAACCCCAATGGCTCCGGACACTCGGATACTTCGGGTTTGTCCCAGAACCTCCGGACGGCCGGACACTCCAGGCTGGCATCCAAGCAGTCTAGTAGCAATCTGGACTGCCAGCCAAACTGTTCGGGCTAGGGTCTGGATCTCCTCTGAGATCTTTGACAAGGATTTTTGTGTTGTGACTTTTGGCGACTAGTTTGATTTTGCTCGGCAAAGACCCTTCTCAAGAATGTTCATCTGAAGGAGCAGTGTCTGGAGTGTCCAAACAAACACTCCGGAAAGAGAGAATAGATAAGACGTTGGACTTTAAGCACTTAGCTTAGGATTCTTATTTTTCATAACTTCGACTAGCAACAAATAATCACACAAGGCTATAGTTGGAGTTAATCCAAATGAGGAGATGATCCAAATAAATATTTGAGGTAATAGGAGCACAAGAAGCATCGAATACCTCAAATTTCAATGAAATCCAAATAGAGACAAAAACTTGGATATTTTGCGATATAGACGTTTGGATGAGTTTCTCATGCTACCAAGAGACTAGATAATCATGTATACCAATTCTTAGTAGCATTCATCATATTTTCATATATTCTAGGATTGTTATATGCACAAAGCACAACACTCCCCCATAATGTGATACTCCATTAATTTTTCATAAGAGCCAATTAAAATCGAATAAGAGACAAATGGAGCTCAACTTTATACAATCAACTACATGATGCAGTAACAATCAAGAGATGCTAGGTTTCTCAAATTGAGCATATTGTTTAACAAATTTACTTGTATGTATTGAGAGTGAGAATTATACATGTTTGTCAATTATGAACTATCATACTATTATGTACCACTTATTCATGCTAGTCATCCAAAACATAGCATATTATGATATATACAATGTAGAAGCATATAAGGTATAAAATCTACACATCCCAGGGGCTAGTTAACTGAAAACTATCATGTTAGTAGATACAAGCTACTCAAGCTAAGTATCACCACTTATGCATCCTAGCATACATCACTAACACAAATTGGATATAAAATGTAATCATGCTTGGAGACGTAATTCTTACTTAGGCTAGGTGCATACACATGCTAGGGGCAAGTATTCTCATTATGAATTATTTAAAATACAAGTTTACCACAAGGAGATGCATTGCAACCTATACATGCTAGGAAGCACTTAACCCTAAACGTGCTAGATACAAAACCTATCATGCTAGGAATCTAGCTACACAAGCTAGGGGCTAGTAACTTTTATTGAGTTGAGTTTAGATACATGTTACTGTCATGGAGAGGCATTGGACAATTGATGAATAATTTGTCCACTTGGCTTGAGTTGAAACACATGATGGTGAGTTCCATCCATTATTCTAGCCAAGCCCCCAATGCCCTCCCGAATACCTATTGATTAAGTTTGAGCTTCTAGGTCCCCAACCTTGTTGGGTCCTATAAAGTTAGTCACAATAGGCTTGACTACCCAAATGGTCTTTTTCCTTTTCAACCACTTTGAGTACCAATGAATTTGGCAAACACATTGCCATTTATCTCCTTCCTAAGCGAGTAATGGTCATTGACAATGATGGGCTTAGGAAAGGTACCTTTGGGACATGATGCAACCATATGTCCCTTTTCATGGCATATGTAGCACTTAGTGATTCCATGCCTCTTCTTTTTGATCTTGTCAACTTGGGGTTCACTTGTTTGGGACCTCACTTGTTGTGTCTTTACTTTAACTTGAGGCCGCTTCCCTTTTTTGCTTCTCACTTAAGGGCTTCTTGTTTGTTGGACATATTCTCACATGGTGTCCCTCCTTCTTGCACTTGAAGCAAGTGATGAGATCCAGTTTCGTTGCTTGACCTTGACCCTTCCTCTTGATGTTTATGGACTTCTTGTGGTTGGAGTTAAATCCGAGTCCTCTCTTGTCACGAGGATGTCTTGGGTCACTAAGGATCTCATCAAGGGTTGTTTTGCCCTTGAAGCGTAAAAGTCATTCTTCAAAGAATTGACTTGATCCTTGAGCTCTTTTAGTTCCTCTACAATGTTACTATCAACAAGAGTACTAGAGGATATGGTAGCATTTTTGTTAGAGCAACAAGGTTTGGAAAACAATTCATCACAAGATGTATCATCATTAGGAACGGATGAACTATTAGGACAAGCACATGGCAATATTTCATTTTGAGTAACAATAGTGCTAGTGTCCACATGAGGCATAGTTGATGTTACCTTTATAATTTTGGCCTCATGAGCCCACTTAAGTTCATCATGAGAGATTACAAGGTTTTTATGTATACTTAAAAGCTTTTCATGATTTCTTTGTAATTCCCCATGATTACTAGTTAGCTTTGCAAGTTGAGTCTTAAGTTCAACATTTTCCTTCATAATAGATGCTTCACATGATGTAGAGTTAGTAGTATGAGCATCATTAGAAGAACTAGTAGATATGTCATTAGATAAAGAATTGCATTTGGGATATTATTTTTCTAAGTCCACTAGAGATATGACATTGTTCTTCTCAAGCAAGGATGCATCTCACTTTTAAGTTCATCAAAAACAATAGTCAAGTCATCATGAGATTCTTTTAATTTATCATGCTCAATAGTTAAAGCTCTTAGCTCTTTAATTTTATCAATAAGCATGTCTTCTTGTTTATCTAGAGTCTCATATTGTTCATTTATGGTTGACTCTTGAGCTTCTATGGTTGATACTAGTTGAGTGATTTTAGACATAGTATCTTTGTTTAAAGAGCTCAAAAACTTAGCGTCAAGTATGTTATCCTCACCATCACTATCTAGATCACTAATATCATTTAGAATTGCTAGTGAGGGTTTCTTGGAAGGTGATACTGATGCGGGCACATCAGTGATCATTTGTATTTATCAACATAACTCTTTATGTTGGAAAGAAGCGCTAAACCTCGTTGATAAATATTATCAGGTGGATTCAATTAACACTTGTCTTATACACTTCATATATCAATAGGCAGAGCTACTACTTTACTTCTATGATATATGCAGAACACTTGTTGAGCTATACAAGTCCAAAGTGAAGATAAAATGTGCTGGCGTCCAGCAGGAGGAGAAGGAGGAAGGACTGCAGCATAAGTCAAAATACACAAGTGTCTACATACATATTTGGAACGTATATCGAGCCTACTTTCCAACGAATCAAACAGTGCACGATTTGGATCTTCCTAGAGAAAGTTATAGACATGGAAGTAAAGGTTGCACGAGCTATCTCAAACTGCATGCAAGAATTGACATACTTGAAGAATCCGGAGCTTATATGACAAGTATTGGTGGAACCCCATACTACTACAACCATCCAAAGGTTACTAATGCCATCCTTATCTGGTTCCACTCAGATTTGGGGCAAAATGGCAAGGAAATAGAAGATGGAAAGAATTGGGGTTGATTCAGATTCGGTTCGGATCAGCCAGGAGGTCCGAATTTAAAACAGCCATAGTTCCTCATACGAACTCCAAATTAGGCAAACAAGTATTTGTTGGAAAGCTAATTCTGAGAACTTCCTAATGAGTATATGCCCATCTATAGATTCCTTTTGGTATGTCTGAAATCATCACAACAATTCATCGGTTGTATCTGTGCTTTTCCAAATAGAGTCCTGTAACTTAGGGAAGTTAAAGTTAGGTTGGATTTTGACCCTAACACTAGGGAGGACGTCCTAGAGTCTATATATACTGCTGTACTCATGGCTTTTAGTCTTAGACCACTTTATACATAAGGATTGAAACATAGCTATTGCTTGTTCTTTCAAACCAACGTTCTTGCGAGGATAGCTGAGAGAGAATTAGGCGATCGTGTTTGTTCTGCAATTCAAGGTCAAGCCGTCATTTCGTTTGGAATTGGGGACTTGGCGATCGTTGCTCGTGGTTTTGTGACGATCATCTACCGGAGTGTTTGGGTGTTTTCCGAAGAGTTGAGGGTTCGTGCATTTGGCGCGAGTGTTCAGCTAGCGAGATCATCTATTTATACCATTTATGCACTGTTCTTCACCGAGAAGATCGGGCCACCCCTTATCATCGCGGTATCAGATTCTAGGGCCACTCGGTGATAGCTATTTACCCGTTGTTTTAGACATCAAGTTTCTGTCCTATACACCCAGAAAAAGCCTACAAAAATATTTGTGTTTTGCCGTAGTTTTACTTCTGTAATTTTCATGCGTCGTGTTAGGTCCACTTTACTAGATTATACTGTCGAGTTGCTGATCATCTTCCTTTTGCGTCGCTTTAGCCGTTGTTTTTGGTTCCCATCTGTTTGGTCCTTTCGTGTGTATTTGGTGTCAAAATCACGTGTTTCTTGATCCATTTGAAAGCTTATGTCGTCATCAAAACTCAAAAATACAAAAAAAAATTAGCCACGAAAATTTTGGAACCATCACTACTGCATGCACTTGCGATTATCTCAATTGATCGTTTGTGTTTGTGGTGCATCCCCTATTATGGCGTGTAATTTTGTTTCACTTATATCTAGTCGACTTGCACGATAGCTGTAGGTTAGTGAGCTCCACCATCTTTGCGATATCTTTTTTTCACCTATTAAGACTGGCTATAGATTTGCTCGAGGGACTGTTCATTGTTTAGGTTGTGCACCATAAATTTTGTTTCATCAAGTTGTGCTCATCATCAAGTTATTGTGCTCCCCACTATTTTGCACGTTTGTTGGCCAAAAGTATACAAAATAAAAAACCAGAGCAGAAGAACAAAAAAAAAGAGAAGAAAAAAAGAAACAAAAGTGGCCAAGTTCTATTATCATATCAAGTGCTATCTTATTTGGGGCTGCATATCATCCAATTTTGTTCCACTATTTTTGCACAAGTAGTTGAGCAATCTTGTACCCTCTTCTTTCATATTTGAGTAATAGCTAGCGTCTCTCCTTGAACTGTTGCAATATGAGCTTTGACGACATTCTAAATCTTTATAACTCATTCTTTTGATTGCAATAGTCCCACTATCTTTGTGCGTGTGTTGCTGTCCACTCTTCACTTATATTTATTGATCAGCAACTAGGCATTGTGGTTTCGTGATTTGTGCCCTAATTCGACAATTGAGATTCAAAATTTCATAGGGTTTCCCACCAAGCTCCACCTACATTTGTGTCATGTGCTACTTTGCTCTCGGTTACGCTCATACATTACTTGGTATTTGTTTGTTCACTACCATCAGTGTAAGTTTGCTATATCTCTAATTCACTTCGGAACGGTAAGCTTGCCTTGTTTCAGAATAGTAAGTTGTGAGTGTTGAGAGTTTGCACTTCTATATCTACATATACTTTTCACTTGGTGTTTTCCACCTTTGATCATGTCAGGAGATGAGGCAAACATTCTTACGTTTACAGGAAGCCCGAATGCAGAGGAATATATTACATGGGAGCTGAATGTTGATGAGCTTTTCCGCTTGACCCACTATTCAGAGGAGCGCAAATTGCACCTTGCATCCAATGGTTTGGCTGCTTACAGCAAACATTGGTGGGAGCGAGTTGTCCGCCTACGTACTGAGCGTCATGACTTGCCGATTGTCACTTGGGATGAGATGAGGCGTGAGCTACGTGTACATTTTGTACCTCGCCACAAGCACTTCCTATATGAGAGGTTGCGACAAGAGTTCCAATACAATGCTGCTGATCAACATATCAAGAAGACAGAGCTCGGGATATTCCCTTCCGTCAATGAGACGAGTGCTGCCCATCTATTACCAGTGGCACAAAATATGAGCATGGTTGATGGCAAGCACACCATTGTGGGCCCTTGTTCTACTTCAGAGGTTGATATGCATCAAAACCCATGTGCGGATGAGAGCCCCATAGCCAAATTGAGCGAGAGTGATGTTATCAAGAGTGAGATGTGTGACTTCCCCACATGTGAGGTTGAGAGCATCCATCTTCAGAGTGTGAGCGTAATACCAGAAAAATTGAGTTTAGTAGATAAAAGCATATGTGAGGATATTTCTACTAATATAATCATCTCTACTTCTGGTGTTGTTTCTTGTAATACGCAGGTTGCTTTTGAAGAAAGGGAGCTACAAGAAACATAACCTTCATTAGTTGAGGAGATTTTTGAGGTACCTGCATCATCCGAGGAGAAAAATAATGCACATGGTACTGATCCGATAACACAACAAGAAATGAAGAACATTTGTGAGTAGATACTCGCTGTCATTAATTCTAATGAGTTACCTTGTGTAACAATTGAACAACCATGTGATAACTTGCGTGCTTCTAGTTTTGAACATTTTGTGCTAATTCCACATAAGGAACTGCTAGCTCGCATACCCCCTGCTGATGTTCTATACCATATCATGCTTGATGAGCTTGTTAGTTTGTAATGTGCTATGGATAAACTTTCTATCATTTCATCATTCAAATCCTTATCTAGCACTTACGCTTACCGTTATAAATTCAATTTCATTGGTGACTATGGCGTCGATGCTCAATTTCTCGTTTATCAAATTTTCATAACTTGTAATCATCTTGCTAAATTGAGGCGTGGTATTTCAGGCAATCATAATTGTGTGCAGATGTTTGTTCCATGTGCAATACCATCCACTTTTCGTGATACTACTGATATTGAGCATCCGCTGCATGATTTCTCGCATTTTAGTACATTCACTTGTATTAAAAATCAACATCTTGTAGTTGATGAGTGGAAATCAATTCGAATTATGTCACCTTTGTTGGAATGGTTCAATCTTGCTCGCTTAAAATCTGATCATCTGAATAAGTTATGCTTGCTGGAAAAAGTTGACATTATGCCCATATATGCTATTGATCGAGGATTGCAACAAATGTGTTTTTTGTTTCTAGGAAGTGGAAATTCTATGTGATTTACTTATATTTGCAAGTTAAGTTGTAAACTGAACATTGAGAGTTATTCTACTATGTACTTCACTTATAATTACAATTTGAGTTGCAACATTCTGAGAAAAGATGCCTTGCCGAAATCGGGTTTGCTCATTTTCTCCTGTTCAGCTTCTACGAGTGCTTTCAAACCAACTTCCTACTTTGGTTATTGCCATACAAAAATGCATCCGTTGGTATCTACTTGGTATTATATCCTTCATTGTTGCTGTGTAATTTGTATACGAAACCAAAAGAACATTGAAATCTAGGATGTCTACATATATGTTGCATACACGTTGTCCTCTTTGCTTCTTGCATCTCCAGCTTGCCAAAAGCCGAGGATGGATTTTCTTGAAGAAAGGGAGAATGGTGCGGGAAAGATAATGAATGATAATATTCATCATGCATACGACAAACCGAGGACGGTTTGTTTTGAAGAAAGGGAGGATGATGCGGGCACATTAGTGATCATTTATATTTATCAACATAACTCTTTATGTTGGAAAGAAGCGCTAAGCCTCGTTGATAAATATTATCAGGTGGATTCAATTAATACTTGTCTTTTCATATATCAAGAGGCATAGCTACTACTTTACTTCTATGATATGTGCAAGACACTTGTTGAGCTATACAAGTCCAAAGTGAAGATGAGATGTGCTGGCGTCCAGCGGGAGGAGAGGGAGGAAGGACTGCGGCATAAGTCAAAATACACAAGTGTCTACATACATATTTGGAACGTATATTGAGTCTACTTTCCAATGAATGAAATGGTGCAAGATTTGGAGCTTTCTAGAGAAAGTTATGGACATGGAAGTAAAGGTTGCACGAGCTGTCTCAAACTGCATGCAAGAATTGACATACTTGAAGAATCCGGAGCTTATATGGTAAGTATTAGTGGAACCCTATACTACTACAACCATCTAAAGGTTACTAATACCATCCTTATCTGGTTCCACTCAGATTTTGGGCGAAAAAGGCAGGGAAATAGGAGATGGAAAGAATTGGGGTTGATTCGGATTCGGTTCGGATCAGCCAGGAGATCCGAATTTAAAACAGCCATAGTTTCCTCATACGAACTCCAAATTAGGCAAATGAGTACTTGTTGGAAAACTAATTCCGAGCACTTTCCAATGAGTGTATGCGAGTGTATGCCCATCTACAGATTCCTTTTGGTCTGTCCGCAATCATCACAACCATTCATCGGTTGTATTTGCACTTTTCCAAATAGAGTCCTGTAACTTAGGGAAGTTAAAGTTAGGTTGGATTTCGACCCTAACACTAGGGAGGACGTCCTAGAGTCTATATATACTGCTGTACTCATGGCTTTTAGCCTTAGACCACTTTATGCATAAGGATTGAAACATAGCTATTGCTTGTTCTTTCAAACCAGCGTTCATGTGAGGATAGCTGAGAGAGAATTAGACGATCATGTTTGTTCTGCAATTCAAGGTCAAGCCGTCATTCCGTTGGGAATTGGGAACTTGGTGATCATTGCTCGTGGTCTCGCGACGATCATCTACCGGTGTGTTTGGGCGTTTTCCGAAGAGTTGAGGGTTTGTGCATTGGCGCGAGTGTTCAGCTAGCGAGATCATCTATTCATACCATTTATCCACGGTTCCTCGCCGAGAAGATTGGGCCACCCCTTATCAGATACCTTAGTGTCTTTTACCATAAGACACTTGGGTGCATTAGAGTGTGAAGATGCTTCACTAGAAGAGGTAGATTCTCCAAGTCTAATGCTTGGACACTCCACAACAACGTGTCCATGCTTGTGACATTCATTGCATGACTTGCTCCTCTTTGATCTTCTTCTTGGCGGAACTTTCTTTCTTGATCTTTTGATAAGCTTGCCACCAAGATCATGAGCCGCATAGTTGTTGATTTCCTCTACAAGGTTAGTCTCACAAGAACTAGAGGAACCGTAAGCAATGTCATTTGAGCAACATGGCATATTTGGCATATCATCCTTATGAATAAGCAATGTATCACTAGATGATATGCATGAGTCAACAACATATGGAGATGTATCATTTTTGTTGCTAGAAGTGTGTAGACTCAATGATGATTTAGAGTTATCATTAATAAGAGAAAAATCATCATAAGCAAGTTTTAATTTCTCATGTTCTACTTTTAGTCCCTCATGAGAATTGGTTAGATTTTTATTTCAGATTTCAAGTAGCACATGAGAGCTAGTTAATTCTTCTATTGAATTTTTGGTTGAAAGAAACTCATTCTTTCAATGTTTACAATTTTCTTTCAGTTTATCAATAACAAGCTTTGCATTCTTGATTATACTGTATAGATCATCAAAGCTAAGCATAGTATCATCATCACACAAGTCATCGCCACTTACCATATCATTACCTTGTGCCTTGTCGCACGTTGGTGAAATAGATGATGGTGTGATGTCCATGCAAGCGGAGGTGGAGGCAATTGGTTGCTCTTCTTGATGTGAAGGCGAAGTAGAGCAATCTTTAATTGACTCCTCCGAGAGAACATCATCCTCATTAATGTTGAACCAATACCTCCTTTCAAGGGTGATCCAAATCTCGGGGGCATCCTCAAGAGAAATGATCGACTCTAGCACTTCAACACTCAAAGCATCAAATATGGCAATAGTAGCTTGAGCATTGAGATGTATGTTTTTCTCTTCCTTAATGGATAGGTCATTATCCCAATCACTTGGAGGAGAAAAACTCACATCTACAACTTTCTCAAATTGTGGACTCATGGTCCGAAATCTATTAAGCATGCTAGTTCTCCATAACAAATAATTTGTGCGGAAGTATACTAATTAGATTTTCACAAGCTCAAATCCTAATATGCTAGTTTTTCATATGAGCATAACCACCCTATGTAAATATATCAAGGTTTGCAATCCTAGGGTGACAAGCAAGCAATTCAACTTCTATAGGAGATATACAAGTAATGTATTGCAAGTACGAAATGCGATAAGTAAAGGACACAAGAGACAAACGATGTATGACCCGGAGTTCGGATATCCACCGATATCCTACGTCTCCGTTTGAGGACTCGATCACGCTTGGTCAAAGGTTGGGCTCTCTCTCAAGCCACTTCCTCTCGAGGACTCTCTGGAGTCTCCCCGATCGCTATGGTTAGCTCTTTCCTCCACTCCCGGAGATGGCGAGCTCCACAACCACTTCACAATCTCCCGGGCCTCCTCACAAGCTTCTTGAGGAGATCACCGAGCCACAACAACCAAGCCGTCTAGGAGTCGGTGGCCTTCAAGAGTAATAGACTCTCGGACTCTCTCTCAAACACAATCGACACCGAGTGCTCAACAAAGCAATTTATGCACACACCTTATGCAACTTATGTCTAGGAGTCTGTGGCCTTCAAGAGTAATAGACTCTCGGACTCTCTCTCGAACACAATCGACACCGAGTGCTCAACAAAGCAATTTATGCACACACCTTATGCAACTTATGCACAAAGGTTTCCCTCACTCCTCACAAATGGCAACACATGCACTTGAGGCTTTGGAGAGGGAGGAGAGCACTAGAGATGCTCAAAAATGAAGTATGGAGGCAGCAACTCATCTTCCAAGCCAACCCAAGGTGGAGACTATATATAGCCAACCTTGAAAACTAGCCGTTGGAAAGGAATCTGGGCAAATCCGGACTGTCCGGATTTGACCCGGACCCTCCGGGTACACCAACGGTCAGAAAAGTGATCGTTGGAAAATCTGGAACCTTGACCCGGACCCTCCAGGTTGAGGTCCGGGTTGTCCAGTACAGATCCGGACCCTCACCTGGACCCTCCGGGTGACACTCCGGAAACGTTCTGTACAACCCGGACCCTCATCTGGACCCTGGCCTAGACCCTTCGGATCCAACCCGGACCCTGGCCCGGACCCTAGCCCGGAGGGTTCGGATTTTTCAGAACAGCAACTCCCACCGAGCACTTGATGAGCCCGGATTACTTCCAAACAAACCCGGAACACCTTGGGGGCTTGCCTTAGGTCATATACTCCGGAAATGGACCTCCCGGAGTCCACGAACCTAACCGATCAACCAAACCACTTAGGTCGGTTGGATCGCACACACCTAGACACCAAGTCTAGGAACAACACACGCAACACCGAACTACGCCTGAAGCCTCCGAGCACTCGCACCTCGGAACCTCCGGACACACTAGAACACAAGTTCTAGCACCTCCACGACAAAGGAAACACGACGATATGCAACATATGCAAAGACTTGAGCACTCGATACATGACGTGAACAAGCTAATCATCTGATAGGCCATCTTTATAGTACGGCTATCTAACCTATAATCCGGTCTCTCTCCAAACTCCTTAAGACCGATCAAACTAGAGAAACCTAGTCTAGACATACCTTTGCCTTGCGTATTCCACTTGAGCTCGATGATGTCCATCTTTCTTGCTCCAAGTGGAATCGCCTTGATCATCGTCACCTTATGAAGTCTTCTTCATATAGCTCCCTCATAATCCTTATGGGGAAGTTTTCTTTTGAAATCATCTTCACTTGATGGACCCGCAAGCCTCAAGCATATGTCTTCGCATGATGCCAATCTTGAGCTTGCCGTGATAACCATTGACTTATGATGCCATCCTCTCATGGGCACTTACGATCAGCCTCTCGATGCTTGCCCATGAATGGTACCTAACTCTGAACATACACATAGCACATAGCACATAGCACATAGGGTTAGTTTATATAATACAATACACAATTGCTTACCATCACTTGATCACATGAAGCCACCACTAGTTTTCTTCTCTTAAGCTCCTAGCTTTATGTCTTGATCACCATGGCTCAACACATGAGCCTACTCTTAACCATCTTGGGTTCAACATGTGAACTTCTTCATCTTGGTCAACTTCACTCTTACATTATGACTTCATCTTGATCCAATGCGGTTCACTCCTTGAACCCATATCTTGAACCTTGAAGTTTACTTCTTGATTACTTGATGCTTCACATGATTTGATGGACTTCAACACATGAATCCGTCTCCTAATCATCACATGCATCATTGATCTTGGGCTTCACCGGCTTGTAGGTTCATCCTCTTGATGTAACCCTACAAAGTGGTACCTAATCCATACATGTTCCAACACTCAAGAAAAATGGTTAGTCCACAAAATCCATTTGTCATTAATCACCAAAACCACACTTAGGTTAGATTAACGCTCAATCCATCCTAAACCACACAAGTGCTAGGTTGACTTTTAGAAGTAATCCATCACAATAGAGAAACCAGCCATTTTTTAGACTATACCATTCACAGAAGAACAAGTTTCAGCACCAGGGGGAGAAAAGGATAGGAGATGCATGGGAATCACCTTCACCACAAGCTCTGGCCGCTGTCGATGACCTGCATTGGGTGACTAGCTGGGAAGGGAATGGGGCGGCGGTTGGATCTAGCCGACAAGGACATAGGAGGCGACGCCCCTCGGATCGATTTGACAACGGGGCTGCGACGAGGGACTGGCCGACGACCTGCTGCGATGGAGCTCTGGCCGTCGCCGATGATCTACTCATGGCTCGGGGAGGTGGTGGGGTAGGCGCTACAACCGGGAACCGGCCGACGACCTGCTGCGACGGAGCTCTAGCCGCTGCCGATGACCTACTAGTGGCGCGTGGAGGTGACGAGGGGAGGCGCTGTGACGGGGAATCAGCCGATAACGTGCCTTGTGGATCTGCCCTGTACGCTCAGCTTCGGTGGACGCGGCGCCTGTGGGTCTGCCTGGAGCTTGCCGCCGCCGCTGGCCTCGTGGATCCGTGGTTGCCGTCGGCAAGGGAGGGATGGCTCCGAGCACCAGCAGGAACGCGCGAGGAGAGCGGTTGAGGATTTAGGAAGTGAAGCTCAGTCCCCAGTGATGGGAAGCGGGGGAGAGAGGATAGGGATAGGGATAGGGTGGTGAGTGAGATAGGAACTAGGTTGGAGGTATGTTTTGAGAAAGAATGCTCAAAATTTGGAATAGAGAGTAGGATAGTCAGTGGACCGGAGATGCTCTTACTGATGGTTTAGTTGGTACGCGCAAGTAGTGCACAAATCTATGCAAGTGTTCCAAGGAATCACTTTGATGATCTCGTGTTCAACTTGGTTGCTTGGTTTAGGTTTTACGCTTTACTTGTTTTCGTTTACAAGTCTCTTAAGCCATTAGGTTAGTGCAACTTGCATTTGCATCCGATCAATCTCATTGTTTTTCTAAGGACGATCGATCTCATCGTACTATCTGGAATTTCTAATACACCTTACGATGGTCAGCTGGTTTCTTGATTAGCATATTTGAGTCTCGCTTACTTCGTGATCTGATTTGCTATGCGGTGTTTCTTGACTTGGAGTTTCACATATCAATCGTGTATGACGCCCGCAGCAACGTGTGATTTTGGCTTAGTTCTCAGTCGCTGCACCACGGTGTGTTAGTTGTTGACATGTAAAATAACTCTTAAAATAACCAAACGTAGTCACGTAATCTAGGGACGAAAGTGGAACGGATGCGGCAAGATAGTGCTTGAACCATGCAGCGATCCAACCTGCTACTACTAAAAGTAGCGTGCCGAATCTCAACTTATAGTCAATAAACTCCATGTCATCAACTATAAATCTACTAGAGTGATATATTATAATGGTCCATTATACAATTTTACATTACATAATTTCAAAAGGCGAGCTTCCAAAGAGAAACCTTTACAAAAACATCCAAAAATATGAGAAAATTAAATCTGAATCTCTGACCTATAACTGAAGAACTTTTTTTCACTACTACTATCTTATAATGACTCTTAGACTACTCCTATACTACTCATGATCCCTCAGTAAGAATGATTCCATTGAAGTCCCAGAAGTAGTTTACTTCTTCGTCGTAATTGGATCCCGACTCCCTTGTTTCCTCCTCTTGCTTCTCCCAAGTAGACCACTTTCGAATTTATGGCCTCATAGCCTAACAAAGGAGGTTTTACATAGGGGATGAGTATAGAAGGTACTCAACAAGTCTAAGATAGCAAAAAGGTGGTTGGATGCACTATCATCTACTAGGACTAACGGTCCTCAATCTCCAATATTTTCATAAACAATTTTGAGGATCAAGTTTTATATTCAAAAATCTATGATCTTCTTGCCTCATGGGTCATTAGAACCATTTATAGATTCCTTTCCCACCATGTTTGCAGTTCCTACTCGGAACAGGGAGTGACAGTGTCACACTTTGATACACTCCGCAGAGGTGCATTACTTTACCCACAGATGGTCCACCATTATGGTGCCCATGCTTTCACACATCACAACTAGACATTGGATCACAAAGCTTTTTCACCCATCCCATCCCTTATACCCAATTGGTGTAGCTGGGTAACTCCTGCACTACCAGCCACCAAAACAAACTGGGGACTTACACCTCCCCAAAGCGATACATTCCCACGGGGGGATAATATGAAATGCAGCTACTTCAGCTCTCAATCCCACCCATAGATGTCACATGGTCAACGCAGTTGTTACGGTGCTTGACCACAGTAAGGCAATTGTTGTTTAAAATCTTATGGTGATATCCCTATGTAGTGGAACATATGTTCCAATGACATGAGAACCTCCATTCAAGGTTCCAACTACTAGCCATAATAGCTCGCCAACTGCTCCATCACTCAATCGACAGGATTTATGTCATATTCCATAGAAAATAGGTTTTCCTTTGATGTAGGTGATATCCATACCATAGATTACAATTAATTTGAGAAAGATAATCATCAAATATGAATAAGAACTATACTTGCCTGAATTATGAAAAGAAGTGAGGCTCGATAATCGTTCGAAAACGATGGTCCTGGAGAATTCCAAGATCTAAGAGAAATTCAATGAATAGTCTGATAAGGACTATTTCAAAAAGATCCAATACATGATAATGCACATGATCATGATTATGCAGGATTAATATGGATCACTTATTCGCATAGAGATTTAAATTCTAAGTTACTAAATTTATCTAAATTGGAGGGAGTTTAAAAGAAGGAAAACAAAAGGTTATTTCCTATATTGGGTTTATGTAACATTCCCATCTCTAAATATCTTGCTAATGTGCATTATTGCATCCATTCATGAAGAAGAATTTGAGTAAAATTTTAAACTTTTGAAATGTTAAGAAAAGCCTCAAAGAAAGAAAGGAAAAACCTCTAAATTTTATATGAGGGTTAAATTGAATTTCAAATTTTGAATTGAAGATCCTTGAACAAATTACTGTAGAATCAATGTGAATGATTCAAGTCTATATTCAAAACTATAGACAAATTTTTAGAATATAAAAGTACGGTTTTGAATTGCTTGAAATGGTAGAGAGAAAAAATTTGAAAAGGTAAAGTGAAAAGAAAACAGAAAAATAAAATAAAATAAAATAAAAGCCTAATCTAAACCCTCCCCCCGGATGGGCACTCTAGGGCCCATTTTCTTCTTCCCTCCAACTCGGCCGGCGGCCTAGTCTTCTCTACCCCACCAGCCCGTCTTACTGCGCCTGGCCCACCCCGCCTCTCCCCCTCTCGGCTGGGCTGAGCGGCCCAACAATCTCCCCTCCTGGGCCTCCCTTTCCCCGGCCTGCTTTCCCCCTCCTCGGCCCACCTCGGCCTGCCCCGCCCCCAACCCTATCTCCCTCGCCGCCTCGCCCTTATCCACCTCGCCGCCGCCAGCAACACGCCACCGAGTTGCTTGCCGTGGCAAGCAGCCGGCCTCCCCCTCGCCACCTCCTGCTTCACCTCGGCCACCGCCCCTCCCTCCTCCTATTTCTTCTCCTCCTGGCCGAATCCCCTCCTTCTCGTCTCTCTCTCTCTCTCGGCCTCCCTCTCCCTCCCGTGTGCTCCTGCCACCCCCGCCGCAGACGACGTCCGCTCACCTCGGTCTGTCGCCTCCACCCCGACAGCCCCGCCACCCTAGAGCCTCGCCGCCCCGAGCCCCCAACGCTTCCACCCAAGCCAAACCCCACTGCCGAAGCATCCCCGTTCACCTCGCTGCGCCGCCGCCTCGGTAAGCCCTTGCGCTGCCACCTCGCCTCGCCTCTTCCTGCCTCGCCTCCCCAAGCCTTGCCGCTGTTGGCGGCGCCGGCCGGTCGAACCGGCCGTGGCGCCCGAGCTCACCGAGCCCACCGGCCGGATCCCGGCTCCTTAATGGGCGTATTAATTGCCCATTAATTATGTCGTTAAGACATAATTAATGTAGTTAATTATTAAACTGACGCATTAATGAGGGCACTTATAGCTAAGTGTAATTAATGTATGCAATTAATGTACTGTTTAGCTCGGTTTAAACCTGTCTCTATGAAATCTGGGCCCACATGTAAGAATTAAATTAAAACAATAAAGAAAATCAGAATTTTATGACAGTTGGTCAACTTTGATCAACATCCGGACTCCGATAAAATTGATTTGACTTGCATTAGTCTCTATTTTAAATCCTCTATGCCATGAAATGCATTTCATATCATGCTGATGTTCATCATTTTGATGTTTATTATTGCGCCTCCTTTTTCCGGTGTTTTTGTTCTTCCCGATCGAGCCGGAGGATTCCGAAGCGTATAATGCCAAGCAAGAACAAGATTTAATAGCCGAACCTCAAGGCAAGCAACCCTTTGAACATATTGCAACCACCTTATTATTTACAAAGTATTATTTGTTTTTAAACCCATATCGCATTCGTTCAACTTATACTTTCTGTTAAGTACTAGCTTTATTCCTTGCATAACTTACTTTGTCGCTCAATCAACACCACCACACCCCAACCTATTTAGAGTAGTATAGTTGTCGCTTCTAAATTAATTATATGGTTAACGATGCTTAGACATGCTTAGCCTTGTAGAAGTCGCAATTCCTTGGATGGCAGACAAAACACAACACTCCGGGTGGGTTAAGTGGTAGGTGGGTATTCACCGGGAAGTAACTAATGAACTTGATTAATAATGATCGGGCTTAGACGAGAGACCATGACTAGGAGCATGGTGGGTTGTCTCATTTTTCCCACAAGGACCGGTTCTCGGTGTCCTTTTGAACCAAGATTTGTGTACTTCTACATGGGTGGTATAATGGGCCACCCGCAACTGAATAATTTATCTAGACTTGAGTTATGAGCTGCATAGTTTACCATTTCTATTTGCTGGATGAGTAAAAAATGATGTGATGTGGTGCCTCAATATAGGTGTAAGGGTTACACACGGTCCGGGACTGGGGATGTATCACCTGCTATAACTTTTGGGACCGTGTCGGGGTACCGGCCAGACTGATGTACACGGATTAGCCCATTAAGGCAGCTCATACTTAAGTCAAAAACATTGTAAAGGTCATGTTCGATCACCCTCTGCTAACACACTTCGTGAAGTATGTCTTCAGCCTAGCATTAAGAGTCGATCGATACATGTAGGTAAAGATGTACACCCCTGCAGGGTCTAAACTATTGAATAGCCATGTCCGCGGTTATGGACAACTTGGTAAGAATCTGCATCGAATTAGACAACTACAACAGTACCTTAAAATATGCCAACTCTAAGGCCGAGGAGTTAGTGATTGCTTCCTCCCTGGTTGTTGAGGAAGAATCAAGAGTTTAGGTGTACGGTGGTCTGCAATAGATTTCATCGTGAAGATTCAACTCATCTCCTTTAAAAGTAATCTAGTAGTTAAATTTCATCCTACTTAAAGAATATTGTCGAAAGAATAATCAGCTATCCACAAAATAGTACACAAATACCCCTTATTGAAACCTGTTGCATCTATTACTTTTTTGCAGAGGAAATCATCTCCTCAACGGATGGTTTCTATGTAGAGATCGACGCCCATGACGACTAATCGCTGGGAATCCCAAGCAGTGGTCTTGCCCAGGGTTCGGTAGCTTGGTTTGTTTTGCTGCCATCTTTTGGCCCTACTTTTTGGCTTCTTAGCCATATTAAACCTTCCACTGTATAGTAGACTCTTTATGTGAATTATGTTGTTAAGTTTTAAGAACAACTAGTATTATTGCAATTTCAGTCGTAGAGTTGCTGTTGTGATACTTGTTTGTTCTCACCTGCCTCATGTGCTTTGCGTGTATGTTATTGAAGCACATGGTGCGGGTAGGGTTTCAGAGTCTATATCATAGAATTGTTAGGTTTAGTCACCCCTATAAAGTGACTCTTCCACTAGGAGTTTTGGAACTATATCATCCTACTCCAACCGAGCATTAATTTGCCAGCGAGTTTGGGATAAATGTTCCGGCTCAGTGAGAAAAGAGTGAGGAGACCATATCACCCTACTTAATCTGTGCATTAGTTTGCCAGAGTAAGTTCGGGGTTGACGTCTCGGGCTATTTGAAGTCATATCACTCCACTCCTCTTGGAATTAATACCCAAGGGTTGAGGTCGGGGTTGACGTTTCGACTTAGCAGGTGATTTTACTTAAGATTCTCTGTTATGGATTTTGGGTCCCGACAGTTTATTTTTCCTATAAAAATTGGGATAGATGGACTACATGGGCTCACTTGCCTATTCCTACATGGGTTTGAGTCAAATGGGCTTGACAGACCACTATGGACCGATCTGGCCGGCTACTGGGCCGACCCATTTGGCCTGCCTCATCCTCCTCTAACTCTCTCATCTCTCTCTCTATCTTCTCTCTCTCAGTCACTCACCTACCCTCCCGCACGCTCGCCTTGATCCCCTTTCTCTCACTCGGTAAGGCCCGAGCACGTTGCTACAAATCCTCCACATCACCGCCGTGATCGACGCCTACGAGGGCACCGTCGTGCTCCTCTCCTCTAGCCAGATCAATCCTATACGCTATCCTCACCTCTCTGTCCCGATTTGTGCCTTTGACCGCAAACCCTAAGGTTAGAGTTCTGGCCTCGCTGGCACCGGTTGGACCGCTAGTGATGTTGACCTCATCCTTGGCTGATCCTCCACATCGACAGCAAGCACGCGGTGGTCCTCTGGTGCCTGTACCGCATCGGCCGTTTGGTCTTCCCCGGAGAGATCAACCACGTGGGTGACCTCCGGCTCGTCGGTGTAGAGAAGTTGCCAATATAGCAGGGGCCGCATGTGCCTTCCCAGACAGTTGTCAGTATCGCATCGCTTGGCTTCCTCCTATTGGTTCGGTGGCGCAATGACCTGGGATTCTGCCTCACCTTCGCCTATTGCCACCGCTGCTGGAGGACAGTGGAGTTGACCGCCATCGTAACCATGGTGTGGTACGCCTCTAGGTAAGCTCCCTGGTTTCCTCTCCGTTAAAAATTGGTTCGAGGGTTATTTCTTGTAGCTTGGGGTTGGCTTGCTTATGTTTGATCTGGTGCATGTGTAGCTCATGTTGTGTTCTACCACGCTTGACCACTTCCTAGATGGTATTCTTTGATTGATGAATGACTCTAGTATATATGTGTTTATGCGTGTTCTAACATACTTAGCAAGATTGTGGGTGCTGATCTATGGTTATAATTTGGTTCTATTATCCTATTGATACTACTGTTAGTCACTCTCTTATGAAAAGCAAATATGTCTGAAAGGGCTTCTAAACCTTTTCTAGTGGTTGATAACCACTGAATTAGGGCTTAGCCCATGCTCTAACATATATACACATGGATTGCAAACATGAAAAGCTATCAGACTAGTAATTCTAAGTCCATATGTGCTACTTTCTCTGCCTGTGTGATTTGATCCTAGCAAGCAAAACCCTATTTCCCAACACTTTTATTGCTTACCTATCTACTTCACTTTTAGGGTGGATTACCATGCTGATAAGAAATGATGCTACTCTTTGTCTTAGCTGAGCACATCGATGTGCTATGTATGCACTAAATTGCCATGAATCTCTTACTTATCCTCTAAATTGGAACATGATGAAGTGATGCTTCTATGGACTGATCTAAGTGTGCTTGTGCATGCTAGTCCTACCCTATCATGCTAGTGATGTTATCTAGCCACTAAAACATGATTCCTTTCATCTATCAAATTATTAAACTGAAAGAACAATTGCTGCCTAGATCTATAGCCTATTCTGTGATGATTATTCTAAGGAAAATTTGAGATGAAGGTAAAGAATTTGGTAAAAACATATAATACATATTAGAAGCCTAACAAAAAAACCCTATGATGAGATAAAATCTGAGGGTCCCCAAGTCCCCACAATCAAGTCATCAACAAGCTAACCAGGTTAGCAGCCACTTCTCATGGTATTTACTATACCTTGTGTTTTCAAGATTATAGTGGTTTCTTGCTTATGTTTTTCTTTATTCTTTGTTATTTCTTATTCTATCTATTCTCTCCTTCTTCCCTCTGTTCTTCTCTTCCTGATGCGACAATGATGGCTTGCTAAAGTCTTTGCCTTTGTGGTACTCTAAAGGCATATTTGGTTGGGCTATAGCTGTTGACAAAGCTGCTATTGACTGGTTGTCTGGAAAAGCTATTGTGGCTGTGGGAAAGTGAACATATGACTTTTGATTGATCCAAACCATCTACAACATTTTGGAAATGAGCACTGAAGGTTCAGCACATTGCAAATAGCTGGCAGAAGGTAGCTTTTCTGAAAAACTGAATGTGCACTACAAAGCCCACAGCTACCCTTGGCAAAAGCTGCTGAAAAGCTAGCTGTTTGGTTGAACTATAGCTTTTTCCAGTAAAAAGCTGCTCAAAAGCTCAACCAAACACCCCCTAAGGATTCATGCTTTCCTATGAGGTATTTATAGACCTCATGGCTTGTCTTGGTTTGGTGCCTATCCAAACTATTGGTTGCACTGCTACTACACTAGCTTAAGTCACTTTGTAGGCTTGGGTGGGTTCTAGAGCTCCTTCAGGCTCTATCCTGTTTGCATTTTGGTCCAAGCTTGGAAGGGTTTGCTTCCTCATTGAGCAACTCTCTGCTGCCATGTAATGCCCTAACTTCCAAACTGGCTTAGACCTTACCACGTACTGGGTCAGCCACGCATGTGTAACAACTCTCTTCTGTTTTCATTCTTGCTTCATGCAAAAGGCTAGCGAGAGTTACTGCTATTGGAACACTTGGGTTTATATGTTAATGTGCAACCACTTAAACTAGCAAGGTGGGATTATCCCAACCATGCTCACACACACACACATGGGCCTATTTCCTAATGGGCCAGGATGTCACATACACCCAACCTCAAAGAACCCGGCATCCTTGTCGGTCCAACACCAACATACCCACCCTAGGGCAAACGACCAAGATTTTCCCCTCTTTGCACACGGTCGTGCATCTAGTGTTGGCACATATGTCATGCTTTGTGTCCACTCTAGACCCACACAAGATATGTGCTATATGCCCATGCTCCTGACTCGGACGTGCCTATATAACTGCAAGGGTCAGCTCTGATACCACTTATGATGCCTCAGGTTCCAAACTGGCTTAGACCTAACTATGTACTGGGTCAGCCACACACGCAGAGGCTCTCTTACATTTTTGTCCTCGCTTCACACAAAAGGCTAGCTGGAGTTACTACTATTGGAACTCTTGGGTTTAAATGTTGATGTGCAACCACTTAAACTAGCAAGGTGGGACTATCCCAACCATGCTCACACACACTTATGGGCCACCATGGGCCCATTTCCTCATGGGATAGGATGTCACATAAGTCTTTGGGTACCTGGCTTTAATGACTAGAATAACCCTCTATGTTATCAACACTGGTCCGTGATCAGTTCGCCAATGCACACAGATCAACTTGAATATGGTAACCATAAGCGATTACATCACAAGATTATACATAAATAAGCCTTGAAGGTCCTTTATTTCACACGATGCCACGTTGGCTGAAATAGTTCAAAGTCTTGCAGCGGAAAGATAATAAAGATAACTTGAGCCCAGTGATATACCAAACCCATAGGCAATCAACTGGGGTTGCGTCCTAGTTCTCGTAGTCACTATGGAAATAGGCATTGAACGACTAGTCATTCTCCAGGTCTTGCCAAGTAAACAAGCCAGGTGAGTACATGAAATATACTTGCAAGCATCTCACAAGGGGTAAAAGTAGATATTCATGCATGACCTTGTTCAAAGGAAACATTCTAGTCTATGTTGCATGTTATGCGAAAAGTTAAATTTTCATCGACAATAAATATATTACATAAAATGTATCAAATAAAATAAAGAGTAACATATAACATCTTTCTAGCCCCTATCATCCTTCTGGCTGCTACCGTCTTCCTGCAGCTCCAACTGAAACACCCCGTAGCTTCTAATACCATTCTAGTGGGCAGCACATACCCCCATGTCCTTAATCCCGTTCTCCCAATTTGATAAATCTTTTGAAAGCTGAGTCTAACCAAGCGAAGCTTTGGCCAAGTTATGGGGGCACGGCTATTCGAATAGATTTTAACACTTTGCAGAGGTTGTATAGCTTTACCCATAAGATATGACTCTTCCTTAGTGCCAGAATGCAACAAGCACACTTCACGAGGTGTACCAGCAGGGATATCACAATGGGTCTTTTGCTCGCATAGACCTAAAGATGAACCTGCGAGATGAACTTATCTCACTATGCACATGCTACCAATACCACGGCTTATTACCAGATTGAGAGTTCCATCTTTGTGTCGAGCCACCCCGATGCTACCACGAGAAGCCTCTCAAAAGAAGCTCCGACTTGCATTTGCACTTTCCTTCTAATGCCTTCGGGTTCAACGCTAGCTCTAGACAAGGTAATTGGCCAAGCCCTTCATGTTAGGGCATGTGAACATACACATTAAGCTTGGTTAAGCGGCACTAAATTTTGGTCCTTAACTAATCCAAGCAAGACTCCATCCCCTCTTGCATCACATGTAAGCACTCATGTACATGTACGCATCTCCACATAAACCAACTCCTATTTACCTCACATCCATTAGCTCAAACTACTATTGCCACCCTGATCCAAACCACTTCTCCATTTTGGTTTTGGATTTGATAATAATTGGACAATAAATGTCTTCCGAAGGTTTCATAACAATTCCCATAATTGTTGAGGTATCCTATAATATTCTAGTGTTTTATTTAATATAGCATGGCTAAGCAACTAAGTATATTCCATAAATCCCACTAAGTAAATCCTAACGGTGAAAATGTAGTCCTAGTGTGGATGTGGTACTGGCTAATATTTATTAGAGGAATAGCAAGTCAAGATTAGGAATTTAACTAATTTTCACCCACACGTAATAACATACAACTCCTTTATTTAGTAAACAAAAAAATATAAATAAAACATGGGTTCAACATGATCAAGGTAGGGGCTTGCCTGGTTCGGAACGTCTTGAAACTGTCCTGGAATTTCCTCAAGGTCTATCGGTGCATCTTTATCTATGCAAAAAAAAAGAAATAACAAAATATAAATAAAATAGAACTTCCAAATAAATATAAAAATATATAAGTGATATTGATGGAAACTTTTATGAAATCTTATGAATTTATTAAAAATAACGAAGTGATTTGGAGTTAGTATGAAGGAGTTATGACCAATGTAAGCTTTGTTGGGAGAGAAAATGAAAACAGCAAAAGAGGTCCTGAATGGTTTAATCGGGGATTAAAAGGAATCTGGAGTGGATCCCACTGTACAGTGATAAGGGAGGCTTCCAGTATTTGACTTTACGTGTTGATGGGCATGGGCCCATTTGTCGTAGGATCAAGGGGTAAGGAAAATTGTTGAATAGCAACAAACAAGTTAGCTCCTTCTTCTCCATTGTTCTAAGACAAAGCATGCAGAGGCAACGCCATTGGAGGCCACTGGAGCTCGGCTAGGAGGTTCTAGGGGCCATGGATGGTGCTGGTAAAGGCAAAAATGGAGAGATGGCATAGGTGTGAGTCCGCAGGTACTCAAGTTCGTGCTCAGGACACACTGGAGTAGCGGTGGCTGCCCTCAAATGGAACCCAACGGTGGGTTCTAATTTAGGCGTGTTTCCCTCAGTCACAAATCCCTGAAATTGATGACGGGTATGAGTTACATAGTGATGATGAGTAGTATAAAACTATTGTATACGATGACAATATCTGTATACAAATACAGATAGACCTAAGGGTACCTTAATTACCCGGGAAGATTTTTACCTCAGAGAAGGACTCTGGGTCGATAAGGAAACCATCCGTAGGTATCCGGGACTCCTTAAAATAGGTGGTCACACTACTGCAGAAACAGCTATAGAAGGCATATTAGCAGTGACGAGCACTAAAAAAACTCGTCACTGGTAAACCGAAAAGTTACCAGTGGCGGGCGTCAATTGTCACGTGTCACTGGTAAATAATTAGCAGTGACGAGCACACATTACTGCCCGTCACTGGTAAAGTTTCAATTACTAGTGGCGGGCTCACAAAGCAGCTCGTCACTGATATATTACACACCAGTGACGTGCGCACAAACGAGCCCGTCACTGATAACATTTCCCGCCAAACTTGATCCTAGCCTTCATACCAGTGGCGGGCTCACGTTCGGCTCGTCACTGGTATGGATTTACCAGTGACGGGCGTACATATGTGCCCGTCACTGGTAACCTGCCCTATAAAAGGATCAGCGAGCTCGCTGCTGGCCAGTAGTACCTCCACTGGCCAGCAGCGAGCTCGCCGATCGCCTTGACCTCCGCCGCCGCCGTACACGCCCTAGGAGAAATCCTAGCCCTCCAAAATCTTCCCCCACCTCCCCTAGCTCCCTTGCCATCTCTCTCTCCCTTCTAATCTAGCTAGATCATCACCTCTAGCTAGCTTGCTCTCCCTCTCCCCCAAATTAATTTGCTTTACCAGGTGAGTTTCTCTATATGTATTATTTGAATGATCTAGTTACCAAAGGTTGATTATGACTATCAGTGGTTGCTAAGTTGCTACATATAAAATGCATGTAAATCATTACAAAAGAAATTGAACACATAGAAGTTATAGTTTCAACAGTAAAGCTCACATACATGCTTCCTCATTGGAGAGGCCCAAATTTGTTGAATTCTGAGTAGATGCACTTTTGATATCTTTTAACTTCTCAACACGCCATGATTCCAGAGCTTATGTCATATGTTTGGGAAACAACACATAAGTACGTACTTCAATATGATCCTTCAAAATTTGGAAGACAAGCAAATGATATTTCAAAATTTGGAAGACAAGCAAATGATACTTTGATTCGGTGGATCTGTGGTGATGTGAGATGTGCATGAAATGTATTTCATATATGTGAATGTGAGATATGCTTGTGGTACCGGCCGTCGAGCCGAGGCAACATTCGTTGCTTTGTTTATTTTTTCAGGGAAACTGAGTTGAACGTTTTGGCGAAATGTTGCTTCGTTAACATTTTGTCAACGTTCGATACTCAATTTTGCATAATTTTAGCAAAGGTCATGCCGAAATTTTGAATTTTCAACAATTTATTTCAATAACCTGCCAAATCTTGAAATGTTTTAAGTAATATTTCAAAATCTCAATTGTAAAGAAAACTTTTATTATTTATTTTAGCCTGTCATGAAAGGTTGGTACTAATTAATTTTCGTATATCTTAGGGATCGAACGACCGATGGATCGAAGTTGGATGTATAACGGCGATCGGAACACACAAAGTTTCTATACATCTTTGAATGAGTTCTTTGATTTCGCCGAGCGAGATATGGTGCGAAAGGGTGGCACGAAGATATGCTGTCCGTGTCGTGATTGCAAAAACCTGAAGATGTACGAAAGAAAATCTGGTTTTTTGCACATGCACCTGGTGCGATGGGGTTTCATGGCAAGGTTATACACGGTGGACAAGTCACGGTGAGGAGGATGAGGTTGTTGCCGACGACGAAGGGTTAGATGAAGAAGCAAGACATGGGGAGCCGGAAGCAAAACGGTTGGATTATAAAGATGCCGGTGGACATGAAGAGGCCGAAGCGGATACGCGAAGCACGGGGGACAATTTGGCCGGAATGGTCCAGGACCGTCACGTGCAAGAGCAGGTTGTGAAAGAGACGAAAAACGATAGTGCGGCTCGTAGAGAGGCTGCCAAGTTGGAGACACTGGTGAAAGACTCCGAGACTCCCTTGTATCCCGGTTGCAATCCCGAGCACACGCGCCTCTCAGTCACGCTCGAACTTCTAAGACTCAAGGCACTCCACAACAGCACGGACACAAGCCTCGATGAGACATTGGAGTATCTCGCAAAAGTTCTGCCGGAGGGGAACGTGCTACCTCGCGGCTGCGATGAGGCCAAGAAGGTCGTGTGCCCTCTTGAATTAGAGGTGACGAGATACCACGCGTGTCCGAATGACTGCATCATTTATCGCAACGAGTACGCAGAGCTAACCAAGTGTCCCGAGTGCAAAGCATCCCGGTTCAAGCGGGGAAAGAACTACCAACCAGATGGTGAGAACGGAGTGAAGAGCGGTGCTCCTGCAAAGGTTGTATGGTACCTTGCACTCATTCCCCGTTTGAAGCGTCTATTCGCAAACAAGAAGGAGGCAAAGCTCATGCGCTGGCACGACGAGAGGCCAAGGAAAGATGACGCCGTGCTGAGACACCCTACGGATGGTTGCCAGTGGAAAGCAATCGACAACCAATACCCCGAATTCGGAGGAGAGCCGAGGAATATCAGAATTGGAATGAGTACGGACGGACTCAATCCTTTTGGAAAGATGAGCAGCAGGCACAGCACTTGGCCCGTGGTCCTATGGATGTACAACCTCACTCTGTGGCTCTGTTTTAAGCGGAAGTACCTGCACCTGTCTATGCTAATTCAAGGGCCACAGCAACCAGGGAACGATCTGAACGTGTATCACCAACTACTGAAGGAGGAGCTAGATACACTGTGGGCTGAACCAGGGGTCCGGGTCTAGGACGCTCACGAAGGAGACTACTTCAATATGAGAGCTATGATGATCACAACGGTGCAAGACTATCCCGCTTATGGATATCAATCCGGCCAGGTTTGCCATGGATACCAAGGATGTGTTAAGTGCATGGAAGATACAACAAGTCGTCACCTACCGGGCTCTCACAAAATCGTGTACATGGGCCACCGAAGATGGCTTCAACAGGACGACCCGTGGAGACAAGAAAAAGAAAAGTTCGACAATACGACTGAGACCCGAGGACCACCACGTAAGAGGAGTGGGGAAGAAATATACGAGATGTTGAACTCTTGGGGTGAGTGCCCTAGGGTGGGAAAGAAGCAGAAGAAGGTAAAGCCGCTGGGAGGCGTGTGGAAAACGAAATCTGTATTCTGGGACTTGCCTTACTGGCCTTTTCTCGAGACGCGCCACTGCATAGATGTCATGCATATTGAGAAAAATGTCTGTGAGAGTGTGCTCGGTCTCTTGCTCCACATGGCAGACAAGACAAAGGATGGGCCGAAGGCACGAGCTGACTACGAGGAACTGGGGATAAGACGAGAGCTGTGGGCCAAGGAGGAGAAGACCAAGTTGGGCAGGAATGTTACAAAAATCAAGACGGACTGTCCCGCCGCTTGCTACACTCTAAGTACAGACGAGCTGGATAAAATCTTCAAATGCCTCAGAGGTGTCAAAGTAACTTCTGGCTACTCGGCAAACATACAGAGATTTCTAGACACGCAGAACCACAAACTAATCGGTATGAAGTCTCATGACTGTCACGTGATGATCACGCAGATACTTCCGGTTGCAATTAGAGGGCTAATGGAGCCATGGATCCGCGAGACACTGCTTGACCTCTGCAACTTTTTCGACGTTATCTCTCAGAAGTCCATCACTAAGAAGCGTTGCCGGTGACTGCAGGCGGAGATCATTGTCATACTATGCGAGCTCAAGATGTACTTTCCGCCCGCATTCTTCGACGTCATGGTTCATCTCATGATCCATATCGTCCCGGAGATCATCGACCTAGGTCCTGTATTCCTACACAACATGTACCCGTTGGAAAGGTTCAATGGGGTCGTCAAGCGATACGTTCGCAACAGGTCTCATCCGGACGGGAGCATCGTCCAGGGCTTTCTCACGGAGGAGAGCGTCGAGTTCTGCACGGATTACATGAAAGTCGACAAACCTATAGGCGTGCCTGTTAATCGGCACATTGGCAGTCTCGATGGCGTAGGTCACCGACGCGGAAAGAAGGATTTACATGTGCACAGTGACGTGCCGAACCGATCAGACGATTACGTCAGAGCGCACACGGTAGTGTTA
This sequence comes from Stipa capillata, assembly GCA_019208055.1. Lineage (NCBI taxonomy): Eukaryota > Viridiplantae > Streptophyta > Magnoliopsida > Poales > Poaceae > Stipa > Stipa capillata. Next base: position 28,065 of record JAGXJF010000178.1, read on the forward strand.
CAGCACCTCTCAGTGGTCCGTCCTTACGTTATTCAGCACATGGCAATGTTAAAAACAAAGCACGGCTCAAGAAAGATCGAGGCGGCTCTCATGAAAGAGCACAACGCTACGTTCGCCAGGTGGCTAAAAAACTACTTCGACGAACATAGCTTCTCAAAAGATGATGACGTAGCACGGACGGTGTTCCACGTGGCACAGGGACCCCTGATGAATGTCGGGACATACCAAGCATACGACATCAACGGATACACATTCTATACAGAGGCACAAGACCAGAAGAGCGTGTACCAGAACTCTGGGGTGACGATGGAGGCCCTGACCGGTAAGAAAAAGGACAGATACTACGGTAGGCTAGAAGAGATTTGGGAACTGGACTACACCGTAACCAAGATCCCCATGTTCCGGGTAAGATGGGCGAAGAATGTCGAAACGGAAGACTATTTCACTACCATGGTCATACCGAAAGCAGTTCCTATTGAGACAGTAAATGTGAAAGCGATCAGTGCCAAAAATGAGCCGTGGGTATTAGCTAAACAAGTGGCCCAATGCTTCTACATAGCCGACCCGACGAGGCCAAGCCGTCATGTCATGAGGAGGGGCAAAAGGAGTATCGTTGGAATCGATGGTGTCGTTGACGAAGACGACTATGACCAATTTGACGACCCGGATACGGAGGAAGACAATCAGCCACGGCCCAGCAGAAGGAGAAATACTACATGTCCCGCCGTGCGTCCCTTCAAAAGACGAAGTCACTCCGAGGGGCTAACCTATACCAGGAAGAAGACCAAGACTACCGTAGAGAAGACTGTCGAAGAGTGAGAAGATTGTCGAAGAATGTCGTAATTTAATTAAGTTAATTAATGATGTATATCTCACTTTTGTGAAATTTATGTATATAACAATAATGGTATTTATGTTAATTCTATTTATATGCATGAAGTAATCATTGCGCGCGCAAATAATAATACTGAAAGGAATGGATAATAAGAAAAATTGCAAAAAAGGAGAACTAACCCTAAGTACTAACCGTAAGTACTAACCCTAAGTACTAACCGTACGTACTAACCCTAAGTACTAATTAACCCTAAGTACTAACCCTAAGTAACTAACCCTAACTAACTAACCCTAACTAACAAACCCTAAGTACTAACCCTAAGTACTAATTAACCCTAACTAACTAACCATAAGTACTAACCCTAAGTACTAATTAACCCTAAGTACTAATTAACAATAAGTACTAACCCTAAGTAACTAACCATAACTAACTAACCCTAACTAACTAACCATAAGTACTAACCCTAAGTACTAACCTTAAGTAACTAACTAACTTATCAGTGACGAGCATTTACGGGTCAGCGTCACTGGTAAATAACTTATCAGTGACGAGCAGTATCGTATACACGTCACTGGTAAGAAGCTAGTAGTGATGTGCTCATTTTTGAGATCGTCACTGATAAATACATTACCAGTGACGAGCATTTATGAAACCCGTCACCGGTAACATTTACTAGTGACGAGCGTATATTCGGGCACGTCACTGATAAGATTCCCCATATAAACCTCCCGCGCGGGACTTGGGGAAAAATTCCCCAAATCCCGCGCCCGCCCTAATTCCCCAAACCGCTCCTCCCGCGACCGACGCCGCCCTCGCCGGACGCCGCTCCTCGCCGGACGCCGCCTCCCTCACCGGTCGACACCGCCCTCGCCGCCTCCCTCACCGGTCGACGCTCACCGCCTCCTCCACGAGCCAGCCGCCGTCCTTCGCCCTCAACTTCAACCCAATCAGGTCCTTTGCACTCCTCATCCGCCTTTCTCTCTCCCTCTCGCATCCTCACATCCTTAAATGGACAGAAAAATCCCAGATAGAAGCATGATGCATCGTCGGCGAGTTTTGATGAATAGAAGCATGCATGCAACTTCTGAGATGGTAAAAAAGATCGGCGAGTAGACACCAGGGATTAGACTTGTTAACATTAGTTTACTGTCCATGTCAAAGGCCAACACCTTTCACTATCTTTTCTTGTTTGTTTATTTATCGGGTAGCAGCCTAATTAGCAAGCGCCACATGTTTCTCTAAGTATCGTGCTGATTCCAGCGGTCCGTCACCGTTGCAGAGATGGGTTCTTGTCTGTATGTACTTATTTCACTGATTATTAGCTCTTTTATTGAATAGCGGTGATGATTCCACTGTGTGGCTATTCTTTTGGATTTTGACCCCACAAATTGGCTGTTTCTTATCTTGATTCATCACTGTTGCTAGGAGCTGGTGTACCATGTCTATGATCACTGATCAGTGCCCCATGTGTTTGTGCCAAGGAAAAAGTCTGTCAGAGTTATTTCTGTACCTTTCAGAAACTCTTGAGTTATTAAGAACATAACCATGCTATGCTATTTCTTCCTTTTTGTTTAACATTCTGAGCGTTGTAGGACGCTAGTAACATGCCATGAACTTTTTGAGTTTGACAAGAAAAAGGAATGTATTTCATATATGCTTGTGGTACCGGCCATCGAGCCGAGGCAACATTCGTTGCTTTGTTATTTTTTCAGGAAAACTGAGTTCAACGTTTAGACGAAATGTTGCTTCGTCAACATTTTGTCAACGTTCGATACTCAATTTTGTATAATTTTAGCAAAGGTCATGCCAAAATTTTGAATTTTCAACAATTTCTTTCAATAACCTGCCGAAATTTGTTTCCGTTAATTTTTGTTTAACAAGTTTAATTCCATTTAGTCCGAAAATGGCCGGAAGTTCTCCCTCTTCGTCGCGGACACCAACGGATGCCCCGGCGTCGTCCAGAGATATCGAGGGCCGTGCGGAAGCTCCCCGGGACCTGGCCATCGTCGACGAGCCTGCTGCCGGGGATAACAACGAGTACGAGTCGTCCCACGAAGAGTCCGGCGGTGCTGAAGACGCGACCGATCGTGACGAAGGGATCGTGAGTACGAGACCGGTATTGAAGAAGAACAGGCGGACGGGGCTCCACCAGCCAAGCGAAAAAGGCGGCTCGCGCCTAGGAGACCTAACAAGTTGAGTACCGAGACGTTCGTAATCACTCGAGTGGACGATCTGGGTAAACCTGCCAGTCCTGTAAGAGCCGCACAGGGGTACTCAAACGCCGTAGGCTGCATCCTGCGTGAAACGGTGAAGATCACAACGCCCGACATAAGGACGAGAGAAACCGAGCATCTTCGAACTCTCCTCCTGGACAGGCTATTCAGTAGGTATTCCGTCCCGGAGGCCGACAGAAATAGAGTCGCAACGAAAGCCCTCAGCATGATGTCGAAATCCTTGAATACCTGGCGATACCATGCCAATAAGATGAAGGATCAAGATTTCGAGACCGTGATAAAGCCGAAATGGCCTACGATAGATGAGGCGGACTGGACCGAGTTCATCCAAACTCGCTCCGGCGAGGAATTCAGGAGGAAGAGTGATTGGGGGAAGGACATGCGGGGGAAGATCGTGGGTGACCACAGACTCGGCAGCCGTGGTTACCAAGGGAAGAGGCCTAAATGGGACAAGGAGGATGCGAGGTTGATTGCGGCTGGGAAAGAACCCCCTTTCTCGGACATCCAGCCAGGGCGCGGAAAGGACTTTGTGAGGGCCCGCGCAAAATTTGACCCAGCGACGGGGGAACCGATCTTCACGCACGACAAAATGAAGGACGTGCATGAAGAACTGGTAACCTCTGAACCCATTTTACTTTATTTATCCTACGTAGATTAATTTCCTAAAGATTACGTTTCTGAACGGTTCATGTTGCTTGCAGAGAAAGCTGAGCCAGCAACCTGAGAGCTCCCAGGACTCTGTCGGTACCGAGAGGTGGCAAGACCCTATCAACAAGGCTCTCGGGAAGCCGGAGACTCGTGGCCGCGTGATGGGCGTCGGGTATGGGGCTCGATGGGCTGATTACTGTCCCCAAACCCGCGAGGCTGCCCGCGAGAGGAGGAAAGCCAAGCAAGATGAAGAATTCGATGCGCGAGTGGAGGCGGCTGTGAAACGTCTGTTAGGGCCTCTATACGATCAACTACGACGCCCACCCATGCATCCTGATACGCAGCCGCCGCCCTATAATCTGGATACGCAGCCGCCGCCCTTCACTGCTGCAAGGAGTAGTAGCCCCTCTGTCTCGGGCGTTGGCCCCGGGTCGCCAAATACAATCGACGGCCTAACGGTAAGCGTCGTCGGCTCAACAAATCGTAAGGGTGTCGTACAGATTTCGTTGTTTGGACTCTAACATCGATGACCCGTACGTATGTTCCGCAGGTGATAACTCTGTGCCATCTGCAGACCCAAGTACTCGGCTCGATGGTGACGGTCGTGTACGGTCGAGTCCACCCAATAACGCCGGAGAACAGGATGCACTGTGTGGATTTACCACCAAACATGGCGAGGGTGGAGTTGACTAAGGTGGTCGGCACCTTTGAGGACTTGGTTCTGAATGACCCACCTGAAGAAGGATACGAGAAGCTAGGAGCCTGCAAGGGGTTTTTCTTAGGTGGCCGAAGGACGCGATTAAGTTGATTGAGACCTCCAATCGTCCAACACCTTCGCCGAGCCACACCCACAGTCCATCAGCAAAACCATCTCCTTTGGGTATTTCCGCACCTCTATCCTACAGGGATCTTGAGATGGAGGATGCCGAGGAGGCCGCGGAGCATGGCGGGGAGCATGGCATGCCTCGTGACGAAGAGGCACGAGAATTTGTAGATACGCCGCCACCCAAGCATGACGAGCAAGCCCACACGAAGTTGACTCCTAAAACACTCGTGGGCGCAGCCAAAGAAGCGATGGCCGGTCAGAGGGCCGTATCCCTGGATACGCAGCGCACGAGCAAAAAAGGGGCGAAGAAGGCACATGCTAGCACCGGTACTTACGATAGACAGGGTGGGGCAAGGTTGAAGAAACCCTTAACGTACGCAGCATCTTCCCAATCAGGACAGCGAGCAACGGGTCGTCAATGGCGGCCCTATCACATCCCGGGTCACTCGATGGTACCAAAGGATGAGTTCGACGTCCTCCCGAACGAAATGAAGATTCTGCATGAGAACGTTCGAGACATTGAATTAGGACCCGATGAAACGAATGTCTCGTATTACACGGCGAAGGTGCCAGAGGGTTTCCATTTCATCGAGCAGTATCCCGCGGACAAGTTCTATTTGGACTTTGCGAAGATCTTCGGCATGTTCAACCTTTATCGGCTCGAAGCATCCTTCGTAAGGCTATGGGCGCTTCACCTAACCAGAGAGATCAGACGCCTGAAGATTCTCGATGTTGCAATAGCCGATCCGTTTCACATGCACGAGAACAACGTTCGCTCCCAAGAAGGTAGGGAGATTATGAAAGAATACCTCGTGAGTGCGATGATAGCGCATAAGGGCAAGGACTACCTACTCGTACCCTACAATCCCTTGTAAGTCATTCTCTACTTTGTGCTTTCGTAAATTTTTCTTTTGCTTGTGCACCTAGCCAACTTCGTGGGTTAATATTGGTTTGTTCACATGTCTGCGCAGCGACCACTGGATCCTCTTAGTGCTAATGCCGAAGGAAAGCAAGGTTGTTTACTTTGATTCCATGAAGAGGGTGAAGAAAGACTACACCCTGCTCAAGAAAGTTCTGGATGATGCTCTCTTCAACTTTGCACAGAAGGGAGGAGGAGCAACTATGGTAAAAAGAAGTGGCGCTCCACGCTTTAAACACGTGACCGAATGGTGGTGCAGACAGCAGCCGGAGAGTAGTGTGACGTGTGGCTACTACGTCTGCTGCCACATGGACGACTTTGTACGGGCGCGGAACACGTTTCGCAAACATGACGACTTACGCAAGTGGAGTAATAACCTCGAACACAAGCCATATGACTAGAAGCAAGAGTTTGCACGCCTCCAGAATGCGTTTGCGAATATCATCAACAAGGACGTCGTCTCCCATACGGGGCTTTTCTACGCCGGCACTGACCCAAGGGAGGAACACGCCGCTCGCACAGAGCAACGAGTTCGCCAAATCCCGACCGAAGACCCATTCGCGCGCCAACATGCAGCTAGGCCCTAGACGAGGGAAAAAAGCGTCAAGATAGGCCCTTCGAAACGGAAAAACATTGCATATGTATTGTGTTTGTGGTCGTGTATTCCCGAACTGGTCTAATTTGTACGTTTCTGGACATATTTACGTATTGCCACTTGTTACTTTCGTAGTCGGTTTGACATATGTACTTATCGTGTGCGACATCCGAGAGCGCGAGCGAGGTGGCCTTCGAAGCATACCGGGCACGTAGGATGCCGACGCAACGAGGCATCGCCGCAAGCGCTATTAGGCCACAGCGGCACGCCCTACGAGAACGGCGACCGAAGGGGTACACCCCCCTCCAGGACCCCTGCAGTACACAGGGGCTGGAGAGCGCCACAGTTCACGCGATCCTGCCGCGGCAGCGAAAATGGCTGCCGCGACAGCGAAATTGCCTGTTTTTGCTGCCGCGGCAGCGAAAATGGCTGCCGCAGTAGTCAAAACGGCTGTTTTACGTTGCTGCCGCGGCAGCAACGTGCTTGGGCCTCTCATAACAGCAGTGACGTGCCGACTGGATGGCTCGTCACTGCTGTATATATTACCAGTGACGGGTGGAAAACACAACACGTCACTGGTAATTATATTACCAGTGACGGGCTCTCATGCTCGCCCATCACTGGTAACTAGATTACCAATGACGAGCTGATAGCCCGCCACTGATAACCACTTACCAGTGGCGGGTCACCAGTGACGGGCCGGCCCGCTCGTCACTACTGGGCTTTTTAGGCCCGTCACTGGTGTCCCTTTCTGCAGTAGTGTCAATCCCGACATTTAAGGATAATGAAGTCCCACTCGGAGACGACTCCGTATCTCTTACGATACAGTAATACCCTTTATAAAAGGATCCTGAGGGTTTGCGGAGAAAAGGACACAAGCCAGGAAGAAGCTATTATAGGACCGTGGAATAGCAAAAGCTCAGCTCTGGATAGTCAGAAGCACCACCTGAAGACTTCCGAGCGAATAGAAGGGAAGATCCACCTCAACAACCACCTCCGACTAGTTGTAGATCCCATCTAGACTAGACACATACCCCCTTGTACCTTTTCTCTAGATCAATATACACCAACAAGACATTGGGTTGTTATCCTGAGGGAGACCCGAACCTGTATAAAAATCTCTCGTCAATGGCCAGATTCGTGTCATCTTCCAGATACGATCCCCTACTCTCTTTTCTCCACGTATTATGTAAGATCGGCGGTTTACCAATTATCGACACATAGGGAGTTAGGAAGGTAGGGGAAGAAAGGATTGAAGGAAAACCTCAGTGGTTGGACCAAATTTACGGAATGGAGGCGGCAACCATTGTTGCAGGAGGTGAGAGAGAGGAGCTTCTCAGCTTGGTGCTCTAGCAAGGGATAAGGGAAGTAGAGGAGTGGAGTGGAGGACAAAAGGGAGCTCGGGGTGGCCTTAAATAGGCTTGGCGCCGGTGCACCATGGCCCAAGTGTATGGGTCAAGCGAGCTCGTCGACAACGGCACGAGATCGCACGGCCGCGAATACCAGGGCACAGAGGGATTAGGCAGAAGCTTGATGAAGACGATGCGACGATGAACGACCTATAGCACTATTGTAAAGGATGGGGCATCGGCGTCGGTGTGCGTGGCTACGACATTGCATGTGTGCACGACGTGGTGAGCTCGGCTCCATGTCGGGGCAGTAATGGAGCAGGAAGGGCTATACGTCACACGGTCACGTCGCTAAGGCCTAACGTGGCTGGCGATGTGGCGGTGCTATAGAGCATGACCATTGGTCGGCACTATCGTGCCCAGTGCATGCTCTGGTGTGGCATCTAGCCATGAGGAGGAAGATGTAGTGGAGAATGAATAGGTGGAGGCAGAGGAAAGCACACAGGCTGTTAGAGTAAAGTTAGGCATATCATTGAATTCAGAATCGAGGGAGACAAAAATTTGTTACTGAGTGGATAATGATAAAAATGGATTACCTATACTGAGTAGATGGTTGTGGAATTTTCTCAGATTTTTCGAAGTAGTGAAAATATGAATTTCATGGTATAGCTCAAATATGCCTCAAATTAAAATCTGATCCATTTTGAAAATTTTGAACTATAGACCATGAGATTATTTTGTAATTGGGTCAAGGATGTTTTCAGGTAGCTTCCCTAATTTTGTGGGAATTTTTGGAGGTAAAAAATGTACATGTAATAATAGATCTTTGAATCAGCCATAAACCGAATTATTGGCATTTGAATATTGCATTAATCCAAAAATAGAGATAACTGGGATACGAGTGATATGACGAGTTCATAAATATTTGAATAACCATGTTCCTTGATATTTTAGGAACATATATCAAATATTTTAGGTAGAAAGGTTTAGGTTTGATTTTGGGGAAAAAAGAAACATGAAAGTTAGAATGTAGATGGGTCTTACGAAATAGATGGGGGTGGGATTAGGATTTTAATTTTGGATCAAGGTCATGTGATCAAGAGATTGATACTAATAATGTTCAGCAAGACAAAGAAAGGGAATTTGGCTATATCCACTTTTGTGATTGAAATAAATCAAACAATAAAACAAATGCAAATCAATTTCAATAATAACAAAAATCAAGCAAGACTTATTTTGGAAATACCAAGTTTAACCTGCTAATAAGAAGAACAAGGTGTGACATGCCACCTCTTGCTTGACGTGCTGAACAACGGCTCGGTCTCTTGTGCCTATCCTTATGCTGGCTCCTAATCATAATCTAGGTTGGGTCGGTTGCTGGATGAATATTTTCTACGGCTATGTTGGATATTTCTTGGTGGTCTTGGGGCTAGTGCATTCTAATCCCTTATATGGATGGTTGGGCTTGGTTCTTCTAGAGCCAATTTTGAAATGATTTCAAAACTTTTTTCTATGGAAGTAAGTAGGAAATCCACTTATGTTCGTCTAAAGAAATTATTATACCAAACCCTTTTTAACCTCTATTCTTCCGGTCCAGAATAGGGTCTTAGCAGGTGGCCCTCAGATTGTTTTAGAAAAATAATTTGTATACACTTGTTTTCTAACTAAACTTACTTAGTTTCGCATGGCAATCATTGCCTACTGCATTAACTTGTGGTACAAGAGATGGTATCAGCGAAACCTTATTTCAAAAATCCCTCCAACTTTTTTTTAAACAAAAGCACCTCCCGCAGCAAAATTGTGTTAGCTCATCGGTCTCAAGTGCATATCCTCGGCGACCTTGACTAAACGCAAATATTCCAATGGTGGCTTCTACTTACATGGCTCGATCCTCAAGGTGTATTTGAAATTTGTAATTTAGATTTATCCATGTAAATATTATAATTTTTTGTACATTTATGTAGTTTTATTTGTTGTAAGCAAACAATATAATAAAGTTATTATTTATCTTATTTGATTAATGTTTGTATATTGTCTACTATGCATGTATGTACGAGAGATGCGCAAACTCGCTAAACTAGCCAGCAACGTAGCTCTACTACCCCCACTAGCTCAGCAACGCGAGCTATAGTGTAGGTTATCCCACGTTACTCTCGGGTAGCGAAACCAGGGTTCTTACAAACCATATCCTATACCATGTTTTTTGTCAGATTCGGAGGTGAAACGGATAGTAATTGGATGTAGATATGAATATAGTTTATGTCGGAGTCGGATACTGTACGAGAATGGAACAATCTCGGACCAAAAACTGATAAAAGCATGCAGATAACACACGCATATATCGATAAATACATTTTCAATAAAGCCACAGGAGTAAATAAGTACCGGATATTATACATCCACTCCACAACTCACATACTACATATTACCGATATATAGCAATTAACAAGTTACGAGACAATAAGAAGGAGAGTACATAATCAATGAAATCTTAGAAGGTAATGAATAAGTAGTAAAAAATACTATGGACAGCTGCACTGGATAACAATGCATAATAACAATAATCTTATAAAGAAAGGTAATATCCATGGATTACAAGTCCATGATTGAAATTGTATAAAAAAGAATCAATAATCTTATTTAGGAGTGCCTAATCATCTAACTAGGAAGTCGGATTATCCTAGCAATACTGGGTCCTATACTGCGGATTTGTGTTCGGAGTGGATAGTTCTCGGATGAAACTTTTATCATGCCTTATGCCATTCAATTCAAAAATGGCTCGTCTCGGTAGTTCGCCTAACCACTTTTGCCTCTAATGTAATCCCTGCTTATTTCTTCTATTGGACAGTGTTTCAGTGAGGTAAATCCTAAGGTGCCCATGGGCGAATCATGGACCTAAAATAAACCCCATGGCTACTCTGTCTTTAAACACCGAATTCTAATCCAACATTGATGCCCTCAGCTCGAGCTCGAATTTATCGTAGAGGAGGGGGAGTACCCGCGACGCGAGCTTCCATTGGTAAAGCCACGCCTTCCTTCTCCTCTCCGTCTCAGGATCCGAGGGACGCGCTCACGCAGAGGAGAGGAGGAGGCAATGCTCACGTGCATCGCGCGCTCCAAGCAGCTCCCGGGCGGCGCGCCGTCGCTGCATGAGCCGCCCGAGGACGATGCTAACGTCCCCGGAGGCGCTGGCGGCCCGGCCACCCCCAGCACGGGGCAGGCCATCAAGGCGCTCACCGCCCAGGTGGGTTCTCGCTTTCAGGCTTGGAATGCCCCGCTTGGGATCAAGTTCTTCTGGGGGTTACTTCCGTGCTTTTTTATGTTGTTGATCACAAGGCAGAACGGAATTTGCAACTAATCTTATTCGATATTTTAATGGTAAATTTGCTTCCTTTCTGATCAAATGTATCTTCCTTTGCCTGGGAGAAACAGAAATTAGTTCGAATGTTGCAACTTTTAGGGGTTTTCAGGTATTTGGGCGTCTCAATTTCCCCAAAATCTCGGTGTTTCTCGGCAATGTTGATATCGCGCTTGTGACTTGGATCATTCCGCCACCATATATTTTATTAATTCATAACTTATTATAGGTATAAGCACTAGATTGAGTTTGGAGTGTGAGCGGACGTTTAAATTGATTGGGACCTTTTGTTGGGTTCAGATCAAGGACATGGCGCTGAAGGCGTCGGGCGCTTACCGGCACTGCAAACCGTGAGCCGGCTCGTCGCCGGCGGCGTCGCGGCGGCACCACCCGTACAACCACAGCGGCTCGTACGCGGACTCCGAGGTGGCCTCCGGGTCCGAGCGCTTCCACTACTCGTACCGGCGCGCCGGCAGCTCTGCGGCCTGGACACCGAGGCTGCGCAGCGGCGGTGCCATTTCCAGCGGCGATGCCACGCCGTCGGTGAGCGCGCGCACCGACTTCTTCGCCGGTGACGAGGAGGTGGAGGAGGAGGCGGTGGTGGGCAGCTGCGAGGTCGACCAGGCGAAGGAGTGGGTCGCCCAGTTCGAGCCCGGAGTGCTCATCACTTTCCTCTCGCTGCCGGACGGCGGGAACGACCTCAAGCGCATCCGATTCAGGTGATGTCTTGCTCTAATCTGTGCCAAATGTTTGCATCTTGGGTAGAACAGTCTGGTTCTTTGTCACAAAAAAGAACAGAACTCGAGTTATTATGGTTCGGATTTTTGTGTGCACTTCATATGAACGGAAAATTCCTTAGTTTATTTTGTGAAAATTAAGCAATTTTGGCTTTATTTCTTTTGTTTATTTTTAACTTTGCTTGAACTCTATGGCTGGAATACTTCATGGAAAATTTGTCCTGTCACTGTGAGATCAGAGAAATAGAGATGGAGAAGAAAGTTATAACTCGAAAAGCAGTAGCGGTCAGTCCTTGTAAATGTTTAATTGTTGCTCCTAAGTTTGATCTTCTAAGAAAAATCGAACTTGTTCCGATAAAGTTTTGCTTCATCTTTGGTTAAAAGAAATGATCAAATGGGACATATATGTGCTTTATCTCCCTTTTGGCCGTTGTCGTTATTGTTTCTTTTGCCATCTTTGCTTTTACTGGAAGTTTGGAATTTGACAAAAATGGTATTGTCCACTAAGGATAGAATGAAGGAAAGGATAAAGCGAACAAATCTCGTGAGAGTGGATGTTGCATTTCCCGAAATCCCGCACTCCAAATGGAGTTTTAAGAAGGGAAATCTTTCATCACTGTCTCAAACAAATCTGCAGAAGCTGGATCACTTTAGGTGTTCGTATGATTATGTGAATTGGAGTTTTTTGGATCAAAACATAAACTTATAATTAGAAGGAACTTTTTGAAAAGTGCACAATATATTTTAAATTTTGGGCACTGGGCGCGAAGCTCAAAAACTGTAATTTCTGTGCACGAGCCACATGTCTTCAGCAATTCCAAGAGATCTCTCTTCAAATATAATTATTTTATGTAGTTTTTCCCTTGTTCCATAGAAAAAGAAGCTACGTCTATGGTCAGGTCTCTCACAAAGAGGCATTTAGATGCTCTGCCATGCAGTTTAGTATTTAAACAGCTACTCTAAGTGTGTCCGTCCAATACATTTCCCAAAGTATCGTGTATCGATTTCCGACCAAATTTCCATGCCTGAAACGGTACACGATGTTGTTTGGACTGGATCTGCATGGGGCAAATGGTATGATTCCCAGAGATCATTCAGTTAATAACTCACATGCTGCAAGAGGACCAAATCTGGATCCGTCTGCCTTTATGCTGTAGAGTATGTAGGTATGTCACTCACCATGAAAGCTCAGCTAAGTAGGATGAGTAGCTCTGAAGCCCAGCTTTCTACCGCTTTGCTGAATCCATCTCATACAAGTTAAGATACTCCCTATGATTAGAAATGTAAATAGTTTTAAAATCTTAGATAGTCAAATATATTTAGGTTTAACTACCATAGAAAGAATTATCAAACATTGACAACAAAAAAGTTGATATTACTAAATCCATTGTGAAATACACTTTTATAATATATAATTATTTTTAGTTTGAATAACATATTTAAAAAAATTAACGGTCAAAATGTCACTTTAGAAACCATGCCAATATCTAAGACTATTTATATTTCTTATAGAAGAGAGTCCTAATTTTCTTGTTCGTCCTATAGAAGGAAATCATAGAGTGAAAACATGAGAGGCCCACCATCCCACCAAGTCTTCTCTATTGAGTAGTCTTGATAGAAACGAATTAAAGAACAGAAAACTCAAGTGGTGGTTTTCTTTCTTGTAGTCCTTTTAAAATAGAGAAAAGTTAATGTTGCTTTGGTATCTTATTAATCTAGTTGGTCCCTCCACCCCCTGCTTATCCGGGGAGCCATCTAACTTGGATCTTTGGACTAGTTGCACTTCTTTTGCTATTTTATTCAAGTAGTGTCGCCATTCTATCTAGATCTTACAAGACTCTTATAAACTTGATCTATTTGAATATACTATAAAATGAAAACGGATGCTGTGTTTTTTCTTAGGCAACTCATGTAAGGAGAGAAAAGCATCACGCATATGTACAGAGGCCTTGCATAAAAGAAAAAGCGGGTGCAAGGCCGAAAATCGCCCACAAAATAAAAGGCAATTACTCCCCAGCGGAAGAGCTACTTAGAACTTGCTGCCTAAATGCCGAAGATCTCATGGTTATCTCTTTCTGGGCCATGAATGCGACATCGATGGCTGACAGGCTCTCAATTTTGAAGATGTAGCGATTTCTCTCTTTTCATACGTTCCATAACACATATAGTAGTGTGCCGCTGTGCTAGTGAAAATTGTATCATTGTAAACTCTTAATATGAAGATTTAGTTTGTAAGGTTGATTCTAAGATCTGAAGATATAGCAGTGTTACTAAGAATAATGTAAATGAAGGACAGCTATGTTATTGGCGGAAGACAATCTGGAATAACAAATGTTGTTGTCGTTGCATTTTTTTTGTTGTTGCGAGAATTATGAATGTATTCTTGATTGTAGCATATTGTATCAGCTCTAGTTCTAGGCAAGGAGGTGTTCTTTAGAGTTTGACTTATAGTTCCATGGTTGCACATGTCTTGACTTCCAGTGTTGTTGTTAGATGCACTAAACATTATTTCATAGACTCATAGATCTATGCATCCATCTTTCCAGTTAACTGTAAAGATTGTGGTGGGTGTCCTGGGCAGCACGGCCAAGTGACTATTTCCCGCGGTGGCAATTCAAACCACATTATCGGCTTCCCTTTAATAGATTATCAACTCTGGTATATTATGTGGTTATTGACTTACTGTATAGAAATAACTAATTTAAAGCCTTGTTACTTGGGCTCTTTTTTAATCAAATGGCACTAGTTACCTACAGACCTCCTTTCTCTTTAGCTAATGCACACCCTTTATTCTCACTGCCATAATTATGTCTGCATCAATGCAAAATCTCCACTATCGCAAGTGGTTTGCAGAGTCTTGGTGCTTTATAGATTCAGGCTATACCAGGGACAACCACTCTGTTAGTGTTATCGTGGGGTGGGCACTCAACAAATCATGTTCTCAGTAAAACACACTACCAAACATGCATAGGTGCTTTCTGCAAAGCAGAATAACTAGTAGAGGTTACTGCTTGAGCTATTTGCCGACGGGGAGTTTTCATGTACTGGAAGTGTCAAGTGTGTATCAGAAGTTGAGAGAAGAATGCTTGTGCCAAAGGTTGACCTTTCTGTACTTAATTTTTGGTGCGACTTCATTCTTGATCCCATTTAACTTGCTAAACTTTCACATGTCTCCCCTGGACAAAAATGAGAAACTACCTTTGGATGTGCCATGGATATCTCCTACTTTCAGTTTGAGGACTAATATCTGGTTCCTCCATACTTATGGTTACTATGTCCGTGAGCATAAAATTTTCCAAGCAATGCATATATAAGTAGAAAATGAAAATCCAATATCAACCAGGGAAGTTGCTTCGTGCCCAAGGGAGCTTGCGTCCGCCTTACAAATGTCTCATAAAACTTCATGAGAAAATGCTCCAAAAATTCGAAGAAAATTCATGAATGCATTACAAATATGTAATACAAACCTGCAAAATTTCATATTCAAATTAGTCCCAATTGCAGGTTTGCATTAGATTATGTGTACTGCGTCCATGGATTCTATCAGAATTTTTGGAACACTTTCATGTTCAAAATCGTAAAGGGGCGCGCGTGTCCATCCCATGGACACGAAACTCCTACTCTATGAACTATGACACGTGTCAGCTCAAGCAAAACAATGTTCCTGACTGAAAAGTAAATGAGTTTAACATTCCTTTTGGTGTTCTCGGAACGAGAGAGAGGCAGACTGGCAACTACATGTTCTCTGGTCCAATATGGCCCTTGCTCTGCTTCTCTCTTTCTTTCCTTTTTTTTTATTTTACTTTTGTCTATATCACCTACGTTATTATGATTGCAGACCTATTTTCCCAAGCTTGTTTGATAATGTGCTTACTAGTGTCCAATGCTCTTTTTACACATAAACTGATGCATGATAGTCGTGAGATGTTCAACAAATGGCAAGCGCAAAGATGGTGGGCTGAAAATTACGAGAAAGTCATGGAGCTTTACAATGTTCAGAGATTTAACCAGCAAGCTGTTCCTCTCCCTAGTACTCCAAGGTCTGAAAATGAGGTAAGATGTCATTTCGATCAACCTTTCCAGACATTCTGATGATTTCAAACATGCCTTCTTACCTTGCCTACCTGTTGTGCTTGGCTTGCACCTCATGCAGAATTCCAAGGAGGACAGCCCAGCAATGCCACCACTTAGCAATGAGCGCCTTCCACACATTTTCCACAGACCACGAAAGGGCAGTAGAGCAATAGGATATTCATCATCAGATTCTCTTGATCATCAGTCCAATCACCTTGGTAATGGTCATCACCACCACCATGGACACCAGCACTACGATTCAGTTGGGCTGGCGTCAACACCTAAGTTGTCAAGCATTAGTGGAGCTAAGACAGAAACTTCATCGATGAGGACAAGCTCGTCTCCTGAAGAGGTTGATCGATCTGGTGAACTTTCAGTCTCTGTTAGCAATGCAAGTGATCAGGAGAGGGAATGGGTAGAGGAGGATGAGCCTGGTGTATACCTTACTATTCGGGTTTTGCCAGGTGGCATCAGAGAGCTCCGACGCTTACGGTTCAGGTTTGCTACTTCTACTTATTATGGCTTTTGGATTGGATTAGATTAGTGCTATTGTGTTTTTGTTCTTGAAGACTTCGATTTCCAAAGGTACTACTGCTCAACTATCCAACTAAACTGGCACTTCAGTAGGACTTTCAGCCAAAATATAAATGAAAAGTTAACTCAAGTATGCAAGTAGTAATCCAGGCCTGATAGGTAGCTGCCTGGATCCCTGGCACTCCAATGAAAATGTTGTGGAAAGGAGGATTCTAGCCCAAGGATGAAATAACCAGATTTGAAACTTTACTGTACCCTGACCCGACCTGTAGGCGGTAGCCGGTGACCGACCGAATTCCGGTCCTGCCTCAATTCCTCTCGGTTCCTTTAATTTCTCTAGAATGTATGACACCAAATAACACATATGAATGAGTACTAGCTAAATCAATAAAAAAATTACCGAAATAACATACCAATATACCATTACCGACAGCTACAGTTGTACTGGTACCACTTGTATGGCCGGTGACTGGCCCGTTACCTCCAATCTTTTTATCCCTGTCCTAGTTTATCTTCCGCACCAACTATACAAACATCAATTTTGATTGGATCAACTTTTAGAAAATAAAAGATAATAATGTGAATGTTGTCATAATAATAGAATGGATTTTTTAAACTGCAATAAGGAGAATGTTGTTACATGGCAAGATAGATTCTTTTTCTATTAAAAAAAACTGCAACAGAAAGAATGCAAGATGTTGTATCGCTCAAGACCAATTGATGATCTGATGTTGATATATATTTTTTACTCTTTTATGGCTGTTCTGTGAAGCCGAGAGAGATTCAGCGAGATGCATGCCAGGTTATGGTGGGAAGAGAACCGGGCGAGGATACACGATCAGTATCTCTGAGGGAAGACATGCCAATTATGTATTTGAGCAGCTTCTTTACCAGTTCAGTTCCTGCGGTTGCACCGCAAGTGATAATCACTTATGGTTGGGTGCATTGGACCGCCCGAGGGCTTCAGCTACCAAGTGCTTCTTCCATCATCTTCCCTCGGCACCTGGCGAAAGCAATACATGTATATCGACCACTAACAACATCATACATATCATCAGGGATTGCTCCCTACCTGCACAACCATGACCATGGCGGGCAACACTGCCTGCACGCGGGACTGTGTGAGCTTTTAGGGTTTGTTTTTGATGTCTCACATTTTCTCTGCTTGTGTGGTAAATTGGTGAGCCACATATTTTTCTTCACTGTGTTGTCACAAGTTTGAATAGGCCGTTTGAGAAATCTGAAGGAACAGTACTGTGTATCAGCCAGAAGTTAGCAGTTTTGGTCTTCTGGAAAGCAGAGGTGTTCATACCATGAGCTCCTATTCCAGATTCTTTCCTTTTATTTTGAAGAAGTGTTCCATATTCTAATTTGTCGCATGCTTTGCTTTATGCTCATATGCTGTAATAATCATACAGACTAACACTGATGAATCGCCAGCCGTACCATCATCATATTGCGCTCGACATTTTTGGAATGGAGGAAGTTTCGAGGAAAAATTGAGGAATTCTCAATCCAAACGAAAAATTCTTATGGAAGGTGTTTGGATTGTATGATTGCTTCAAAGAAATTTCATAGGATAGGGAAATTTCCGCCACGTTTGGGGACGAGGGCTAACCTCATGTTACAAATTCCATTGGGGGTTCCGGTGTATCTTGATCAAGGCATCCTTAGCAGTCATGCATCTTCTTTATTTCTGGTGTTGAACCCGCTGATCTACAATCACCGGAACAAGTTGCACTGAAGCTACAAGTCCAAACTCTAGAAAAAGTTATTGGAGGAATGATAATTGCAATAGCAAAACTACTTAACCAACATGTGAATCTTCTTATAGAATAACTTTACTTGCATGCTTAAAGCAAGTACATTATGTATGATAAGGTAAGGAGGAAAGGAGGTGATGGAGCTCAAGAAGGTCCCACTGGTAGATGGAAGCAAGCAATGGCGGAGCCAATCCGTTCGTAGAGCCTAGGCGAAGTCTAACAGCGACCACGTATGTGACCATTTGCCCATGGAAACTAACGATTGAACCCTCATGCCCTATTGTAATTTCATTAGAGGTTTGCTAGCCAAGCGCGGGCTCACCGGGAGGTGGCTCCGCCACTAGAAGCAAGGTTGTATACAAAGAAGGACAACAAGTTATATGCCACTCTAGACCCTGTCCACCCACTTCGCATCTAATCCCACCCAATTGACTAGTCAAATCTAGCATGACTAGGAAATAAGGATAGACATATTTTCAAGTTTAGTTTCTGGCACAACAAGCGGTGCACCATTTGGAAGAATTAGTCCATTCATGTAACTGAAGTTGATAAATGCACCAGAAACTCTCTCCTTCTCCCAAAACCCTATCCCCCTCCCAACGTTCCATTCCTCGCCGCCACGAGTGGGGGACGACCTGCATCCGCTAGTAGCAGTGGAGCACCTCAGCTCCTCCCCTCCCATGGAAGTCAGCCCCTATGTTGCATTTCTTTTAGATCTAGAGCATCCGCCTTGGAGATCGGATGTGAGAGGATCAGCCGGGGGGGGTGGCGCGATGACCATGGGTGGCGGGCTCAATGAAGCAACTGCTGGTGTGCACCAGTAGCCTAGGTGACTCAAGCCGTCCGTTTTGGTGAGACTGATTGCGTCCCAAGTGGTCAGCTATCTCCGAGCGACACTTACTTGGCCTCCGGATGATGTGACTAGGGGACTCCGGGGCAGCGGCCTTGAATAGTGGTGCGGTGGTGGTTCGAGGCAGCTTGGCTGATAGATCAACATCCTCATCCACTCATGGCAAGCTTCTCATGTGTTTTCGCCGCTAGCGTTCTTGGCCTTCCCGTGCCGAACAGGGATCTGGTTTTTGTTGGTGCCGCCCTAATTTGGCTGCTCGCATCGATAGGCAGCTAGCGGGGTGCACCAGGTTTTTAGCAACGTCCTCCTTGTTGACATGGACGCGACAAGCACGAATATTCTCCAGGATGTGTAGGAGTTGGCAGGTGGACATGGCTGACAACGGCTTTGGTAGGTGCCGATCTGGCCTTTGTTGGTTAGATTTGGCAACAAGGATTTTGAGGCTTTTCTCTGGGGTGAAAACGCCAAATTTGACCTTTGCCAGTTGGATCCAACAATGTCGCATATGTGTGTTGTTCCCGTGAAGGTGCTGTTTAGAGGTCGGCTTTCAGGAGTGATGGCCCTTAGTCTGACCTTCCTAGTTAGACTTGACAACATCGACGTATGAGCGTTGTCCCCTTCTTGAAGATGCTGTCTTGGAGTACTTACTTTCAGGATGAAAATAATTGGTCTGGCCTTCAATGGTTGTACCCACTGATGATCCTTGGAGTTGTCACCTCGGTCTAGTCTTTTGGTTGGGCCTAGTGATGATACTTGGAGGTGACGCTTCAGTGTGTCCTTCAACCTCTGCGTTGCTACATTATTTCTATGTTATTATGCCAGTGGTCTACTGATTCATGGGGACATAGATGTGGTAGATAGAGAAGCTGACTGTTGCAATGTCTTGGGGGTGTTTCCACCGATGCTGGCTTCAGCATGACAATTTGTTTACCATTCTATTTTTTTTCTTCTTGTAAGCCGACTTGTTCAATCTTTTGTTGCCTTGTGCAACTTTTGTAATAATGTTAGGGATTTGCGCATCATTGTCGTAGAGGCAGGAGCAATGAAGCTTCCTTTTTGAAAAAATATGCTGCACCAGTTTAGGGTTTGGGTTAAAACACATGCAAGTTTCTAGATAAGCTATCTAGAGCATTCCTACTAATGTTGTTGAAACCAGCTTAGTACCCACAAATTTTGTATTACTTTGAGTGTTTGAACTCAACTAGGAGGTGGATCGTTCGTAGTATAAGCATCCTTGCATTCAGATGTATAGGTGCCCTTGCAAAAGGAACCAGACACACGGGAGCAACTAGTATGCAATATATCTTCTAAGTGCATAGGTGTAATCTAATGATCTCAAGATCGAAAGAGTCACGAATTTTTTTAGAAGAAATTGACAACATTGATACAACATGTATTTACCACGACATAAAATTTCAAATCTAAATTCTATCCACACATTAAGTACTATTCACATTAGATTTTCTCTTTTTATTTCTCAACATGTAATATAGATTTCAAATTTTGTGGAGCTGTAGATGCATGTTATGTCATCTTGTCAAATATTTTTGCATTTTTCCTTGACCTTTTGGTCTCGATTTAATTGCATGTAATCACCTAAAGGTGAGATTGCATATTAGTTGCTCCCGAACACATCCAAATGCCGAAATAAAGGTTGCAGTTTCACTTTAATTGTGACATCAGAAATCTGGTACGTGCAATGCATGTCTGCAAATATATATTACACATATATTATCCAAATATTTATCAAAATGCGTATATCTATTAATCATTGGCTTGGACATTTGGAGCAGGCCACATGAGCTAGGTGTGTGGAGGAGAAAATAGAAGAGAGGATCAACTGTAAGGATTAATTCTCACTTAAATGTGTAAGTATGAGCTAATTTATAGGGATCTACCTTAATTTATAAATCATTAAATTTAAGGATAGTTAAGATCAGGTGATTTCATCAAACTCATTCCAAAGCCCAAACGCAACCTCATCACGAAATGCCACTGAATCTGGGGCCCCAACTAGGGCCTATTTGGTTGGGTTGTGGCTGTTGACAAAGCTATTTTTGGCTGGTTGTCTGAAAAAGCTGTTGTGGCTGTGGGAAAGTGAACATATGGCTTTTGGTTATTCCAAACCATCTACAGTATTTTAGAAATTGAGCACAGAAGGTTCAGCACATTGCAAAAAGCTGGCAGAAGGCAGCTTTTCCAAACAGCTAAATTTGCACTGCAAAACCTATCGCTACCGTTGGCAAAACCTGCTGAAAAGCTAGTGCAGTTTAGGCCATCTCACCAGGACATGCAAGTTATACACAGCTACACCCTTCAGATCAGTCCTTCAACACACGCACGCAGCATGCAAGTGTAAATGACCAGCGAGTCACTATCCTGCACGCGGCCATGCGACATGTTCTCTTTGTCTACACTGTTGGATTGGTGATCGACGGCTAACAGGGAGGCTTTGCCCTGATCAGGGGCAAACCGACCTAAGCCATCCCTCAGGTGTCGGTTCCCCCTCTGTGAATGTGCCGTATAAAAGGAGAAAGGGCCCTAACCGTGGCTGTGCTGTGCTAAGCTCTGCCCTAACACTCCTGAGCCCTCTGATCACGCTCAAGCATTCAAACAGAGGGAAGAACCCCAACACATTACTTCAAAAACCCTAAAAGAGAAACAAGAGAAGAGGAAGGGAAGATGGCAAGCTCCGATCAAGGTACTCATGCCCTAAGCCCTTCTCAGTGGTTCAATTTTGAGCTAGCCGATCCTAGAATCAGTTCTAACATTGGTATCAGAGCCCCTAGCTCTAAGGTTGAACCCTCTAAGCTCAAATTCATGCTGTCTCTCATTCTTTAGTCCTAAATCCTCAAATTTCCAACCCTAGCTGTGCACCCTCACCTCATCCCAAACCAATTAAGCTCTAGGGCTTCGGCTCTAAGCAATAACGAAGAAGGGGATAAAGAATTTTGAGAAACCATAAGCAAAAAATCCCCAAATCCCGAAACCCTAAATCCCTAAATTCCCCAAAATTTCCCTAAATCCCCTGGAATCCCTAACCCTAAACTATGAAAAAAGGTGCGGTGGACTCACCTGAGAGTTGCGGGGTCGTTGCCGGCCACCGTAGCCGCCGCCTTAGCCTAGCGAAAGCGCTCAGGCTCGGACCCGAGCGGCCTCGCCGTCCACCGCGCCGGAGGGCACCGACAAGCACCGCTCGACGGATACGCGCGCAAGCTAAGGCCGCACGCGACTCCGGCGAGAGGGCCTCGACGGCGCCGGCCTTTTCCTCCCCGAGGCGGGCGCTTTGCGCCGCCGCCTCGTCTCGCCTGCCGTCGCTTGCGGGTGAAAGAGAAAAGGGGAGGAGAGAAGTGAGCTCGGGTTTCCGGGGGGGAGGGTGAAAGGACCGAGATGCCGACTAGAGGGGGGGTGAATAGTTGGCTTATAAAATTTCCCTCTTTTAATCTTTTGTTTAAGTTGTCAGATTAACTTCACAAGTTAATAGTGGACAGCTGTGACACAGGTGAGTGACACAGGTGGAAACTATGTGTAAATTAACACACAGCTGTCACACAGGTGGAAGACACCGGTGAAGAGTTAACCTAACACAGGTGCTCTACTTAGACTGCCTGTGACACAGGTGCTGACACAGGTGAACACAAGTGAATGAAACAACTGTGTAACAGATGATTACACACAGGTATAAAGGTAATCTAGCACAGGTGAAAAGGTAAACTTAGCAGATCAAGTCTAAGAGACACAAGCAAGCAAGGATAAACAGATATGCATGCAATACAAGGAAGTAAAGGAGACTCAGGGGTTTTTCACCGAAGTTTCCAACTCTTTGCAGAGAAGGTACGTCTCCGTTGGAGAGACCACTCCTAAGAGCTGGCCAGCACTAAAACGTGCTTCTTCTCCGAGTACCTGATCCTTCAGGACTCTTCCTTTTGCTTGTGGAGATCCTTTTGCCTTGCAGCAGGTAGACCTCAGAACACCTTCACAAACTACTGGTTCAACCCACACAAGCTTGGGTGATACCAGCAACTCCTACACCCGTCTAGGAGTAGACAAACTCCAAGAGTAACAGATGATGCAGCAGCAATCTCTTGGAGGAACCTTTGCTCATGCTCTAGCTCACAAACTCACTCGAACTAACCGTTAGGCTCTTGGCTCTTGTGGAGTGGTTGGAGGCTTTGTAACGGTCATACGTGAATCACTGATTTGAGCAAGGTTGAGGACAGAGTCCTCCCCTGGTCCCCTATATATAGGGTCCACAGGCACCTGACCGTTACCCTGTTGCCACGTAGGATTAAGTGAGCCACCGGTGTCAACCACCGGTGATACAGCTACACACTACGTCCAACTGTACCCGGCTCAGGCAGACCGACACCTGTGTCACCGGCGGCACACATAGGTGAACTCTTAGCTGATAGCAACACTACTCAGCCCGGTCCTGGCACATGACATGCCCTCAGCATACTTCAGACTCTAATACCTATAAGGAGAGAACCTCCGACAGACTTCTGACTCAGCAGACCGCCCATCGCAGTGCAGATACCTTAGCATTTTCAAGCTCTCCCCTGGTACAGAGATGTACCTGAGTCATAGAGCGGAAGACCACCTGTGACACAGCTGTGTCACACAGGTGCCTAAAGCTCTAGGGTTTTCACTTGTTAGTACTGCAGAGCACTAACACAAAACAGTTACATACTTTTGTGCAAAGCTATTGACACAGGGCAATTGGCCTCAAAGCACCAATCCCCTTGACCAACACTCTGAGCAATGAGCAAGGTTCCCTTAGACAACTGCTACTGTTTCATCCCTCTTGATAGTACGGGTGATTCCTATGGACTCAAAGAAACTAGCAAATCTAGGCTTTACCTGCCACCAACTGAAATCACGGCCCTTGACGCATCAAGCCACCATCACCTTGCTTGCATCTCCCTGCACAGCACCGGCTTCTTCTCAGCTGTGACACAGCTGCCTAGCACAGCCATCTCTTTGTCCTTGAAACCACCTTGTACCCTTTTTGATGGCCATCCTTCTCTGGATAACCCTTCTTCATGGAACCTGTAAATTCTGCTTACACTCAATGTAAACATTAGATTCTAGTTTAGGTTGCCATTAACCATCAAAACCATATTAGGGCCTAGATGATCTTTCAGGGGGGCGGCGGCTGACGGGAGTTTTGTTCTCCCGCCCGTTTGCTCGTGGCCATTGGATCTAAATCGGACGGATCGGGCGAGTCAGCCGCGGTGCGGGCTAAGCAGGCCGAGCGAAAGCCACGCCTTCCCGGCCCAGGCCCAGGTTGTCGGGCCCGGAGCCCAGGAGGGATGCGCGGGAGGAAAAACGGGCCGAGCCATTTTCGGCCCAGTTCGGAAGGTTGGTTTTTGGGCTGAGTTTTAATTAGGCAATGGGCTGCACAGTATAAAGCTAAAATGCTATTTGGGCTGAATTTTAGTCTGAGAAATTTAGTTAGATTTTCTTTAAACTAATGGGCTGCTGGACCAAATTAGTTTTTGGGCTAAAATATAAATTCCTTTTTAGGCTGAATATTTCATATAATGTTTTATGCCTTTTATATTAAGTAATTAAGAGCAATTAATCTCATGCCTTCTCTATATTGAGTAATTTAAGTGATTATCTTATGCTTTATTTAATATAGCCTTTATCATGTTTTATTATTCCTATGGCTTTATGCTTAATTTTATTTATTAAAAAAAACCTTTATTATGATGCTTGCTATTATGCTTTAAACTTTCCGCTGCAAAATTAGGATTGTAAATTCTTTTATTAAGTGTGGCTGATATTTGTCATTCTGGCCAAAGCTGATTGACAAATATTCTGACCACAAAATTTTTATTAGTCCTGTTCATTTCTGGCCAAAGCTAATATGGACTTGATTAATAAAAGAAGTTCATATGCAAAATTTTATATAAAATGTGGCTTATATTTATTATTCTGGCCAAAGCTGATTAATGAATACCTGTTCGTAAAATTTTATTGTTCCTATCCATTTCTGGCCAAAGCTGATGTGGATTTGATCAATAAAAGAAGTTCATAATGATGCTTACTAAAGCATTTAATTTTCTTTATGAAGCATCTAATGCCTCTCAAATTGCCGGTATTATTAACGGCATTGAGCAACTAAATGGAAGCAATTATGCTTCGTGGAAAGAAAAGCTCGAGATAACTCTGGTTTTGCTGGATCTCGACTATGCTCTCTATAAAGATCCTCCTGAAGCACCTAAGGAGGATGATGAAAATTATTATTCTCTGAAAAGCGAATATGAAATTGAGAAAAACAAATGGGAGCAGTCGAATCGTAAGTGCCTCATGGTGATTAAAAGCTCCATTAATATCAGCATAAGAGGAGCTATCCCAGACTCCCAAACCACTAAGGAATACCTTAGCAAAGTAGAGGACCAATTTAGAGGTTCCTCTAAAGTTTATGGAACTAGTCTTATTAAAAGGCTTGTTGATGAACCATATGATCCGACTGGGAGTCTAAGGGAACACATTATGAAGAAATGTCACATGGCTGCAAAACTCAAAACGATGGAAATGGAAATCTCAGATGGTTTTCTTGTCCATTTCATTATGTCTTCTTTGCCTCAGGAGTTTTCTCCGTTTACTATCAACTATAATGCTATGGATGTAAAATGGGGCATTAATGAAATGATGGCCAGATGTGTACAAGAAGAAGAAAGGCTTAGAGCTGACAAAATTGAGCACATCAATCAATTCAAGCACTCTCAGAAGAAGAAAAATCAGAAATTCACTAAGCCTAAGCCTACTCAGTTCAAAAATAAGGGGCAACCTTCTAAGCAATCTCAGCAGAATAAGCCTGAAAAAGCTCCCAATGCAAATGAAAAGGATCCAAAAGGATGTCATTTTTGCGGAAAAATTGGACATTTTCAGAAAGATTGCATTGGCTTTATGAGATGGCTCAATAAGAAAAGTACTGATGTTATTACATTCATAAATGAATCCCTGTACACTAATTATGCCACCAATACATGGTGGGTTGACTCAGGAGCAACAATTCATGTTGCAAACTCTTTGCAGGGATTCGATATGAAGAGGACCCTAAGAAGAGGGGAAAGAAGAATTAGAGTTGCTAATGGAGTTGAGGCTGAGTCCGAGACAATTGAAGAGCTTGCACTCACACTCAATACCGGATTCACGCTTCGACTACATAATGTTCTTTATGTACCCTCTATGAGAAGAAACTTAGTATCAGTATCGTGTTTAGACGATGATGGTTTTCACTGTGATTTTGGGAACAGGAGATGTATAATTATGTATGACAATAAAAATGTTGGTCTTGCCATCCGTTAAGAGAAACTTTACATGATTTCCCTCAGTGATACCATTAATGATATTGATTCCTCTTCAAAGATAAATGTCGGTACCAAACGTAAGCAAAATAATGAGACTTCTTCAAAATTATGGCACTGTCGTTTAGGCCATATTTCGAGGGGGAGAATTGAGCGTCTCATTAAAGAGCAAATATTTCATCCTCTGGATTTCTCAGATACGGACATTGATCATTGTATTGGCTGCATCAAAGGAAAATATACTAAGAATATCAAGAAAGGTGCAAATCGAAGCACGGGAGTCTTAGAAATAATTCACAAAGATATATGTGGTCCATTCAATGTAAAGTCAGTGGATGGTTTTGATTCATTTATAACGTTCACTGATGATTACTCTCGTTATGGATATATCTATCCTATCAAAGAAAGATCTGAGGCATTGGACAAGTTTAAAGTTTTCAAGGCTGAGGTTGAAAATCAGCATGATAAAAAGATTAAAGTTGTAAGGTCTGACCGTGGTGGAGAATACTATGGAAGGCATACACCTTATGGCCAAATTCCTGGACCATTTGCTAGGTTTTTACAGGAAAATGGCATAGTAGCCCAGTATTCTGCACTGGGCGAACCCCAGCAAAATGGAGTGGCTGAAAGGCGTAATCGTACTCTTATGGATATGGTACGAAGTATGTTAAGCCACTCCACTTTGCCCGTCAATTTATGGATGGAAGCTCTAAAGACAGCTGCACATATTCTTAATAGGGTTCCCAGCAAATCAGTTCCTAAGACGTCATACGAGTTATGGACTGAGAGGAAACCAACCCTAAATTATCTTCATGTGTGGGGCTACCCTGCTGAAGCTAGAGTTTTCAATCCAAATATGAGAAAATTAGACCCCAAGACAGTCAGTTGCCATTTCATTGGTTATCCTGACAAATCTAAGGCATATCGATTCTATTGTCCAAATCAGCTCACTAAGTTTGTTGAGACAAGACACGTTGTGTTCTTGGAAGATGATGTAATCAGGGGGAGCATGACACCCAGGGAAATTGATCTGGAAGAAAAACGGGATTATGTGTCAATTCCTGTGATTCAAGAACCAGTTTTCCCAGTGCATGCTGATGTTGCACCTTCAGTTGAGAGGGCCTCTAATGCAACACTTGCTGAAGTTCCTGTGACTACTTCAGACATCACACCTAATGATGATTCGATTGAAGATACTCAGCAGCCTCCAGTTATGGATAATGTGCCAAATAATGAACCCGTTAGAAGGTCACAACGAGTCAGAAGATCGGTTATTCCAAGTGACTATGTCACTTATATGAGTGAAGATATGAATGAGTCAATGTTGGACGATGATCCCTCCTCATTTAAGGAAGCCATGCAAAGTGAGTATTCATCTAAATGGCTTAATGCTATGAAAGATGAAATGAAGTCTATGAGTACAAATGATGTATGGGACTTAGTAGAAATTCCCGAAGGATCCAAAATAGTAGGCTGTAAATGGGTCTACAAAATCAAACATGACTCCGAGGGAAATATCAAAAGGTTCAAAGCAAGGCTTGTAGCAAAAGGCTTCACACAGAGAGAAGGCACTGATTATAATGAAACCTTTTCACCTGTTTCTTCTAAAGACTCATTCAGGATCATTATGACGCTTGTGGCTCATTATGATTTGGAGTTACATCAGATGGATTTTAAAACGGCGTTCCTAAATGGTAACTTATATGAAGACGTTTACATGGCACAACCAGAAGGTTTTGTTGTGGAAGGAAAAGAACATTTGGGATGTCAACTTAAGAAATCCATTTATGGATTGAAACAAGCGTCAAGGCAATGGTATCTCAAGTTCGATCAAATCATAAGACAATTTGATTTCAAGGAAAATGAGGTGGACAATTGCATATATGTCAAGTTCAGGGAGAGTAAGTTCATCTTCTTGATACTATATGTCGATGACATACTCTTAGCCAGTAGTGATAAGAATCTGCTACTGGAAACTAAAAGATTTCTCTCCTCAAAGTTTGATATGAAAGATCTTGGTGAAGCCACTTATGTCTTAGGCATTCAAATTCACCAAGACAGATCCAGAGGAATCTTGGGGCTATCACAGAAGGCATATATAGAAAAGGTACTAAAAAGTACAATATGCATAAGTGCTCATCCTCGCCTGCTCCTATAGTCAAGGACGATAAGTTTGGGACTTTTCAATGTCCGAAAAATGAATATGAAGCTGCGCAGATGAAGTCAATTTCATATGCTTCGGCTATTGGAAGCATGATGTATGCACAAGTGTGCACTCGCCCTGACTTAGCATTCGTAACCGGGATGCTTGGTAGATATCAGTCTAATCCAGGACTAGATCACTGGAAAGCCGTTAAAAAGGCTTTACGCTATTTGCAAGGCACTAAGAATTACATGCTCACATATAAGAGATCTGATAACCTTGAAGTTATAGGTTATTCAGACGCTGACTTCGCGGGGTGTGTTGATACTAAGAAATCCACGTCAGGTTACATCTTCACCCTCGCAGGAGGAGCTATATCGTGGAAAAGCTCCAAACAAAGTGTTACTGCATCGTCGACAATGCATGCTGAGTTTGTGGCATGTTATGAGGCTACCGGGCAGGCAGTATGGCTGAAGAATTTTATCCCGGGATTAAGAGTGGTTGATAGCATATCTAAACCACTCACCCTATACTGCGATAAGCAACCCGCAGTAATCTATTCAAGTAACAACAAGTCAAGTGGTGCTGCTAAACACATTGACATCAAGTACCATGTTGTGAAAGATAGAATCCAGGATCAAACAATAAGCATTAAGTACATAAGCACTAAGCAAATGTTAGCGGATCCACTTACAAAAGGCCTACCACCCAGTGTATTTAAAGAGCATGTTGCCGGCATGGATTTGGTAGAAAGCCTTTGATCCTGGAATAGTTGGAACTATTATGACACCGTCTCCCCTAAATATGAGAGGGCTCATTTGGAGATCAAATGGGAACCATAGTCACTTGGTTCAACAGTACTTAATTGACTGTTGTAATCTATTGTCTTGGTGTACTGTTCTATCGAAGGATGAGTCTATAAGTTTGTATAAGTTTAAAGGAATAAGTTTTATGGAGCTCCTAAGTTAAAGAAGTTTCTTTTGATATGAAGTAATGTACTATAGTCACTGGATTCAGTGGTACCTTATATTAACCATTGTAATCTTTTATCTTGGTATATTATTTTGTTGAGAAATGAACTTATAAGATTAGCCTTACGATCAAGGGGGAGAATGTTGGATTGGTGATCGACGGCTAACAGGGAGGCTTTGCCCTGATCAGGGGCAAGCCGACCTAAGCCATCCCTCAGGTGTCGGTTCCCCCTCTGTGAATGCCGTATAAAAGGAGAAAGGACCCTAACCGTGGTTGTGCTGTGCTAAGCTCTGCCCTAACACTCCCGAGCCCTCTGATCACGCTCAAGCATTCAAACAGAGGGAAGAACCCCAACACATCACTTCAAAAACCCTAAAAGAGAAACAAGAGAAGAGGAAGGGAAGATGGCAAGCTCCGATCAAGGTACTCATGCCCTAAGCCCTTCTCAGTGGTTCAATTTTGAGCTAACCGATCCTAGAATCAGTTCTAACATACACATGATCCGAGACGGGAAATACACGCTTCTGCGGCGATTCCACGTCGCCTGCGAGGACGCCGCCGTCGGCGCCAGGCCCCTGAAGCTGTCTGTAGTCCACGCACCGGCAGTCCACCCTCAGGCACAGGTACGCCGTCACGACCCACACGGCGGCGAGCACCCAGCTGAACTGCAGGTTCGCCATCACCATCGCCCTCCGCGCCGCCTCCTCCGTGGAGCACGCGACCGCGCTGTGCATGGCCGCGCTCCCCTCCACGCCCTGGCACCCGCTCGGAACCAGGGACGGAACCCACAGCGCGAAGCTCATCGCCATGAACCACAGGCCCTGGAACAGCACGGATGCCGACCGCACCACCGCCACGGGGAAGCTCCTCGGCAGCACAACGGCGGCGGAGGCGGCGACGAGCGACGCGGTGACCACGAGCTGCAGGAGCCAGTGGTAGTGGCCCTCGAGGCCGACGTGGTCCGCGGAGTGCAGCCGGAGCAGGAACAGCTCCTGCCCAAACACCGACGCGGCGAGCACGGCCACCACGTCGCCCAGCGCGCCGTGGTGCGGGGAGGCGACGGCGACGTCGGCCGCGAGCGCCACTGACGCGTAGACGGCGAGATGGAGGTACATGGTGGCATGCTCGAGGCTGTCCGGCTGGAGGGTGAGCGCGAGGAGCGGGAGGTCGACGAGCTGGGCGGCGATAGCGAGCACGGAGAAGGAGAGAAGGAGGTAGAGCTCCAGGTGCTTCAGGCCGGGCAGCGGCGACGGGAAGGGGAACCAGGCGGCGGAGCGGAAGCCGGAGGGGCCCTTGAGCTTGTAGGCCCTGATGGTGTTCAGCGTGTGCCACATGCCGAGGACGGCGAAGGCCAGGCCGGGGACGAGGTGGCCTAGGAACATGCCCATGGCTTGCTTACTTTGCCTTGGTTGGCCCGTGTGGATCTTGATGTTGGTGTGTTTCTGATGGGTAGGCAGTGTCGACGAGAGGCAGTGCAATAGGCTTAAATAGACAGTTGTAGATCGAGTTGTTACACTCATAGTGACAGTGTTGCCATTGTTGGGATTTGCTAATTAGGAGGTTAGGACATGGGAGAAGCGAAGCATGAAGGCTTATTTGGACTCCGCTTCAGGAGTAAATATAGAAGTTAGTGATGCATTGCATGGAAAGAGCTGCCAAACGTACATGTAGCGATGGGCAGTAGAATATGCATGCAGGGTGAAAGAAACCATCAAGTTAGTTCGCTGCGAGGTAACTCCGGTTCTTATTTAGTTTGATGGCAAGGAAGAAAAGAATGAGCGCGCGCACACCATCACCCACATACAGAACCACGTGAGAATTCTCCTTAAGTATATTTCTAGAACTGATCGGGCCCATGATCTCACAAAGTTTCTATTAAATCATACATGTGACATAAATATGAGCATCGGGACATAGTTTAAGTCTCCGGATAATCTTCAAAACCAAAATAAATTTTAGTTTTCCCCTGATCTGTTATATATTAAAATACATCTTCATCAACCAGACAAAAGATAGACATGCTAGAAAATCTCAAAATAAACAAAATATTTAGCCATTAATCTGATGGACTCTCTTATTATTAATGGACTACAACCGATAGATCTTCGTAACGGTATGAAACAAAAATAGATCATGAACGATAGATCTTTATAACTGTACACAAACAAATCACGATCGACAGATCTTCACAGATCACGGCTAATGGACCTTTATAACTTTATCTAAACAGATCACAATCGATAGATAATCATAATTATATATAAACAGATCACGATCGATAGATCTCTGTAACTATATCTAAACAAATCACAGCCAACAAAACATCATAATTGCACCCAAACTAATCACAACTAATAAATCTTCATAACTATATTTATACATATCACAACAAATAGATTTTCATGATTGTACCTAGACAGATCATGACAAATTAACAACTATTGATCTAGTGAGCCCTTATTATTAATTAATGGGCCACCACTAATATATATGTTGGTCTTGATTAATTCCACGTACTGATCTAATATCATGTGTAGATGATCAACTGGTTGGCAATCCATACTTTAATTCTGTGTAGTGATATCACGTACAAACGACCTGCCCAACTAACATATAAGCTACCGGCCGGCTTACTAGTGATTTGAACTTTAATTATGCGAACTGATCTAATATCACATGTAATCTATACATTCGGTCGTAATTTTGATATTTTATAGATAATATAATACTACATACCTATGTGAGTGTAAAAGATCAAAGATAATTGAAAGACACCATGCTATTTGGCATTAAAAATAGCTGATGAGATAATCTCTTGAAATTCTTTTTTGTTTGACTATCGTGAGAATTTCTAGCTACAAATAAAATGAATTTGCTGTACTTCCACCCATAAATAACGAGCTAGATGCATTTCCATCTCTTTCATCCCCCTGTTTTGATTTGCTACTGAAAAGAGGAGCAGCATCTTCCGTTCTCTTTTCATGGAGCAGCATCCTCCATGGAAGTGGACAGTGAGACCGACGAGCGTATCGACACATCGATTAGTGCTTTGACCACTTGATCACCTAATCAAATCTACGCATGCACACACGACTTATGTCTTATGTCGCAGGATTTGGCAAAAGATAGAGTTCGTATACAGCTATGGCTTTTGATTATCACCGGTGCTTGGACCTAATTTGCAGGGTGGATCGAGAGCGACCACGCACTAGCCAATAGTAGTGCCGGCTGCGTTAGATTCCATCTCAGAAAAGTAGACCAGTCATCGAAGTAATTAACGTTTCCCCGAAGCAGTAGAGACAGGAAAGTTTCTACTTTTTGAACTTTTGTTGAGCTCCACAGAAAAAATTGTATTCTACTATGGGTGAGTCATCTTCCTTTACAAAAATTAGGTTTGGCCAAAAAATACTGAATAGTTCTTCCATTATCTAATTTTTTTCACTGAGATGTTACGGATAAGTTGACCAATCAGGCGGGTATTGGGTAGAATGAGAATGGGTCTGGGTCTGGATGGGTTGGATATGTAGGAGTTTTGACAGTTGTGCATCAGATTTGGCCCATTAAGAACTAATAGGTCGGTCCATCTACACAGAAAATTTTCACTTTGGGAGGTGAGCCCATGGAACAAACAGGACCATTATCGCGGCTAATAAAAATTTCACCGGCCCAATTCCGTTCTATCCACAAAGGTGACAAATAAAAACTCCACTTCCTCTCTCTCAAAAGAAACAAACCAAAACACCCTCTAGACGAGTTCAACTCGACCTGGTTAAAACATGAAAGCCAAGACATAGCTGCCTTTTCAATTCACAACTACAAATCTAGATCTCTAGAAAGCCTAGAACGACTAGCGATACGACACAACTGCAAATCTAGATCTCTCGAAAGTCTAGAACGACTAGCGATACAACTTTTTAGCCACATTCCATGACATATCTCTGTCCCTTGGCACGAACGATTGCACTAAGAGTAGGCACATTTTAACCGAAAACTAAACACCGTACTGAAACTTTACTGAATAAACCAAAGTTCTTGGTTTTCTCAGTTTCAGTTTTATTTTTGGTTTTGATTTCTCTTTATTCGGTGCACTGAAATTTTCTTGGTTTGCATGTTTAGAAAACCAAAGAAGCAGAATATGGGGGTGTTTGGTTAGATTTTTCAGCAGCTTTTTACTGGAAAAGCTATAACCCAACTAAACAGCCAGCTTTTCAGTAGTTTTTGCCAACGATAGCTGTGGGTTTTGCAATGCAAATTCAGCTGTTTAGAAAAGCTGCTTTTTGCCAGCTTTTTGCAATGTGCTGATGCTTCAGAGCTCATTTTCTAAAATGTTGTAAATGGGTTTGAATCAACCAAAATCCATATGCAAATAGCCAGCCAATAACAGTTTTGTCAACAGCCACAACCCAACCAAAGAGGCCCTGTATGTGTCTCTACCAGCCAACATGGGCGTTACAACACCAACCAAGGCCCAAGTGGCTAAGCCTACCCAACCATGCTTCTTTGCAATTAAAAAAATGCCTAGGCCCAAGTCAGTCTTTTAGCTACCAAGCATCGCTTCACGCCTTTATCCAAGCCACCAACGAAGTCCTCAGGTGTGAACCCTAGCTCTAACGTACCACACTCTAGCTGCCGCTCAAGATCATGCGGCGGACACTATCAGGATGACGATGGGAGGAGTCGCGTTCGTGTTGGTGATAGACGAGGTGGACGGCGCCGGCACCGTTGGAGCTCAGAGTGGTGCTTGATGCAGCGACCGTAGCATCATGGCAAGCGCATGCAGTTTCTTTCATGATTTCTTAGCATTTGCGATCCGTAGCTCTGCTTCTTGCTATTTATTATGGTTCACCGAAAAACTGAAACAACCAAACCGAAATATTTAGATGTATTAGATTCTGTGTTTAGTTTGTCCGAGATTAATTTGACTTCTATTTTATAAAAACCAAAATAATTTTTATTAAATTAACCAAACCAAAAAGACCAAGTTAACCGAATGCCCAGTGCTAGATTGCACATATGTACCGAGTGAGCAATACCGAAGTCCCAGAAAACCCAGGAAGCCAGCAACCCACCCGCGCACCATCCTCCGAACAACGCCGTCTGCGCCATCCCTCCGAACTCGAGCAAAAACGCACCAGAACCGCCCAATCCCAAGCACGGACCGGGCAACGCTCTCCACACTCCTGCACGCGCG
The DNA here is from genome assembly GCA_019208055.1 of Stipa capillata. NCBI lineage: Eukaryota > Viridiplantae > Streptophyta > Magnoliopsida > Poales > Poaceae > Stipa > Stipa capillata. Next base: position 62,412 of record JAGXJF010000178.1, read on the forward strand.
GACGGCCGCTGGTCTGGTCCCCTGGGGAACCCAGCCGTGCGAAGCCTTAGGCCCTGTTTGGGTGTATTGTAATTTTTACACTTGTAAACAAATTACACCTGTAATTTACTTGTCACAACAAATACCTATGTATACAAGTGTAATTATTTACCCTTGTAAATGGTGTTTGGAAGGCTTGTAAAACGATCAGCACAAACAACAGAAAACCAGCACAAACTTCAGTCGTATCTATGTGCTGCCGATTCAAATGTATGTATCTACTGGCCAACTTCGCTCCAACATTGCATGCATTGTTACATCACTCAATCCGCCAACATTGCATTGTTACATATGCATAAACACAGAGCAAAACCATGGTAAGAAGAGATATATAATTCAGTCCAAATGAAACATCATCGCTTCAGCTGTAGCAGCATCTTCCTCCGACTGAGCTCTAGCAACTGCAACAACAGAAGAGATATATAATTCAGTCCAAATGAAACATGGCTGGAAACAATCGTGCATGTGGAGTAAGTATCATTTGAGTACTAACTTAACAATGCGAAATCATTACACA